>VMDO01000333.1:0-326975 GCA_007922755.1 Pedetes capensis | reverse complement strand
TATTGAATATACCATGGACTGCCAAAAGAACCAACAAATCTGTCCTAGAAGAAGTGCAACCAGAGTGCTCCTTGGAAGCAAGAATGGCCAGACTGCGTCTTACATATTTCAGACATGTAGTCAGGAGAGATCAATCCCTGGAGAAGGACATCATGTTTGGGAGAGTGGCAGGTCAACGCAAAAGAGGAAAACCCTCCACAAGATGGATTGACACAGTGTCTGCAACAATGGGCTTAAACATAAATAAGATCATTTGCCTGGCACAGAATCGGCAAGTGTTTTGATCTGCTGTACATAGGGTCCCTATGAGTTGGACTCGACTCAACGGCACCTAACAACAACAACAACAACATTATATTATATTGAAGGAGGGACATATTGGACTATAGGTAGTTTTTGGAAATGGGAAACTCATCAAGAGAAAATGACTCAGTTTGCTATGGGATTTGATATATACAATGGACAGAACACATCTCTAGCCATTGTCATGATTCCTAGTTTTCATTTGGGTCTTAGAATGGAGGGAGAGATCACCCTCCTGCTCCCCGCTGGATCAACACTAGATGTTTGGAACAGACAGTTGGGAGACCTTTAGGGTCTAGAGTGAACTTGCAGTCTCCTATCATGAACCCAGTTACATCCTTTCCTTAGCATTCTTGAGTCATCGAGTGAGAAATGTAGTTGATTTTGTCACATGGTCCTCCTTTGTACCACTTTATACTCTGAACAAATAAGAGGAGTGATCAAAAGATATAGTGAATGTTTAAACAGAAAAAAACACCTTACTCCAGTAAAAGGCACATTGCCATTAATCACCATCATAGTATTCCCCTTGGCTTTGAACTCAGTTATTCCATGGTTCTTGCCACTTTCTGTTTGTTTCAACAAACAGATGCAGCACTGGAAGTGTTAACATGTTTGTGCCAACAGACATGGAAAACAGCTACCTGGCCAACTGACTGGAAAAGATCCATACTTATGCTCATTCCCAAAGAAGGGGCTAAATGTGGAAACTATTGACCAATACCATTAATATCAGACACAAGCAAAATTTTACTAAAGATCATTCAAAAGCGACTGCATCAATATATAGATAAGGAATTGCCAGAAAATCAAGCCAGATTCAAAAGAGGGCTGGGAACCAGGGACATCATTGTTCATGTCAGGCAGATATTAGCTGAAAGCAGAGAATATCAGAAACATGTCTATCTATGTTTTATTTACTATGCAAAGGCATTTGATTGTGTGGATCATAACAAATTATGGATAACACTGTGAAGAATGGGAGTACCAGAACACCTAATTGTACTCATGAGGAATCTGTACATGAACCAGGAGGCAGTTGTTCAAATAGAACAAGGAAACACTGCCTGGTTTAAAGTTGAGAAATGTATGCATCAGGGGTGTATACTTTACCCTATCTCTTCAGTTTATATGCTGAGCAAATAATCCAAGAAGCTGGACTTTATGAGGAAGAACACAGCATCAGGATGGAGGAAGACTCATTAACAACCTGTGTTATGCAGATGACACAACTCTGTTTGCTGAAAGTGAAGAGGATTTAAACATTTACTGATGAAGATCAAAGAACACAGCCTTCAGTATGGATTGCAACTAAACATCAACAAAACAAAAATCCTTACAACTGCGTCAGTATGCAACTTCACAATAAATGGAGAAAAGATTGAGGTTGTCCAAGATTTTGACTTGTTGGCTTTGCTTGGCTCTACAATCAACACCTGTGGAAGCAGCAGTCAAGAATTCAAAAGATGCATTGCTCTGGGAAAAGCTGTGGCAAAAGATCTCTTTAGAGTATTGAAAAGTAAAGATGTCACATTGACGACCAAGGTGCTCCTGACTTACCCCATGGCATTTTCAGTTGCATCATACGGTTGTGAAAGCTGGATATTGAACAAGGGAGACAAGAGAAGAATTGATGCTTTTGAATTATGGTGCTGGAGATGATTATTGAATATATCATGGACTGCCAAAAGAACCAAGAGATCTGCCCTAGAAGAAGTGCAACCAGAGTACTCCTTGGAAGCAAGGATGTCTAGACAGTGCCTTACATATTTTGGACATGTATTTAGGGGGTACCAATCCCTGGACAAAGACATCATGTTTGGGAGAATGGCAGGTCAACGAAAAGAAAAGGAAAACCCTCCACCAGATGGATTGACACAGTATCTGGAACAATATAAGACTGTGTGCCTTTCACAGACTTGGGTAGTGTTTCGATATGCTGTATATAGGGTTACTATGAGTTGGACCAGACTTGACGGCACCTAACAACAACAAGTGGCATGTATTCCTCAGCTCTTGTGTAGCTCATGAATCCCTTTGTATCTTATTAGTGCAGAGCTTGGCAGCCGGCTTCTGTAGCTGTTGAAATGACCAGATTAGATTTTGGTCACATAGTGTCCATGTTATATATAGATAAGTAACCAGTTAGACTTGGACATATTATATTGGTTTGTTGTTGTTGTTTAATTCACTGAAATTCCTCTTTAGAGGAAAGTCACTAGAGATACTTAATGACTTTTTGCTCCTCTCTATTTTATATGATTAGGCAAGCTATGTTTTAATCAAAATGCAAATATCATTATGAGAAATCAACCATACAATGAATTGCTACAACATTATGAAGAAAGTGTCTTGTAGTTTCCTATGACAACATTTTTGTAAGTTGACTTCTTTTGCTTGCTGATAAAATTGTGCCCCCTTGAAGTCAAACAGGAAGAGACTAGTTCAAGAAAATCCTATTACCCCCAGCTAGGTGTTAATAGCCTGCAGCTGTACCACTGTGGCATCGGATCCTGTCAGATCTCAGAAGCTAAGCAGGGTCAGGCCTGCTTAGTACTTGGATGGGAGACCACCTGGGAACACCAGGTGCTGTAGGTTGGGAGAAGGACCTGGCAACCCACTCCCAAAAAGCAATCAACCATGGAAAACCCTATGAATAGCCGAGAAGCACTGACAATAGTGTTTCGCCTGTTGTATGTAGGGTCGCTATGAGTTGGATACCGACAGGACAGCACCTAACAACAACAGGTGTTAATAAGCTCTTAGTCTTTGTTAATATTACAACATGCAGCAAGATACCTGTTGTGGCATACAAAATCTGGCATGTGGAATTACTTGAACCAAACACTTGGAAGTCTGGCTTGGCTGACATAAGGCTGTGCAAACGTGCAGGTGAAGCTGGGCGAGGTTGTTCACACCTGTCATTCCAGCAACTTGGGAGGCGGAGGCAGGAGGATCCTGAGTTTGAGACCAGAGGCAGCCTATATAACTTAGTGAGAACCTGACTCAAAATAAAAAATAGAAAATGGGATCAGATTGCAGCCCACTGATAGAACACTTGCAAAGTATGTGCAAGGCCCTGGGTTCAACCCCCAAAGACTGTAAAAACAAAAACAAAGAAAAAATGTGGGTGAAAATACAGCAAAATGCCTCTACTCCAATTGTGCTTTATATTTATTTATTTATTTATTTATTTATTTATTTATTTATTTTTGCTGTACTGGGGGGCTGACCCCAGGGCCTTGCATATACTTTGCAAGCGCTCTGCCATTGAGCTGCACCTCCCACCCATTTTTTAATTTTTGAGTGAGGGTCTTACTAAGTTATGTGGGCTGCCTCTGGTCTAGAACCTGTGATCCTCCTGCCTCTGCCTCCTGAGTTGCTGAGTTTACAGGTGTGTACCACTACCCCTGGCTCTCCAATTATTCTTAACACAGTTGTCTTTTAGTGGCTTGCCCCCTTGTTGTGCATTCTGGAGAGGCCTGTCTCCTTCTCCTGTCAGTAGGTTACCATCTTCATGCAGTGAAACCTGCCCAGGGTTTCCGGAGGTGGTAACCTTCACTATTTTTGAACTCAAAATATGAGAAGAAAATCACCCCTTTGCTCACTAGTTTTTATGTTAGAATTGGAGCTTAAGTGTGGTATATGTAGTATATGCAGATACTTTGTTGTTGTTTTTGTTAGATGCTGTTGAGTTGGGTGGTGACCTTATGTACAACAAAACAAAATACCCCCCAACACTGTGCCATGCCTGGCACTATGTCAGTGCTTCTCTGCTATTCATAGAGTTTTCAGTGGTGGGTTGTTTTGGGAGTGGGCTGTTGGGTCCTTCCCCCAAGCACCCGGTATTCCCAGGCAGTCTCCCATCCAAGGAGTAACTGGGCCTGACCCTGCTTAGCTTCCGAGATCTGATGGGATCAGATGCCAGGGTGGTATAGCTGCAAGCACAGATACCTTGGGGGCAGTAAAAGAGTCAGTGAAATGCAAGAAAAAGGATTTAGCTTTTAAGAACACACGTCTTTTAATATAGAGAAGAAACTTCCAATCACTACAAATTTTCTATTAAGATAATAAAGTATATAGAGCTTTCCTTCCAAAGAAAATAATAGTGAGGGGCTACTGACTACCAATTGTGGGCCAGCCTCCAACTGAAGTACATATATGTATTAGCTCATTCATATTTGCCTGCAGCTGTAGTGCTGTGGCATCCAATCCCATCATATCTTGGAAGCTAAGCAGGGTTGGGCCTGGTTAGTACTTGAATGGGAGACTGCCCAGGAATACCAGGTGCTGTAGGTTTGGGAGATGGACCTGGCAACCCACTCTCAAAAATCAACCTGCCGTTGAAAATCCTATGAACAGCAGGGAAGCACTGACAATAGTGTTTTGCCTGTTGTACACAGGGTCGCTATGAGTTGGATACTGACTAGACGGTACTTAACAACAATAACAACATTCATGTTTGCATCCATTCACTACTTTGAAGTAGGTAATTTTATTATTCCCATTTTATAAGTTAGGAAATTGAAGTCCATGAAAGTAAGATACCTTGCCTTGGTAAGTAGTTGAATACACATTCAAATTTAGCTCATTTAGCGGCAGGGACTAAGGTTTTTTTTTTTTTTTTTTTTTTTTTTTTTTTTTTTTTTATCAACACTAAAGTCTGTTGGATGGCAAGAAACTTTGCAATCATCATTTGAGAATATTCTACAAACAATGTTTTGCTAGTATTAAAAAGGAGGGAAAGAGCTTGACCCAGAAGAAAATAAAGAGAATTTAGAATGGGATTCTCTTTGTCCAAAAACATCCCATAGAAAATTCATGTTTAAAAGCCCTCCGTGCTCCATGGCTTGCAAAAGGGACCATGTTCTAAGAGTCAGGAGGTTCTGGTTCCAGGCTCTACTATTAATAGCTGTGTCAGCTTGACTTGGTCACTCATCTTCTCTGGATTCTTTTCTCAAAGGGGAATACTAACGCACTGTTATTCATCTTATATTGTTAGTAGAAGAATCAGGCAGAACTGATAAGAAATTATTTAAAAAACACAAACCATTATGGAAATACAGTGGTATTGTTCCTCATTGTCACTGGTCATATCTGGAATCATGTCATCTCAGAATCAGAAGAAGTATGCTGTGGTCTGGGTCTGAAATGTTCCTCAATGGCTTGTGTGTTGAAGAAACGGGACTTTGGGGAAGTGATTGGATCATCAGGGCTCTGTCTTAATCTATGGGTCAATCCACTGATGTGCTCACAATTTGATGGGATATTGGGAGGTGACAGAAACTTAGGAGGTGGGACCTGGTGGAAAGGAGTAAGTAGGTAGAGCATGCCCTTGACATTGTGCATTATGTCTTGTCCCTAGCCCCTTCCTTTCTTCTTCTCCTTTCTTTTTTCTTTTCTTTGCTCTTTTCTGTTCTTTTCCTTTTCTCTTCTTCCTCTCCTCCTCCTCTACTTCCTCCTCCTCCTCTTCCTCCTCCCCTTCCTCCTTCTTTTACTCCCTCTTCTCCTCCTCTGTATCCTTCTCCTCCTTCTCCTTTTTTTCTCCTCTGTTCTGGTTACCATGTGATGAGAAGCTTTGCCCCACTGCACACTGGCCACCATGATGTTCTGCCCAGAAAAAAATGGAACCAAGCACCTGTGAACTGAAACCTCAGAAACCATGAACCAAAATAAACGTTTCCTCCTTTATATTTCTCAACTATTTTGTCCCTGTGACAGAAAGCTGACCAATACAAAGAGTTACACGCAGCAAGTACCTTCTCAAGGGCAGAATGGTAGAAAGGAAGGAGGTATATGGTCTGTCCTGTGTTAGTATCCTCTGTCAGTTACTTATTTACTGGATAACTTTGGGTTTGGATCCAACTTCTCTGAGTCTCAGCTTTCTTTGTAAAAGAGTAAGAATAGTATTTATTTTTCGGTGCTAAGTGTGAGTAATAGTAGTGGCCTGTCACATACTCCCTAAGGAAATGGTCACCCTAAAACAAAACTAAGAAAAGCCAAAAACAGCCTACCAATTGAAAACAATGAAAATTTAAAAATTAAATGATGCAACTTCATGAGTACATGGAAAAAATAGGGGAATACAACCCAAATATGCATTGGAGTTTTACTACATATTAGTCAAAAGTTTCCATAAAGCTTGTAAACTGATAAGAAGGTAACCAAAAGTGATGTAATAGTTGCATAATGGAAAAAAGCCAATGCCGTATTACTCTGTACCCCACCAACATTGACCAATAAAGGGGAAAAAAAGAAAAGAAAAAATGTTGATGATATATAGAAGACAATATGTATTTGTTAAGCATTAGCATAGTAAAAGTTTTAACTATTTTGTGAGTATTTCTTACCAGTAGAGCATATAAGCAATGTAAGATGATAAAGTCATCATTATTTTATGAAATATAGCAATGCTATAGCAGAGAAGCACTGACAATAGTGCCAAGCATGGCACAATGTCAGGGAGTGTTTCATTGTGTTGTATGTAGGGCTGCTATGAGTTGGAACCGACTCAAAGGCACCAAACAACAACAATATGCTATTTATGATTTTTAGAAGATGTCAATACTACAAACGCTGATGACTTTTAGTTTCTTTTGGTTTATCTGTGTACGTAATCAAGTAATTTGCACGTAATCAAGTAATGATAGTGTGGTTGGCAGAATAAAATGACACCTCTAAAATGCTATGATCTAGTCCCTGGAAATTGTGAGTGTTGTGATGTATGCAAAAGAGGAATTAGGGTTGCAGGTGGTACTGTTAGGTAGATAGACATTAGCAGGCCAGGGAGGAAAGAGGAACTTCATGATTCCTACCCAAGGTTGAACAGCCTATGGATAAAACAAAGGTTAAAAATGTATTTCCTGCTTCCATCCATGACCTGGAACACTACCTCCCAGGATTCCTGAAGAACAATCCTTGGATAACATCTAGGCTTTGTTCTAATGAGGCCCACCCCCTACCTGAGATTAATAATTGCCTGAGTCCCCAGGTTATATGAAGGTGTACCATTATGCCAATGGATCCATTCTTTTAAAGTATTCCAAACAAGTCCATTAATCTATTTTATAAAACAAAGACCCCAGGTGCAGGACACTATTCCCCCAGAGGCACAAACTAAACTATAGGAATAGCTTAGATTTTTACTCTTTGCAATAACTATCTGAGTTACTGCTGGTTCTTATTCCCTATGCCTTGCAATAAACTTTGCCTATACTCTGTACTCAGTGTCTCATCTGAATTCTTTCAGTGGAGAACACAAGAACCGAGGGACTTCTGCCAGACCCCTACACCCGATCCCTGCTAACAGTACTAAGGTTGCTGACAAGCTGACCTTAGAATAGGGAGATTATCCTGGTTATCCAGGTTGGCCCAATATGATCAAAGGGTCCTAAAAATGGAGGAGCAAGGCAAAAGTGGGAAACCAGAGGCATAGCAGAATTGGAGGGAGTTGGCTTAACATTAGTGTCTTTGAAGATGGAGGAGGGAGGTCATGAACTGAGAGACTACAAACTGGAAAAGGGAGGGATTTCAAGACTCTTCTGGAGCCTCCAGGGGGTAACACAGCCATGCTGATGCCTTGATTTTTAGTACAGTGAGATCCACTTTGGACTTCTGACTTATGGAAATGTAAGATAACACATATGTGTTAAGCCACTAAATTTTGTTAATTTGTTTCCATACCTAAGGAAAATGAATTTGGGCACTTTTCTTTCTTTCTTTCTTTCTTTCTTTCTTTTTTTTGAAGCTTATAACCTTGTTTTTCTTTTCTAATTGCATTGGCTGAGACCTTCACTATACTATTTAATAGGAATAGTAATATTGAACATCTTTTTCTCAACTTAACAATGAATGTTTCTAATGTTTTGCTATTAAGAAATGTTTGCTATAGGTTTTAATTATATCCATCTCATTAACAGGCTAAACTCCATTCTATTTCATTTTGTTAAATCAAGCATATCTATTGAATTTAATCAAATGCAATATCATAAGTTCCCCTTTATTATGTCACAAATTTCCCCTTTTGTGTATAAAATATAACACAGTTAGGTTTTTCCCTGCCTCCTTTTTGGGAAAGGGAGGAAAGCACTCTTTCAATATTAATAAATCCTTTAGCTCTAAAAGTAGAAAAAAGTTATCTTTACCATGGTGGCATTCTCAGGGTAGTACCAAAATCATTAGAAGAATTAAAGAAGAGAATGGCAGCTAATTATAGTAGCAATTTTGGGGCAGAAAGTTTAAAACAGCAAACAAATGCAAGCTATGTGGCTAAAACTATTTAGGGTTAGGCTCTGGTCAAACATCTTTACCCAATTTTTCCATTATCACTTAATTTTATGTTAGATTTTGTTTTCTGAAGGTAATCAGAATAGGATATGAAAGTGTACATTTATTCAACATCTAAATGGCTTTGGTAATTGATATCTTGTCCATTTATTAAATATTTCACCTCAAACCAGGCTCCAATTCAAGCTTAGATTGAATCCAAGTGCCTTTTAGGTTGGAGTATTGAGGGTGGCAATGGAGTTGAAAATGTGGAGTGAAAAAGTATCAAAGAGCAGGGAGTTGCCAACAAAGAAGGCTCTGAATAGAGGGACTCCTTGGAGCAACCCCAGTGACAGGGGATGCCAACAGGGCAACACAGCACATGGACAGCAGCATGCATATCTCAGCTGGGGTGGGCTTTGACTGAGTTGGAGCAAATAATACTGTAGAATAGCATTTTCGAAAATGTCTTCTATGAAATCTGTGTCCTTTATCCTATTGATAGACTTTCCAGTTCACATGCTTATCTTGAAGGATCTTATTTATGGAATACCCATTACTGTTTTATATGAAACTTGTTTTCTGGAGAATACAGCTTAAAGATTCAGAAGAAGAACAATTCCCCCCTCCAGTCTTTTTGCTGCCACTATTTGATGTTGATACTACAATTTGTAAGGGAATAGGGGGAAAACGCACATAGAACTATGTGCTTTGTATTGAGGGACTCTTTGTTATCAATTCTTAGCCAGTGGAAAGGTTATGCAAATTTTAACATGAATTCTATGCTCACTGTTGTATTGTCTATTTCCACACTCAGTTGCTTATTTCATTCCTATTAGCTTATTTTGTATCCCCTTGAGTAAATGCTTTCACTCATATATGTCTTCAACAAATATGTATTGAGTACCAACTATGAGCTGGACATTAAGGACATAAAAGCAACAACACAGGCTTCTCTGTCTCTTGTGGCATGGCCCCATGTAAGAAGTGCTATGATAAATGAAGGTCATGGTGCAAAGGGAGCACAGAGGAAAGCTGCCTAACCAACTGCTGAAGATCTAGAGAAGTTTCCCTAGAGGTAGCAATGGTTTAGCTAAGACTTTAAGGATAGGAAGGAATTAGGGAGGTAATATGGACTTTAAGTTAAAAGGCTGAAAAAGTGGCAGAGAACAAATCTGGAAGCAACAGAGAAGAGTTTGGTTGAAGAACTGAAAAGCAAATGCAGGATGTGTAGATACAGTATAAGGGAGAGAATGATAAAACATAAGGCTAGTGAAGTAGATGTGAAAACCAGAGGGATATGAGATTTACCTTGAGAGAAGTGAAGAGCTTCCATTTAAAGAGTTTTAAGCAGGGAATAATCATTATGGCTACCATGTAGGGTAAGGTCAGCTACGTTGAGACCTGCTATGTAGTAATCCAGACAAGAAATACAAGTTACCTGGCCTTAGGTTGTGGCTGTGGGAATGCTGTGCCAATGGCAGTGCTAGTACCTACTGAGCCTATAGAATGTGCTAGTCGTGGCTGTGATTGAGGATTATGAGAAGGGTGTGACAGGTAAGTTTTGGTTTTACTAGCTGTATGAATAATAACAGAATTCCCTGAAATGGGAGGGCATGAGAGAGGAAATGTGGCTCAGGGGCAGGGGACAAGTTCAGTTCTTCACATACTCAGTTTGAGATGCCTGTTGCCTATCTGTAAGTGTGCATTTGCAACCAAAGCTGGAGTTTGGGGAGATAGCAAAGAATATTGATGGTAACTGAGTTCACAGTACTTCAGGGATTTACTGGGAGAGAGAGTAGCTTGGTTGCATGGGGCAGGGCCAGAGCTTAACAGTGGATTGAGGAGCGAATGGGAGCTGAGGAAACAGGTGTAGTGAACATATGTTGTTGTTGTTAGGTGCCATCAAGTCAGTTCCAACTCATAGCCACCCTATGCACAACAGAACGAAACACTTCCCAACACTGTGCCATGCCCGACACTATGTCAGTGCTTCTCTGCGATTCATAGGGTTTTCAGTGGCTGACTGTTTTGAGATTGCTTTGGGAGTGGGCTGTGAGGTCCTTCTCCCAATGGTGATAATGGGAGATTCAATGGATAATCAATTTCCAAAAATTGGTCTTTAAAGAGATGCAAGAAAAACATGGAGTGTTTGCTGAAGGGGCAAATGGATGATATCTGAATATATTGAAATGTGTTTATGACAGAGTCTGAAGAGAAGCTGATCCAACAGAACAAGGTCCCCAGGAAGCCTGAGGTGGATGTGGGCCTTAGGACAGAGGTTAGCCTTCAATAGGAAGAGTGACCTCATTTTCAATTATAATAGAGGGGAAGGAAGAGATGAAGGGTGTAGATGTGGGTGTGTTTTCAGTCTCATAGAGGAGCTTGAGGGGGTTTCTTCTGTGGGTTTCTTTGGTGAATGCAAGATCATCTCCTGAGAATGGGAAGGGTGGAAATGAAGGGACTATAGAAAAGGTTTGAATTATCACTGTGGCTAAGGAAACACAAAAGATCACTGGTTGTTGGTATTTATTGAAGGCCCAGATGAATTTGAAGACTTTGAATTTATAGTGGGACCAGTCTGGACCACTGAGTTATTTTCTTTCATGGAATTGAGTAAACCAGGTGAGGTAAAGACACAGAGAAGGTGGACAGATGCATTAGGATAGAGTTTGGCTTTTGCCAAGTGGGTAAATGAAAGACAATGGGTAAAGGATTTGTTGGCCTTAGTGTAGATAAAAATTTGATCTGTGTAACCTAAGTTGGAGAGGAGAGGAAGTGGAGTTGTGCAGAGCCTGGTAGAGAGCTCTGGGAGAGAAATGGGATGGAAGTTGTAAGGTACAGACAGTACAGAGGGAGTTTGGGGGTGGGAAAGTCTGGTAAGAAAGGAGAGAATTCTCAGAGTGGGCTGTTTCAGTAAATTACTCCAGAGTTAAGCAGTTCTGGGCATTTCTGATAATGTCAGCATATCAGGGAAATGGGTGGCAGAATGAAAGGGTGCAAAGAGTGGCTAGAAATGAGAGCTGATAAAGACTGTGGTGCTGGTTGTATTGCCCATGTTGACATTTAAGTCACTTCCAATGATCGCAGCACTTAGGATGCATAAGACTGTAAACTAGGTGCCAAAGTCTTGGATGAATAAAGAGAATGGCTGAGAGGTCAGTAGTTGGCAGAGGAAGGGAAGAAGGGCTACTGACTAATTAACATGAACCTCAAAGAGGGAGAGATTTGTATCTATGGATGAATAATTAATTTCTTGGAACTGGCAATAAGGGGCAATGTGGATAAGCAACTTTCCATCCTTAAGGTAGAAGGGTCAGGAGAATTAGCAGTTTCCAGTCACAAAACAGTGACCTCAGAATTTTAGATAAGGCACTAATAAAGAAAATTTCTAGAAAAGGTTCACAACAAAAGGAAATTCATCACCCTTGCATGAAGGCCACATGCAGTCCATTAAAATAGGATAGACTAGTAGTTCTTAAAGTGTAGACCTTGGACTAAGTATGTTATCCCCACCTAGGAGCTTGTTAAAAATATAAATTCTCCAGTCCCATTTCAGAAGCATTGAGGAGAAACTCAAGTTGTGGCATCTAGCAACCATGTTTTTACAAGCCCTTTAAGTGATTTGGATGAAGGCTGATGTTTAAGAACTCCTGGACTAGGTCTAGCTTCCTACCATGGAGGGACCCTAAGAAGCCAACAAACAAACATATATGAGGAGAAAGGTAATTTAAAAGGTAAACATCTGGTATTTAAATGGATAGCATCACCACACACACTGCACAAAGATCCAGATTTATACCTCATAATCAAATTGTGGCCCTCGGCTTCACTGACCTGTTGTGAATCACTCAGCAATCATCATGGGCTTCTCTTTACTCCTGTTCTCCACTGGGATAATTCCAACCCCCTCAACTTTCTGTAAACTTTTAGTCCTTTCTGGTTATTTAGTAGGTTATATTATCCTCAATTTCATATAAAACATATTCTTAATTTAGACTTTGTAAAGGTCATAATATCTTTTTGTTTGAGAACTACCTAGACTGTTCCAAACTAGCTGTGTAAATTGTTTTATCTATTATGCACATTAATCAAATTCATATATTCCAGTGTTTTGTAGCTTTGTAACTTGTTATGCATTTATTTAAAAATATTTATTATTCATCATCTAGTAGAGCATGCTTTGTTCATACTTTGTTCATGTGGAGGAGACAAACATACAGTTATTAGCACAAGAAATGACTGGAGCAGAGGAGGAGGATCTCAGCTTGGCAGGAAGTAGTGTTTCAGAATTTGCTGCATATGTTGAGTATTGGAGAACAGCTTATATTCTTCAACTGGATGGTGGGGATAGGAATGGGATTATTTCAGGCCTAGGGAGCAGGTAAAAGAATCATTGAGTATCTTACCATAGGAAAACTTTTGGGTAAGAGGTGCAAACCAGCAAGACATTACGCTCTATAAAGGTAGGCACGTCAGATCACAGTAGGTTTTGGACACTAAAGTATCTGCATGAGATTGAGTGACTACCTACCGGATGAGTGAAAGCAGGAAAGTAGATTGATTCAGTTTCCCTGAAGAGCCCTTTCTAGTAGTTTTGGCGTATATTCTTGTGTTATATTGAGAAACGGTATCAAAACTGCTGTTGTATTTTTGTTGTGGTGCCCTGTTAAGGCAATGCCCGTCATAAGAAAATTTGTGTGAAGTCTTTTCAATTAGCTTTGATTCGTGTGATGTAGGGCAGGAAATGGAGGTGGTTATTAGTGCTGGCAGGCCATGTAGAACGCTCTTTTAAAGTGTAAGAGACAAATGAGGGTAGTTGGCACTGAGGCAGTAGGGATGGGAGTGAAGGGGGAGATCTAAGAATCAGGAGGTGGAACTGAGGGGTGTGGTAACGTCATAGAAGACGAGTGAGGAAAACAGGTGAGGAGGTGCGGGGTGTCTGGAGTGACTTTCAGGCGTCCATCTTGTTTGGCTGAATGGCGCTGGAGTGGTGTCGCCTTTCCCTCGGAGTTGAAGGTCTGGGAGAGAAACAGAGGTGAACGTGAAGATGCCGAGCACCTGTGAGACATCCACAGAAGACATGGCTATCACCGCTGGACAGGAAGTCACCAGAAAGTCTTCGCAACGGTAGAAAGAACGGATCGCTCTCCATGCGCGGGAAGGAGGCCTCGGTAGGGAGGTGAGGCAGAGAAGCAGAAGGACGCACACAGGACAAAGGTCACGACCCCGTCACGACAAAGGTCATTTAGTGACCAGGTAGAGGAAGAAGGGGTGGGGGAGGACAAGGAGAACGAAAAGTAGGAGAAAATGACCGGAGTGCAGAGACCAACGTTAGAACTGAGAAGGTTGAGAAGCCTGGCAGCGGTGTCTCCACCGAACACTGAGGGTAAGGCAAAGAAAGATGGCGCCAGACCGTGCTTTTATTCGGGACTTGGAAGGAATTGCTGCCTTAGTGGAGGAATTTAGTAATCCATCATCCACTGAATAGTTACTAAGTGCTTATTATGTGCTATATTCTAATCTCACAGTATGACAAATGTGATGGGGGAGGGTAAGAGGCAACTGAATATAATTAATTCAGGGAATTCTGGAACAAAGTGAGTTTGGAGGGGAAGCCCAGTTGGAAGCATTATTAGTTAACCCAGAAAATACTAGCTTTAAAGAAATCACCACAGCTAGGTAAATGGACTAAGTGGAATGGTGGTGGTGGTGGTTAGGTGCCACTGAATTGGGTCCAACTCATAGCAGTCAATGGAAGGAAACACTCCCCGACATTGTGCCATGCCCCACACTATTGTCACTGCTTCTCTGTTACTCAGAAGGTTTCTGATGGCTGATTGTTTGGGGAGTAGGCTGCCAGGTCCTTCTCCCAAGCCTCCAGCACCTGGTGTTCCCAGGCGGTCTCCCATCCAAGGACTAACCAGGTCTGACCCTCCTTAGCTTCCGAGATCAGGCTGGATATCTGATACCAGGGTAGTATGGCTGTAGGCTAAGTTGAATGGTGAAGTTACAGTACTGTGGAAAGACAGGATAAAATTCCCTAAGGACCGTGTCTAAATCAAAGAAAATAGGCCAAAGTTTTCATGAATATCAATAAAGCTTTATAACAATACAACTCATTGTCATTGTTTGGATTAATATTATCATAATTACACACTTTTTACATTATGAAAATAAGTCATAAATAGTGTAAAAATAATTCTGAAGATCAACGTCTCACAAACTAGGAACCCAGAAAAGAAGTTTAAAAAGCAAATAAAAATGAATTATAAACTGAACACAATGCAATTATCTCCAAACTGTAAATCAAAAACTTCATGTGTTTTTTGAATCAGTAATGTCAGCTGGAGAAATTACAATGAAACTAAAATAAGAAATCAAACAGGGAGGATTCAATCTTTCAAATATTTACACTACTGAGATAATCACGTTTGTGACGTATTTACAGTGGTAAGACACAACACAGTCTTCAAATAATCAATTACATGAGACTGGCCCATGAAACATTTAAAAAAAACACACACAATGTAATGCTTGCCAATTTGTTTTTTGCATCTTCCTCTTATTTTGTCTTTATGAATTTTGGCAATATAAAAATAGCTGCACATAGAGATCAACTTTAAAATGTAAAAAACACAAGTAAAAATATAATATTTCCTAAAGAAAAGTCAGATACATACACCTTTTAAAAATGTTATGTTGGATGAAACATTTACAACAATATAAAGAATATTCACATAAATGTCAATATGTAAGACATTCTTTTGTGAATCCAACTCATTAATATTTCTGAGACATGTGAGAATATCAACTGCATTTTGAGAAATGTTGGTACTTTCTTTATGCCCATAAATCAAACATGACAGGTCAGGTTGAAAAAGTCTTCTTATTCCCAAAAGAACAGTTCTGTCAAAAAGCAGCATAGGCAATTTATGCATTTAAAGGTATTTTTAATGAAAAATGTCATTAAAATATTTATTAGTATTTGATTAGGAAAAAAACCTTAAGCCAAAATAAATCCATCAAAAAAATTAAGGCAGAGGAGAGTCTTTGTCCTGACATATAACAAATCTATCTAATGTGAAGATATTTTAGAAAAAGTGGAATGAAGTGGAGATTGGCAGTCTTTATATTTTAAAACAATGTCGTATAATCATAACTAGTCAAACATGTCCGTTCTCCTAGGGATGTGTGACTGTAACAGCCAGCATCAGGTTCTTGGTATCTCTGGAAAGATAAGGTTCCTGTGGACTTTAACTTCTTAAGGATAGTAGAATTTTTGTTTGTGGGAATAAGAAACTTATTTTTTGGCAGTGTTAAGTGTTAAAACAATTTGACTATCAAGAAATAAAATCAAGGTTTCAAGAAATAAAATCAAGGTTTCAAATCTTGATTTGTCCATTCCTTTTGATGACTTATTAGAAGATGTTTAAAAAAAAACCAGTAAGTACAGCCCAAGACTATATATATAGCAAGGGTGGGGAAAAATGATCAAAAAACATTTTTGTTTCAACAATAATATTGTAGATAAAGGACATGTAGTTTAAACTACTTATAAAGTTTTTGCTATCCCATTTGAACTTCATATGCAGACACTATAAATTCAAAATCAAGACCTTTATGCTGGTAGAAATGAAAGATATTCCACTGTTGTCTATGAAATCACATAAGAGAAAATCAAGGGCTGCTTTTGATAAAGAAAAATGAAAATTAAGAGTAATTTAGGCATTATTTATGTGCCAGGTACTCTTCACGGCATGGGCAGACTTCACTGAGTGTCAGGTTTAATCTGACTATATAAACTGAAAGATAAGTGAATGAAAAAGATAAAATGAATGAAAGTTGATAAAGGCATATGATGTATAAAATGAATATGAAATAAGGGGATCCACGATCCAAATAAAAACACATAATGTATAGGAACACTGTTCTACATTAAGAAAGGCTTGCCAGGTATGGTGGCCTATGCTTGGAATCCCAGCAACTCAGGAGGCGGAGTCGGGAGAATCCCAAATTCAAGGCCAGAGGCAACCAAATTTACAAGACTCTCTGTCTCAAAATACAAACTTTTAGAAAAGGGGTCAGGGGTGCAGCTCAGTGGTAGAATGCTTGCAAATTATGTGCAAGGCCCTGGGTTCAACCCCCTAGTACAGCAAAAACAAGCAAACAACAACAACAAAATCAACGAAAAAAAAGAAAGAAAAAAGAACAAAAAGAAAGGCTGGTCATTGAACCATAATTATAGCAAATTTATAAACTTTAAAAATAAAAACACAGAGCTTAGGAATGCTATTAAATAGAGAAATAAAATTGTTCATAGTAGAGTTGCATTGTCCATAAAGAAAAATATGAAAGAAATATATTAGTACCAACCAACATGAATAAAAAACATTGTTAAGCTAAAACACATAACCGTCTGCATCCTTTAAGGATGTTTTATCAGAACTAAAACCTGACCTTGACTTATTTCCAATGTATCTTTCATATATTTTTCTTAATCCTCTATCCAGTAATACAAATTAAAAGAAAAAAACTGTCAGAACAATGTTATCTGTCAACATATATATCAACAACCATAATTCATTACTGATTTATTTGGAAATTATTTGAGGAGTCTCTATTTTGATGGCAAAATGGATGCTTGAAAGTATTTTAAAAGTCAAAAGTTTAAACTTATCCATGGTAGTTAATACCTAGTAATTCCACTGAACAAAGAGGATGACCACTATCCCTTTGTTTTTTCCAGGGAAATAAATGCAATAGAAGCTTACAAGTTCCTTTAATTATGGAATAAGTAAGTTGGTGTTGTCAAATCAGTTATAGATCAAAAACCCAATATACACACAGGACTGGGTTCCAAGAAAAAAAAAATGCTTCTCTTTTAATGTTGAGACATTCTCATTTGAAGCTGTGCAAGTTTTAAATAATGATCCATCTCAATACCTCTTTCTTAGAGGAATAGAAAGGAAGACAGGAAAAAAATATAGTCACCGGATATTTCTCAAGACAATATAGTTGGTTTTTTTTTTTTTTTTTTTTTTTTTTTTTTTTTTTTTACGACAATATACTTCTACTCACTAGGGTTTTTTTCCAAATCATTTAAGACAAATTGTTTCAGACATTGAGCAATACCTTGTCCTAACCATGCCATATAAGAAATTGTTAGAAAATGTTCTCCATTATTTTAAAAATCCTAAATAGGCTTAGAGGGTGTGGAATGTTACTAGGAATATTACCAAGTAGACTAATCTAACAGTTCAAACACCTCTCTCTAACCTTGGAAACTTAATGCAAAAAAAAAACAAAAAGTGACAACACTTTGTATAATTGAGGATTTGGTTACAAAGTTATGGAACAGATCATAAGGATCTTGGGACCCTTGTTTTGTAATTATTCCTTTACTTTTGTTACCATAAGCCACTGATGAGCTAATTTCCCCTGTGGTAGTGAAAAGCTAGGCACAAAACTAGAATTTTTTTTTCCACAAAATGGCACTGAATCATTGAGGAGAATTAAATTCTCTAATGGGCTGTCAGGGCAACTACTTGTTTCTGACAAAGTTTCTCCTCGTGTGACCCTTCCACATAGGTATTTCAGAACATGCTTTCAACTCTTTACTATGCAAAGAAATGCTCAGTCTAATATGGTTAGGTAATTTTTGAGCAAGAAGATGAAAAAATACTCTTATGGCAACTATATTTCACAGCTTTCTGAGATCTAAGATTTGGTCTGTGGATAAGACGAACATTTAGAAATGTAAAAACAAAAAAAGAAAGAGAAATTTAAATATAGAAAAAACTTACAATCATAAGAACTAGAAATGAATTAATGCTACCAAATGATAAAATCTTGACTTTCCATTAACTGATAATCTGTTACATTTGTCATGTAAAATGTCAGTAAGTACTGAAAATGCCTAACTTTCATACTTTACAACTATTAAATTGAAAATGGAGCTTCTTTTATATTATTTTCAATTATATAAAACAAAGATGTTAGTAAAAGTCATTTCAATTATTGGCACCAAATCATTATGATTCAAAGACTTTTCCTTAAAAAAAAATACTGCTCAAAACAGATGTGACCAAAACCTGGAACAAATATTTTCTAAATTTTCCTAGGACTAAAAAAGGAAGAAAAGAAAAAGTATGAGTAAGAATGGAAAAATGTCCTTTTTTTTTCTAGAACTTGTAAAAAATGTTTAGCAGGGGTTGGTTCTTGAAAGGAAGGCAAGCTTTCACAACAGCTTTGGTAAAGACTGTACTAGGGAGCTCCCTGCATCTTCAACAGAGGTTATTTTGGCTGACCCCTTCTTGGGACATGTCATTTCTTCAGCAGTCAGCCCTGATGAGATGCCAACATTCTTTGTCCTCAGGAATAGGGGTTGCCATTCCAAGGATCCCCCGTCCCCAAAGCTGTGCTGCATGACTCTCTCAGTTTCCAAAAGCACCCAGATTAATACCTGGTGGAGGTGAGTTTTAAAAAGTCTGCTGTTCTGGGTGTTTGCATTCGTAAACCTCTTTCCTACTTGGTCACGTGAAAGTGCAGGATGCTGAACCGGTCCTCTTCCTGTATCTTCACTGCCAAGAGCAGCCCAAGGAAAACTGGTGGCAGCTGTCAGCTCAACCCCTTAGGATTTCAACCAAGGTGGCTATGTGAGCCTACAATCCTAGAAGCTGTAGGTCTGCAGTTGGGACTGCCACTCCCTTAAAACATAAGACCAACTGTGTGTGTGCTCTCCACCAACTTATCTCTTTTTGGCAATAAGCCACGGTGTAACCCCCTTGAGATGACAAAAAGAATGAAAGCTCAGATGTGATTAAAGGACTCACCAGGCAGCATGCTAGCATCTAACTTTGCACAACAAGCACGTTTGGCACACAGGCATGCTTTTTTAGTCAGTTTCAGTGGGGGGTATTGGCACGAATCAATGCTAACAGAGGAGGTGAATGGGAATGTGACAATAAACTCCAAGATCAGTCAGTGTTATACGTGTTCATAGCTTTGAGTCCATATTTGGTCACAACTTCATGTAAACTATTTCATGGCATGTGTGTCCATACAATTAACAAGCCCAAGGTAAGAAGATAGCAAGAACAATCATTCTGTATCACGAATGTCCATATAAATACGTATCTTCACATAAAGTAAAGAGATAATGATCTTTAGTTTCTGCAGACTCCTCATTGGGTTCACACATTAGTCACTTGTGCTACTGTGGATAGGAAGAAGCAGCACTATGTAAACATCTCAGACTTGCAAAATCTGCAATTCAGTTTTCAACTATAAATATAAAAAGTGGACCGTTATATATACAACTTCATGCGTGGAAGGTTAGATTCATCACTGCAGAAAAACAGATAACAACAACAAAAAAAGAGACAAATACAGGGAATTAGTAGCCTTGGATAACAACTCCAAATGAATGTTTATTTTAAGAAAGCTGGTAGAACCTTGAATTGAGTCTTTTATCAATGAGCTAACGGATCATTTGATATGTTATCCACATTTTGCTTTTCAAAATCCCAGGATATCATGACAATTTCCATCCTAGGGTCAACCCACATTTTTCCTTTGCCACCAAGAATTGTATGGTTGTTTGTTTCAGTAACTGTTCTGGGAAAGCAGAAAATTAAGGTTTTTATTACGTATATACTATTATTTTTTTTGTATTTATATCCCAAATAATCTTCTTCAAGCATGACAATCCAACAGTGGTGGTGTCTTACTTTGCCAACACCTGCCTGCGCATATGCTCCTTGCACCTTCCCCTCTCAGTTCCTCTTTCCTTTGCCTTGCTCTGCTCTGCTCTGCCCAGGGTTCAAGTTGTGACTACTTCCATTGCTACCTAAGACTCCACAAACCCCTGGATCAGCATTTTGAACAGCCATCATTGTGAAGGTTTTCCTAGAACTGGGGTGAGGTCTGAGAGGCTATGGAGTGGTGCTGTTTGAGCTATTAGATTTCAGAGCAAATTTTAGAAACTGTCCTTATCTTTCCTCAAAGAAAAATCAATGAGAAAAGTAAAAAGCAGAGAAGGCGAATGAAAAGATAGAGGTCTCTTCCTCTACCTTCTACAGGGTGACTAATCCAGTCATCTTTCTGTTTACTAACATTTGTTTTTCTCTAAGAAAAACAGATGCTTTTCCAGATGTGCTTATGCTTTCTGCTCTTCAGAGATGGCATTTATGCAGAGTTTATGCCTGTCAGATCAATGCCCAAAAATGTGTCTGTAGGAAGCTTTCCTTCTCCACACTCTCACTTATCTCAAATTTCACATCTGATGCAAGTCTGGGTGCAATATCCACACTTTTATAAATAATCTACAGTATTTTAGAGATTCTTAACTTTTCTCAGATTTTAAAACTTCATTTATAAAACTCTGTTACTCGTTTTAGGAAGACCATGCTGCACATTTGTCCGTCCTACCTGGAAAAAGAAAGTGTAATGAAGTATTAGAAGAGATGAAGTGTGACACTATAGGACAAGACTTTAGGATTTTTCCTTAGTTTCTAATCCCTGCATGAGGATGGATGGTAAATTTAATAGCTTATGTTTCCTTAATATATACTGTCAGTGACTCACTGTAAGAATTACACTGTGAACTAGTACATTACACTTTAGTTTTTATTTTAGCAATGATGCTTGTGTTGATAAATTTAGAAAAATAAACATTCAGAAAAAATAAACAGACATCAGTTTTGCAAAACAAAAATTATTATTGAAAGTAGCAAGCCAGGAGGATTTGTTAATCACAATGATTTTCCCTGCTGCCACAATCTGAATTTTGAGTCAAACATTTGCTACCGTGTTCTAAGTAACACAACAGAGTTTATAAGGGTGGTCCATGGAAAATAGGGCTCATTGAAAGCAATTGACCTGCCTTATTTATAAAATATCATTTGAAAATTATTTGTTTTGACTATTTGCAATAGCTAAGTTAACCAGTTAAGAAATCTGAGAACAGTTCATTTTTCTTTTAATTATATCTTTTCTGATGGGGAGGGGTTAAAGAGGTTGATCAAAATGATTTGCATTTGTGTCTTGGGGATGTAATCACTACTGAAATTTTATCACTGAGTTATTTTTCTTTCTATGAGAACATGCTAGATTCATGATAATCTTATGAGAGGATAGTATGTATTTTACAGAAAAATGTGTATTGAAAAGAAGAATTTCTGATTTTCTAATACTATTGATATTAATACCACCCTTTACCATTTCATGAAAAAGACAATGAGGATGATGAGTCTTTGCTTGTTGTCACTATTTTTAGGCTTTTGCAAAAAGGAGGCAATTCAGAAGTGGCCAAAACCAATAGTGACTCTCAGGTCTTAATGGAGTCAGAAGGCTGGGGAAAGTAAACCTTTTACATCTTCTTCTAGGTGAAGTGCTAATGACTAGATTAAAAAATCATTATCCTCTTACATTACAGTGCAAAGATTAGAGAGCAAATGGCAATCCCAGCTCAGGATGGCATTACAAATTCTGTGAACTGGAGTTGTGATCGCAACAGGATACTTTGATCAGGTGGAGAAGAATGTGATGAGAGGTGTATAGCCTGAGTCCCACTTGACCTCAGACATGATTGAGCTAATTATCCAACAGGCTCAAAGTAGAGTATGGGAAGCCATTAAATAAATGATACTATTGAAAGAGAAGGCTTTTCTTTCTTGGTCCAAGGGTGGGAAACTTATTAATAAAGAGAAATACACAGGACTTCCTCAGTGGCAGAGCTGCTGATGTGACATTCAACAAAGTTAGCAAATGTCTTCTCATGTTTCTGCAATCCAACATACTTCTCATTTTCTCTGTGAAGTATGCCTGTCCATAATATGTATGCCTGAATAAGCTATAGTGTTGGGGGGAAAATTTCAAAATCATTAAAGCAGCTTGTATGCTTCCCTTTTGTGCATTTTTATTTCAGTGTGCTTCCTTTGTCCTTCAGTTCCATGTACACAGTCCTTCACAGTTAGGTTCACCCATCATCATGCAAAGATGTGGCATTTCCTGAGTAGTACAGAACATGTGGATCTCTTCCCTCCTTGGAGTTTTGCCATTGCTTTGCACTGTGTCTCTAAGTTCATACTAGCTTGGTGTTCTTGTAAGTTCCTTAACCTTCCTGAATTTGTTTCCCCATCTGTCGGTTATTTCATGGATTAAATAAATGATCTCTCCTATATAACAGGACTTATTACATAGCCTTTGTATACAGAAGATTATCTATGGAGGACATGTTCTCATCCTTATGGAATACATACACCCTGGCTATGGGTAGTCACACAAAAGGGCTAGAATAAACCAGGTGTAGTAGTGTGTGCCTGCAGTCCCAGTGATTTGGTAGGTGGAGGCAGGAGGATTGCAGGTCCAGGGTCAGAAGCAGCCTGCGTAACTTAGCGAGACCTGGTCTCAATTTATAAAATAAAAATGGGGCTAGGGGTGCAGCTTAGTGGCAGAGGGTATGCAAAGTATTCACAAGGCCCTGGGTTTAGCCCCCGAGTACCACAAAATAAATAAATGAATAGGCTAGAATAAACTGAAGTCATAATGCCAGGTCAAAATTAATCAGGTTGTCCTAAATAAATCATCGTTGAAAAAAATTATGCTTATATTTTCTGCTTTCTCAAGTTCGTGACTAATATTGACAGGGTTCTACCATATATTAGCATATTTTTCTAAATAATTGAGTATACAGGAAAAGGAATAACAATTAAGAATCATTTTAGATAGTAGGAGGACAAAGAGTTTATTGAGAGACATGCAAACCCTTGTCAAGATGCACTGCCTTTTTCCATTCCAAACAAAACATTAGATAGAGAAGGTTTCAGATTACATTGTTTGCTAAGAACTGTTTTCACCATCAGCTTAGAAAGAAGTTAGCAGTAAATATATTCATCAAAAGATATTCTGGGGCTAGAATCTCTTGCTTTCTAATACTCAACTTTGAAGAATGTCAAGTGCAAAAGATAGGTTCTGAATGGAAAGGGCCAGGCCAAGAGAAAGGGAGGGTGCTTCTTTTCAGAAAAAAATAATTCCATAAAGCCTACCTTTTGCCAACAGCCAGGCATGGGTAAACCATCTGGTCCCTGTTTTTTTTAATTAAAAAAAAAGGAAGAAAGAAAAAGAATTCCTCAGGCTCCTCAAAAGAGATAAAACTTCATAGTTCACATGCTTAGAAGCTTAAAAAATATACTTCTATCTGTTAGGCATCTTACACTAATCAGCAACTCAATATATTACCTAGTGTTAGTTAAAATGAAGATAATTCAAATGTTTTACAGACTGAACACACATTTTGAAAATGCATGAAGTACAGAAAAAGCTATGCCTAATTTTGTAAAAGCAATTTTACAAAGCCTCGTGGTCTAGTTGTCCACTCACAGTTATACCTTTAGATGATAAATCTGTCCTGTGCCTCTTAATGTTATTCAAACATATCTCACAATTACCTTTGTTAAATAAAGCAAAATAACTTCTCTTCCTGATCACTATGCCCTATAGCTGAATTCATGATAATGATAATCAATGCTAAACCATTTCTATCTGAAGTTTATAGCTCTTCACATGCCAATGTTTCACTTTCCTATATTGAAGGAGATAGTGCAGAACATACTCCCCCGGAAGAGAGGCAGCCTGTCCATGTTCTATAGTAAAATGTCATCCATAGCATCCATCAGTTTTTCTACTTAAATTCTTCAGAAGTCAGTTGACATTCTGATTAAAATGAGGTTCCTAGGTATTGCAAAATTCATTTCAATTTAAAATTTAAGCATTCTTCAGATACAAATGATAGAAATGAGACAGGGAGAGTTGGTATATTATGAAAGCATGCTTGTGTTTTCCCCCAATAATGTGGTTATAAAATATGACTTATCAATACCAAGCAAACAAAAGAAGACACTGGGCACTTCATATCAACATTTTCTAACTATAATTATTGCCTTAAGAGCAGTTTTTCTAGAAATACAATCTCTTAAAAGACTTACGAAATACAAATTTACCTTTAAAGAATCATGCTTAACTGAAGAACCGTATAAGAACATGCAGACTAAGTATAACACAACCATGAAAAATTCCCTTTCTACTCCAGAATATATGAATATTCTTTCCTTTTAAAGGCGAAAAAAAATCTATGAGACATTTAAAAAATATTTGGGAAAAATTGGTACTGCCAGATTGGTACAAGGGGAAGGATCAACCAGTAGAATTTTAGATTTTAGTATAAGGAGGATTTTGAGTTCATGCCAATGGAGATAAGGGAGTTCTGGCTACTTTAGGAGAGTGAGTTTCAGAAGGAGAGACCATTAAATTGAAAAGGTTATGTAATGAAGAGGGTTTGGGGTGCAGACTATTATCATCTTTAGAAGCTCAGAGAAGTTTGGTTTTCTTCCATATGGTCTCTTAATAGCATTCTCTTGAATGGGTTAACTCTTGACTATAGAAGCTTAATTCTGTAGGTTTGGCCTTGTTTATGACCTGATAAAAATTTAGCAGAAGACACAAAAATACTTTTGTTTCTTTGAGAGAAAAAGAAAAAGAAGTTAAACTAGGGTAAAACCAAAAGTTACGGCCTATCAGTGCCTTAGTATCAAATATTTTCATGTAATATAATGTAAAAATAAACTTTGGCTGTTTACTGAATAAATTAACATCTCAAAGAAAGATATGGTGGCCATGCCAGTTGTGAAAACAATGTCAGCAGGTTAGGTTGCATTCGTTGGTAATGCGAGCTTGCTTTCTTCCCTCTGCAAAGAGCCTTGGCAGGAGCCTGTTCATGCACATGCATGTAGTATGTTTATCATGTAAAGCTTGCTCCAGAAAGAACCACTTTACACTGATAGAAATGACTATGTAATACATAAAGGAACTGCATGCAGGGTGGTAGGAAAGAGAAATACTGTACCAATTGGCAAGGGGCATCCAGCCCATCCAGGCCAGGCTGGCCTGGCTCCCCTTTTTCCCCCTTAACGCCACGGAATCCCTGTTTGTGAAGATTAACTCATAATGTTACTAACATGAGAATTCACTTAAGCACAAGTTCTGCTAAAGAGATAACTAGAACAACAGAAGGCCAGGAGAGGAGCAACCCACAAGGCAAAAGTAACATCCAGGGAAGTCAGTTAAAACAAACGCAGCCAGGCACATTCCCATAAGGAGGGCTTGTCTGGAAATAGCAGCCTCTTCTTCTGCAGGCTACAGAACAGTGCTGGTTCCTCTACAGATCCTGTATTCAGGTTCCAGCTGCCCAGCAATATTTGAGAGTTAGGAAACTGGGCAGAGCCAATGGCCAGAGATAAGCTGTAGAACATATCATGATAACCAAGAGAGGTGCTTCTGAACATCTGCCTTAAAGCCCATGTTAAATGACTCTATTCAGAATCCAGCTGTTACCAGTCCCCCTGGCTTGCTCCTCTCCCATCTCAGCCCTCACACAGGACATCTAGAGACAGTTCCATGAGTCAGACATACCAACGGGCAGGGTGCATCTAATCCAGGAGCACCCTGTTCTCCTTTCTCCCCTTTAGGCCCCTTTTTGCCTTTCTTTCCCTTTTCCCCCTGTGGATATAAGGGTTTAAATAAAACACAGGTTTTATTTGGGTGAGGGGGAATAAAGGTGATTCAAAAGATGGCTTAGCCAAGAAAAGTCTGGAAGGGCATTTACCACTATTTTCTGGATTTGATAGGCATGATATTATAAAAAATAACTTACACTTTCAGAGTGACAATGGATTTTGGGCAGCAGTATTTGAGATTTTATCTGAGATACTCAACAGGATGAAAGGAGACCTAAAAGGCTAACATATCCTAAACGCTGATCAGTGTTGACTTACACAATGTTGCAATCATTGTGAATTAGGGGTTTGTGCTATGGGCCGGCAAGGATAATTGTACAAAAGCCAGCCAGTGGCAGGTGGAGTTCAGGGGGAATGATGGATACTTCACCCAATTTTCAATAGCTGTCAACTTGCTTTTTTATCTAATCCTGTAATATATGAAAGCTACATTGAACTAGAGATAAAGGAAAAAATTTTAGCAGCTTCTCTCTCTTTGAAATGCATCCGATTTCATGATACTATTTTTTGTAGCTCTCATTAAAAAAGTCCATGTTTTAAAATTTTCTTCTATTGCTTTTAACATTTTTATCCCCAAACTTAAAGTAATTACTTTCCTTCTGAATTCAGGTAAGCAAATACTCAGAGTGCTGATACCGTGCAGCAATGCCAGAAAGAGACTTGTATAAACCTAGAGGTCTTTTTAAATTCACTCTTATTGATCTCATGCCTGGTGTTCACCATGATAAATGAGTTTCCAGCTTGCTCACAAGGTAACAAAAGCCAAGACAAAAAATTTATTTGAGAGGGGAACAGCAGTTTGGACTCAGTAAAAATGAGGTAGGCAGGATAATTACATAGTGGGAATGTAGCCATGGAAATTAGTATTTAGGAATCAAGGTAAAGGTTGTGGGAAATCTGCATGGATCATAGGGATGGAGGAATTAAGGAAAGGAGGCAAAAGGAGGAGAAGGAAGGACTGCACCTCAGCTGTTTCACATTAACACAAATATCTGCATATTTATAGATAAGAAGTTGGTGCTGTGCAGAATACAAAATATGATATGATATATAAAAATATATACACATTTAAGTTAGTGTATTCATTTTGTAATCAAGATGGCAGTTACAATAGAGCTGAGTAATCTCTGAAGCAAACAACACGAATATTCAGAGGTGAAAAGACATATACACAGCAGAAATGTGAGATATGCACTCAAATCAATACATTCATCCTGACAGTGTGAGCGAAAGCTCTTCATTTATTTCCTGTGTGCCAAAAAGATTGCATCAGAAAGCTCAGAATCAAAAACATGTGGCTTTCTTGAATGCTGGGGAAAGAGAAATTCTGTGTGGTTTAGCTGATTATGATTAAAGACCAAGATGTGGAAGCAGAGGAAGATGAGGGCAGGCGTGATAGGAAGATGCCGGGAGGAACATTCGGAAGTTGTTCCCTCAGGAAGATGAATCAGTCTCCTTCCCTGGCAAGAAAGTTGAGGCCATGACATAAATCCTTTTGAACTTGTGTGGGTGAGCCCTTTCCTCTTAGAATGTGGTGGGCTTGACTTCAAGTAGGTGTGACTGAGGCCAGGTATGTTGGGTATTAATTTGGAACTCATTGCTTGATTGGTAAATCAACTTAGATTAACCAACCAGACAGAACAGAGTTGTCATATGAATGTTGTTATTCTAGGCTATGAGAATCACTTTTTCTGAATATTTTAGTGACCATCAAGGTCTATGGAAAAGAGGTACTGCTGTACAAAGAAAAATGTATCAGTGTTGTTATTGATCAATAATTTATGTTTTGCACTATTGATTACTTATGCAGCACAAAGTGATATCACTGTGGGTATGAACAGATGGGGACTCAGACTAATTTTGATTTCTCATATCAAAGAATGATATACATTAAGTGTTTACAAATAGAATCTCATTTTTCTAAATATACAACTTCTAAATGTGGAATCTGTATAACAGAGATATTTTTTGTGTGGATGATGAACATTTTCCTGAGGACCACGTTTGTAGCTTTATGCTTTCATAAACTATAATAATGGTAATTTTCTCTCACCCCCAGCAGTGCTGGGGATCAAACCCAGGGTGTCACACGTGCGAGGCAAAGGCTCTACCAGAGTTCTACACCCAGTCCATTACTGGTAGTTTCTTACTTGTATAAAAGAGCATAAAATCAAATACTTCATGATGAAACTTTTGAGTGAATAAGATTTTAGATTCACATAACCCATTAGGTAATTATAAAGTAAGTACACAAAAACGTTTTTTTCCTGGTACTTGAGGGTTGAACCCAGGGCCTCACACATACTTTGGAGATGCTTTACCACTGGGCTGCACTCTCAGTCCATTTTTTTTTTTGAGTCAGGGTCTCGCTAAGTTACGCAGTCTGACTTTGGTCCTGAACTTGGGATTCCCCTGCCTCTGACTGCTGAGCTGTTGGGATGATAGGCATGCGCCACTATGCCTGGCCAGTGCATATAATCTTTAAAACGCACTCACCTTGTGCTAACTGCTTCCATGCATAATTTATCTCAAAACATACATACTTTGTAGTCAGAATTTATAATTAGGAACAAGAGAACTTTTTAATGCCTCAGTTTCCTTGTATGTGAAATGCACAATCTTCAAGGTGGTGTTGTGAGGACTAAAATATTTTTCATATGTGAAAGTCTTTGGAGAACATGTAAGTGCTCAATATATGTGATGATGTTGATGCTTTTGGAAGCCCCTGTATCATTTCTCTTACAAGTGGAAGGTTAAATGTTTAAAGCCTAAGGATATACAGCAGGCTTCATGTCCTCAATTCTTTGACAAATCTTAGGACTTTGCTTCCCAACAGCTATGAATTTGACTGGTCAAGAGAATTCATTGGTCTTTAAAAACAATGTGCTATTAAGTAGAGCATAACATGAATTAATCTGAGAAATGGAACTGGAGTAAACTGGAACTGTGCAGGTACAATTTCAGCTCCTTTTAAGATTTTCAGTATTCTACTGAGGTGTTGAGCTTTTGTTGCCTTCTTTAGTTTTGTCCAATGTCAAAAATTCTTAGATATACTAGCAGGCCAAAGATTCAAACAAAGTACAGAGAGAGGGAAAGACAGACAGAAAAGAATACAGAGAGAAACAGAAAAAGTGACTTTTAAATTCCACAATCCAAACTTTTGTTTCAGGTGTAAAATCATATTGTTTGATATCAGTGCCTATAAATTCTGGAGCTGATGGTCCTAAGATAGAGCCTCAAAGGCAAATCATAAAACACACCAATATCTTCATTTTAAAAACCTAGAACTGCCAGTTCTGAACCTGACAGTGGAGGCCCTGGCCTCTGGAAAGTGGACTTACTGTGGTTTATCTGTTACATTGCTTGTCCTCTATCTTTGAATAAAAAATAATCACGATACACAACATATCTGTGCCTCTCCTGGGAATGTTGTGAAGATAATTGAGAAGCTGGCCTTCCAAGGTTAGATGAGCACTGCCAGAATACCTCTGCAGGTTTGTGCTATGTGCTTTTACTTCTATGAAAAAAATGCCAAAACTCCCTGGACATTACATTTTTCAAAAATTTCGTGTCAGGTAGTTGAAAGATTGAAGCTTCAATTCCTGGGGGTTAGAAGTTTTTCTTCTGTGCTAGCCAGTGATCGTATTTCTAGTGGGGTAGCCTTCTTTATTCCTCTTTGAAGGCCTAATTCTTAGATCAGGCATCAGTGTGTTTTTGGAGCACAGGATGGAGACAGACGAGGTGTCTGATGGAATCACACAGGTTGAGCAGCAAAGCAGACAGCATGAGCAGAAACACACAGAAACAGGCTGGGAGGGGAGGTCACCTTTTCTCCCTTTTCGCCCAGGTCACCCTTCTCTCCTCGAGGACCAGGGAAGCCCTGGGGGAAACAAAGCAGACCCAACAGATCTATTGGCATAACAGTGGCAAAATCATATTGGGAAAACCAAAAACAAACACCTTCGGATTTCATTGGTCTGAATTCAGACATAAGAAATGACATGCCTAACTATCTTTAAACTCAGGCAAAGTAAAACTTAGAAATCAGAGCTTTCTAATATCTCAATTGTCTATACACAACAGATTTCTGGCCTTTCCTCCAAAAAAATATAGAGTGGAAAGAATACCAGAATAGTAGTTTAGACCCTAGCAAGTTCACTGATTTGTGTGGGTTTGGGCAAATCTCTTACCTCTGCCCTTTAGTTCCTTGACTACAAAATGGGGTTAGTGACTATTGACTACACAGTTGTGAATGTTAAATGAGAAGATGTATACAAAGAACTAGAATGATGCCTGCATGTAATAGGTACTCAATAAATAGCAGCTAATAACTTTTGTTATCGTCATTTTTCTCGTAGTACAGGATAAGCAGTGACTGTTTCTAGGGCATTTCCTTTTGACATTCTCTATTTTTACACAATTATGTTAGCACAGAGAAAATGTACATAGGGACTTAATGGTAAGAGGGAAAATATTGCATAACAGCTTTGAGGAAAAAATATACCATTGCCTAAGGTAGCACATGAGAGGTATATTGATTTTATGCATATTTTTTCCATAAGTGGGCCATGCTGATGTGGAGTATCTTTAATTTGGGAAAGCATTTTGAAGTACTACTGTCCATTGTTAGTTATTAATTTTTTTCAGATAATCATGTTTTTGCCTCTATGTTTATCTCATGCAAATACTAGTGAATTTTATATTGCCATCTACATGCACAGCAATATATGTTCTATGCATAAGCTATATGCACAGACAAAATAAGAAGTATTCTTGTTGTTCTTGATGATGGAGACCATCAGCATCTATTATAATAGGAAGATGTTTATTGTACGCATTACTTACATCAAGACCAGGCTCTCCATCTTTTCCCTGCCAAAGAACCATAGTAGCTACATTAGTGTTCCTAAGTTTCATAAATAGGTTGTTTTATTTAAGGCTGCCTGGACATGCAACACTAGTATTAGAATAACTACTTTGGAAATGTGAAAAGGATTCTCTATTGATTAGTAGTACAGATTTCTTTAAATCAAGGGAAGTAACTGTTAGTGTTGCAAATAAGGGTTATGAAAAAATCTGCATTATGTATTTGGTTAAATAGACTATTTTGCTGAAGTTTAATGCTTGCTATCCAAGAAGCAAAACCACTGTTTAGTTGATTTAAAAATATACTGGCAGTAATGGAGAATGTGAGTTGATGCTACTTTAATTTGGTAATTTAGTAGTTAACTTATAAATAAATGAAGAATTTGAAAGCTGTTTATTGTTAAATGTAGTTTTAATTGGGTCAGATATATACCTTACATGTAAAAATAAAGGGTGTGAAGGTTGCAACTTAAAAACTGTTTCTAAGTAAGCTTTGTAAATGAATGATTCCCAAGTATAAAAAGGGTCTTAAAACTTACTGCAAAGATGTCCAGCTTATCCCCATGGTGCAGATTATCATGGCAATAACCTTATTGTGTCATACTATGCATCCACCCTGAGTTCCCAAGAAGTTGCTTTGAGTCTGTTAATTAGATTTTGACATCTACCTCAAAATCAACATCATTTTCAGTACCGAACTAATCTTGGTTTATTATTTCAGTTCACAAAATGTACCTGGAAGGTACAGGGAGACTAATAAACTTTAATACAATATGTGATCCTTTGTGTACTACCCTACTGGACTGATTATTGTTACTGCATAGACAATGTTTCTGAAGTAAACTGGAGGCCTCAATTTTGTTCTGCATAATTAAGAATTTGCAGACAATATAACATTATTTGCATTCTTTGTCCTGAAGGTTATTTGTCCTCACAGTAATTTAGAAAGGTCAGAAACACTAGGTCATCATAATTACCAATTTAATTGGGGGGGTAATTTTTACTAGCAAAATTACCCTTATTAAATAACATAGGAGAACAAATAAAATGTGAAGTTTGCTGTAAATGCATTTTCGGATATAGGAACCTTTCGAGGATGCACCAGTTACAAGCATCCAGTCAGATGGCACAGGGAGGTATGAGTTGACAGTTGGAATCTGCCTCACAGGTTGGTGCTGTTTATCCCACCCCCATCTCTGATCCTCTCAATCTCGTGAGCTGTGTGAGTGTGGGTGTACATGAGGAAGAGGGTGAGCGGCTGTGTATGGCCTGTCTGTGAAGAACACAGAACCATCCTGGGTGGGTTGTCAATAATCACTGGTTTGTCTTCACTCCTCTGATGTGATTAGTCTGCCCCACAAGGGAAGGGCTAACCGTGTCAGTGGTAGGTCATGTTTGCATGCTAACGGTGGTGACCCCTCCCATGATGGTGAACTTACAGGCAGGCCATAGGGCCCTCTGGGTCCAGGCTCTCCTGCAGCTCCTTTTTCCCCCTAAAATGAAGAGCAGAAAGTTCAAATCATACATGGTCACCTGTATTCCCATACTTTCTCTTATGGCCTATGTATGAAGAAGCCTCCATCTGGGGGACAATTCCCTCAGAATGCCACCAATTCAGGCTCCTCCAGGGTTAATGTGAGTGATGGAGTGAAGGTCATCTACAATGGCATAGGTCACTAAATAACCTTTGAAACAAGGGCAGAAAGAGGCTGCTACTGCCAATTTGTGCTAAAGAATTTATATAAGTAGTATGCTATCCTTGGCAGTAATGTAATTTGTTACTGATTCTTTTAAGTTATAGTTTGAGCATCCCTTATCTGAAATGCTTGAGATCATAAATGTTTCTTGGACTTTGGAGTATTTGCATATACATGATGAAGTATACTGGGGAGGGGACCCAAGCCTAACCACAAAATTAATTTTGTTCATAGATACCTTTCACATGTAGCCTGAAGGTAATTTTATACAATATTTTTTGTGTGCTGTGTTTCAACTGCGACCTGTAGCGTGAGGTCAGGTGTGGAAATTTCCACATGTGGTGTCATGTTCATGCTCAAAAAGTGTTGGATTTTGGAGTGTTTGGAGTATGAATTTCTGGATTAGGGATGCTGAACCTGTATGCCTTTTTTAAAACATAAGAACAAAATACTTCTTTTGTTCTATCAAATATCTCTTTAGAGAAGCCGTTCCTTGGCCATCGTCTGTTTTTGATTGTTGTTAGGTGCTGTTGAGTTGGGCTTTCAATGGCTGATTATTTCAGGATTGTCTCAGGAATGGGCTGCCATGCCCTCCCATTTTTGCAGTGCTGGAGATTGAACCCTGGGCCTGAGAAAGTACAGAGCAGCACTCTACCAACTGAGCTAAACTCCAGCCCTATCCTTTCCATTTAGCCAGTTGTTTTATACCTCATGGGCCTATGCTCTGGGAGACAAACGCATGCTGCAACTGTTTATTCTCCGCTGCCCTCTCTAGAATGTGCACCTCAGGCTCCAGAGCCTCTAGCTTTGTTCCCCACAGCATCTCCATGGTTCAGAATAGGGAGTAAATATTTGTTGAATGAATGAATCAACTTGAGTCAACATTATGGTATATGTTTTGCTTCCTTTCTAAAAAAGAGGGTGTAAAAACTTTTATATCTTTACTTGATGCTTGGTAAAGAAGATATGTATTTCCTTCATCATTCTTTTGCCAACTGTGTATTTCAGTAGAAATGTCTGCCCCAGCTTAAATGATAATCTTGAACCCTTGTAAAGAATAAGTGCTTTCATCAATTGATAGACATTTGGGCAGTTTCCACATTTTGGCTATTAAGGATTATTCCATGGCAATAAAAAGGATGAAGTATTAGAACATGCTACACTATGGATGAACCTTGATACAAAGTGAAAGAATTCACTCACAAAAGACCACATATTGCATGATGCCACATATGTCAAATGTTCATAGATGCAAAAAGTGGGTAAGTGGTTGCCAGGGGCTGACACATGGAGCAGATAGAAGGTTATATTAAAGGGCATGGGATTTTTCCTCTTTTGGGTGATAAAAATGTTTTAAAATCAATTGTAGTACCAGCTGCACATCTCTGTGAATTTTTTTTTTTTCCGATTCTGGGGGTTGAACACAGCCTTGCGCCTGCATGCTTTACAAATGCTGGACCGCTGAGCTGCACCCCCAGCCAAGTTTTTTTATTTTTTGAGACAGGGTCTTGCTAAGTTCTGCATACTGCCTCTGGTCTTGAACTTGCGATCCTCTAGCCTCCACCTCCACCTCCTGAGCCACTGGGATTACAGGCATGCGCCACTGTGCTCGGCTCTGGGAATATTCTTAAAAGCACTGAATTGCATACTTTAAAAGTATATTTAACAAATTTTGGCAATAAAGTTATTGTAATTAAAAAAAGAATAAGTGCTTTTGGATGTAGTCCCATGAATAGAAATAATTATGCTAATAAAGAGGTGTTCTTCCTTTCAAATAGTGTTTTCATCTGCTACCATTTCCAGATTAAAGTGTTGGTTAGGATTTAGCATGGAAACTTCAGTGTCAATGGTGATGTTGGTATGAGTAGCCTAACAGAAAATGTTCCCTTCTTTTATCACACCTGTGAAGAAGCTTAAAGGTTAGCAAATCTTTCCTCATGGGTGAAAAGTCAGGTTTCACTGATAACTCTCGTCTGCAAAGGGACATGATCTGCTTACATTTCTCTTGCTCCCAATTTCTATGCAAGCAAATTTCAGGTCACTGTTACCATTTTTTTCTTTAAATTTAATGGGTTAGTGGAGCTTGTTGTTGTTGTTGTTAGGTGCCCAACTTGAGTTGGTGTCTAACTCATAGCGACCCTATCTACAACAGGCGAAACACTATTGTTAGTACTTCCCTGCTATTCATAGGGTTTTCAATGGCTGATTGATTTTTGGGAGTGGGTTGCCAGGTCAGTCTCCCAAGCCTGCACCTGGTGTTCCCAGGTGGTCTCCTATCCAAGCACTAACCAGGCCCAACCCTGCTTGGTTTCCAAGACCTGACCAGATCAGACGCCACAGTGGTACAGCTACAGGTGACAGCTTAGTGGAGCTAATTAGCACTGTCACCTAGCAGTACATCCAGTACAAGTGAGACTAGTGAGATTAAATATGACAAAACCTTGTTGAAATTTTACCCATCATTATTTTATATTTGCTAATAATGCAACAGCAATTCCACTCAGTAAAGTGGGCAGAAATGAAACAGATTTTAAATCTGAATTCCAGTTCTGGTGCTTGTTGGCTGTGTAGCATCCAGCAACTTTCTCAATCTTTCTGTACCCAAGTTACATTAGCTGTAAAACAAGAACAGTAACACATATCCTGCAAGAATTGTTCTGAAGGTCAAATGTGATAGTAATATATGAAGTAACATGGTGGCAAATCACAGGTGCCTTTAGTAGTAGCTACTATTAGTAGGCCTGCAGCCATAGCCCTGTGGCATCCAATCCCGTCCAGATCTTGGAATCTAAGCAGGGTTGGGCCTGGTTAGTACTTGGATGGGAGACCGCCTGGGAACACCAGATGCTGTAGGCTTGGGAGATGGACCTGGCAACCCACTCCCCCCAAAAAATCAATCTGCCATTGAAAACCCTATGAACAGCAGAGAAGCACTGGCAATAGTGTTTTCACCTGTTGTATGTAGGGTTGCTATGAGTCGGATACTGACTCCACGGCACCTGGACAACTGGAGGTCATGTTTGGAATGGAAACTTACCACTAATTTAAAATCAGTTTTTTTTCCCCAGATTGATTAGGCAGTGTTATTTATGAGTTTTTGTAAACAGTGATTGTGTGTGTGTGTGTGTGTGTGTGGTGTGGGAAGTGGAGATTAAAGGTAGGGTTTCTGTAAGCTGAATAGGTTCAGTTTGAAATAACTCTGTGTATCAGAGTGAGTTTGAAAAATCTCCATAGATTATTTTGATATGCTCAATCCCTTCCTCCCACCTCCATTGAGAACCTTGGCTTTGTTTCATTTTTCAAACGAACACAGTAGGCAGCCATGATGGCATAATGCCTGTAGTCAGGAGAATCCTGAGTTTGAGGCCAGAGGGAGCCTGGGTAACTTAGTGAGACTCTCTCTCTAGATAAAAAATAAAGAGTGGTCTAGGGGTGAAGCTCAGTGGTAGAGCACTTGCAAAGTATGTGCAAGTCCCTGGGGTCAGTCTCCAGTACTGGAAAAAACAAGCAAAAAAACCCCCTCAACCCACTGTGCCTTATTTGAATAAAGCCCTCACTAAAATGTTTGTCAACCACTGAAAACCCTATGAATAGCAGAGAAGCACTGACAATAGCATTTTGTCTGTTGTGCATAAGGTCACTATGAGTCGGACACTGACTTGATGGCACCTAATAACAACAACAACAACAACAACAACAACAACAAAATGTTTATCTGAGGAACTCCTCCTGGCACACCCCAATGATTACTTTAAGCTAAGAAGGCAGTTCCATTTCTCTGGTCAGCAACTGCTTTGGAAGTGGATGAAAGACCTCATGCTGGCCAATAAGGTGTTGGGGACCACCAGTCAGCTGGAAGCTCGGGGGAAGGTGTGCTCCCTGCTAAGGACTCCTCCTCTCGCACTGGGACAGCCCTGTCCTCTGCCATTTTCACTGATGGATTCTTGAAGCCATTGCTACCAGCCACCAATGGTCAGAAGACAAAACACTGAACCAGACTAGAGCCCTCCTTTCACTGTGTTGTTGTATGAAAAAATACATTTCTTTCTTTCTTGTTTAAGCCATTTTAACTTTGGGTTCTGTCCCTTAGGGTCAAAAGCATCCCTAGTGGTTCCATCTTGAATACTTTTAGGAACTTTTAGTAACACAGGGATCTGAATGTGTAACATCTTCTTCTGGGTGAGGTAATTCCCAAAGAACTTTTGAACCTCTCAAACTTCGCACACTACAGAGTTCTAAAGCAGTTACAGAGCCATAGGAAGAGATCAGCTGAAGACAGGGGCCTCAGGTGCTTGGAGAGCTGCACATTAAAGCTGTCAGGTATATATTTAAGAAATCTGGAGTAGCATTGCTTATCAAATGTCTGATTTCTTTTCAGCTGGTCTAATTTCACTCAGGCTCTTTTATTTGTATGTGTGCACTGAGGAATTATTCTAGAATACCTCCTCTTGCCAATTCCTATCTCTTTAAAATCTGAAACTTTTTTAAGAGACTCCAGGTGGCACCTCAATTAACTTTGAGACTCACACTCCAGTTTAGCACTTTGGGTGAGGGGCACTTGGACAATTGTACCACATGATCCAGTTAAGACAGCTAGCATGCTGAGTAAATACAAGTGTAATACTTCATACTGCACACCATCTGACTTCAACTATGCCTTCAAAAATTCTTAGCGACTTCATTTGCTCTTCTGGTTAATTCTACCCCAGCACTGAGACCTGATACTCTTGTGACACTGTGGAGCTATCGGAAGTAGCAGCTGATTTACCAAACAGTAAACCCTCTTGAGCCCCAGGAAACTCTGCCAAAAGACTGCTTGAGATTTGCTGCTCCAATTTTAGCACAGAGGCTGGATTTCTTCATAACACTGCTTGAAAGCAAATCTGGATCAGCAGTGTTGAGGCTCTCAGCTCCTAAATATTTTTAATGAAGATGATCCTCAGAAGTTGTTGGTTTGATCTTAGGAAAATGAAACAGCAGATTCAGATTCCTTTAGGCCTCATCTCTTTCTAGAACTGTTCTTGGATAAAGCCAGGCTTCTTCATTGCATGTTCTCCTTGTACTATTTCTATTAACTTTGGCCTCATCCTCTGCTGATTTCTCACATACATTTTATTTTTATTTGCAATTGGACTGCAAACTCTTTTGGGTCAAGGGAAATAGCTGTTTCCTCTGTATTAACAAAAGGCTATGGGATGATAAATCACTTCAATGGTATTAGTCAATGTACTGGAGCAATTAGCAAAATAGGCTCTCTGTAAGTAGAGTGTTTCCTTTCACTCCAGAATGCGATGCTTTGCACACAGTCACATTTGATAAGTAGTTATTGCATGAATGGATTTGCTTTATAGAACATAGGATTAGGGAATTGGAAGTTACGCCAAAGAAATCACTATCTGGTCCTCTTTTTTAAAAGCAACTTATCCCAGATTGATGAAAACTATCTAGTTTTGAAAAGACCACAAACTTGCACAATGAATCATGTCGACTATGGGAGGCTCTCACTTTTAGGATATTTTCTTCACTTCCTATCCTGGATGGTGGGGAAGCTGATGACACAATTCTACTCAGATACACAAAAAACTTCTGCATTTTCCAAGGTGAGGAAAAGAAAAAATGGGAGGAAAACAGAAAGAGAGGGAGAGAAGTTCCAGACTGATGACCAGCTGCTGATGCTGCAGCACATTTTTCTGTGTCAGATATTTATCTTCCTTTCTGAGCATCTTTTTTTTTTTCTCCTAAGGATATAGAAACATGGCTAGCAATGGAGAGATTAGTGAAAGGTTTTTGTTTTATAATGCACTGAAATTATTTCCTTATGGCTAAAGAAAAGCAGGCTATTCTTTAGCTAAAAAAGAAAAAAAAAAGGAAAGCGTGTATAACTGTGGAGAATACTTAGATTTTGTAATTTCCTTTGGAAAAACGTTATAACTTACTATGAATGAATACAGTAGCTTTATATTAAAGGTTATCAACCAGAATATGTAGCTCTGGAAATTTTAGCTCCATTGACTTCAACTTTCTGGATGAAGGCCAAATGAAAATATCTTCCTTATGGGTAAAGAAAGAATAATCATAGCTATTTTATTTTAGCTATGTAAATGTATGCATTGTTTTTATTAAGACAGCTCTATTCTATTTTATACTCTGTGCTTTTCTCCTCTCAGTGTTAGGACTCTGAGTAGAACTTAAGATGGCATATATTTTCATTTAATACTAGATAGCCCTTTATTTCTTCTGGAAAATAAATACTTCAACTAATATGGAAAAGCCATGCTCTGTTTTTTTCTTTAGTACAGAGCTTAAGCCTAATAACTACAGGAGCAACTTACTCTTTCTCCTTTGGGACCTGCAGGGCCATGGGGTCCCATAGGACCATCTGTACCCTAAAAAAGATAGAAATAAAATAATATGAGACATGTTACAAGGGTAGCACGAAATGCAGTTATGATTTATCCTGGCCTTTTCCTGCTGAATGATGCCTTAGGATGTAAGACAACTCATCTCCTTTCAAAGTGCTTTATACCCAATTCTTTCAATTTTTGTGATTTTCAAGAAACCCATGGAAAAAGGATGAATTATATAATTGTATATTTCAATGAGTACACACAAAAAGCCATGTATCATATTTAGTTATTTATGTCCTCACTGATGAAATGAAGTTTCATTTTCCCCCACCCTCCTAACAAGAAAAATATAACCATCCTTTCTTTCTGTCACCTCTTCAAGCCCTTTGCTTTGCCTTCAGCCATTTAAGTGGCTTTAACAATATACAAGTGGAAAAACAATGAAAACAGTGTTTAACTGTTCAAATCAAACTTCCTACAGCTCTGTTGGGAACAGGAGGTGCTTACAGGGAAGGAATTGTTCTTCTAGGTTCTGTCGCAATGGCTGAAGTCACTATGTTCACAGCTTGTAGGCCAAGCAGGGAGGATTACTTAATAGTGTAATTGACTTATGACCTCCTGGTTCTCTCAGGACTAGGATTTCTGTGGTAGAGGAGGTATATTTGAATGAATACAGGAACAGTGGGGTCCAGTCAGAAATGATGACTGCCTGAAGGTTTTCAGAGTGAAAAGGTTGGAATTTCTTTTAGATTCTTAAAAATGTAGCAAAGACTTCAAAAATCCCAGCTCATTTGTCAGGAAGAGCATCCTTAGATTTAAAAAGAAGTTATTCTAATATTTGCAAATATAGGAACTATTTCAGCACAGTTTTTCTATAGTACTCTCAATTTCTATTCTACTGTTCTGGTTCATTCTATTAGAGGCTTGTGAAATGAAAGAATTCAGAATTTAAAATTCATTCTAATGTTAGTGAATCCTCATCATTTTAATGTTTTTCTTATTGCCTCAACTCAAAGTTCATCTTCAGGAGACTTCTAAATACTGAGTATCTGTGGCTGAAATTAAAGAGATGGCATTGTTAAGAATCAAAGAAAAGAGATAAAGTTATAGAAGACAGATGAGTCATGTCATGGACAAAAACTTGAAAGTTAGCTCCAAGGAAGAAGTTATATTTCTAAAATGGACATAAACCTAAAAAGAAAAGCAAGTTAAAACAAATGTGTAATATTTTAATCTCTTCAGAAGGCCTCTGTCATGGAATAATAGGGAATATTTTATTGGTTATAGAAAAATCTGTGTGGGATGTTAGACCACGAAGTCAATTAGAGTGGACTTCTTTCCACTTAGTGAATTATCTAGACTTGAATTTGGACATTCTGGCCATGTAGGATGTATTTCAAACAGAGCTGCATTCTCCATCTGCTTTTCTCCTTTTCTGTCATCTTTGTCCACCTTCCCTTTTGACTCCAGCCCTATGTAACCCTGTCATCACATGACCAGAGCATGCAGACCAGCGATATCTGCCCTGAAGCACACGATTCACAGCCACAAAGCATGTCAGAGCGAGGCAAGGGACTGACTCACCCGGGATCCTGGCTTTCCGTCTAAGCCAGATGCTCCCTGTGTGATTTGGTTGGTAGCAGGGTTGGTGGGTATAACACGAATGACAAGAACAGAGATTAGTATGAGGTTTCGATGAACAAATGCAACACTTCAAACAACATACTACACAGTCACAGGGTTCTGGGATGAATCTCACATTGCTACAAATGGTTAGTTGGAAAAAAATGCATGACAATAAACACCCCACAGATGATGGCATTTTAATGACACTTCTATTAGGCAAATTCTTTCACTTAGAAATAAAGGGAATGAGACTAATAAGGTGGGCTCCAATTATTTAAGGAAGAGGCTCCTATCTAAATTTCCTTATAAAATTCATTTTCTAAAGACTGCATCATTCACAATATATTTCTCTAGGTTCTGAAGAAAAGATGATGGTAATCTCATAAGAAATGCTTCCTTATAATAATCAAGTTTAGGGTCTCATAGGAGAAAAACAGCTCTAGCTACATTTGTTGAAAGAGTCATGAATAATGAATGCTGGGCTTTCATGTGCTGGGATAACTGTGGACTTTACATGGGCGCTAATTGTTTTCGGCCTTGTTCCTGTTGTACACCTTAGTCACCACTAGAGGGACTTCCAGGAACAGAAAGAAAAAAATTCGGTGAAACCCACATAAAAATAATTCTCAATCTCTCTTCCTCAATTTACTTCAAATAATTCTTACATGGAAGCCTGAGAAGGAAATGCCTTAAAAAGCTAATGTTGTTCTCAGGCAATGTGTTTTTGCTTCCTTACCTTGAACTCTAGGGTATATATAGTGTATGATTTTTTAAAAAATGACATTTTTGATGCTTGTTTAAAGAATAAGTGCAATTACTTCTTTGACAAAATTTTTGTATCTCAAAGCCCAAATATTTCAGGTACTTTAAAGATATTGATTAGATCAAGGAGTATTTATGGACATAATACGTTGGCCCTATAAGTTCTCTTGGCAAAGCTGCAGAACTATTTCTCAATTTTATGCTCCAGATACAGTTAATACCAAAAAATAAAGGAAAAAATCTTTTCCAGCTGCAAACTCCACCAATGATGCTATACCATATACATTTTGGGTATTTTTAGTTTTTTATTTAAAAATTCCTTCAGTATAAATCTCTTATGATCCATACTATAACTGTAAAATACATCTTTAGTTAGCAATAATTACAGTAAAAAATTTATAGCTGTTGTTTGTTTAATGGTAGCACAGATAGAACTTTTGGCTAAAAGATGCATAAAAATTATCAATAGTTCTCAATTTGAAAGTAGGGGAAACTACAGAAATCAGATTAAAAGTTTAGGGAATCCAAACTTTCTTTTGCCTTTTGATATTTTTTTTCAGTCACCATTATTATAACATTTGAAAATAAATGTGAAAATGGAGTAATTTTATATTATTAATATAATATCTACCTGGAATGCTGAATTAATGGTGCATGTATGTTTGGAGGTTTTATGTCTATGGGCCACTGATCCAATCGGTGTGATTTAACCTATATTCTAATACAGTAAATCCATATACAACATCTATGATGTGCCTGATCTATAAAGCACTGTCTGTCAGGTGAAGTAATTCAGTACTGAAAGCATAGAACCCATGGGGAAAAAATCAAATTTGGTCATCAACTTATTTTCTCTCCCACATTTCATATATATGTATAAACTATTTCCTATTTGTGAGTTTATGTCATATTTTACTAATGTAATCTACAATGTTCTTTACTGACTTTTATCTATATTCACTGAACAGGTACCATATTATTAAAAGCTTGAAATGAAGCCTTTATATTCCATAATGATTTAAAAAATCTTTCTACTAAGCCAGGAGTGGTGGCGCACTCCTGTAATCCCAGCAGCTCGGGAGGCGGAGGCGGGAGGATCGCAAGTTCGAGACCAGAGGCAGTCTGCGTAATTTAGCGAGACCCTGTCTCAAAAAGTAAAAAAATGGGCTGTGGGTGCAGCTCGGTGGTCCAGCACTTGCAGAGCATGCAAGCCTGAGGCCCTGGGTTCAACCCCCAGTACTGAAAAAAAAAAAAAAAAAAAACCAACAAAACAACTTTCTACTGGTTATGGAAAGAAGGCTGGCACAACGTGCATGAAGTGTAGAAGTCCCTTTCATATTAAAAATAAAAATCTCTATAAATAACTGCAAGATACTTCTTCCATACTGTCCACGATTGCCACAGGAACCTCATCACAGGGAATTTCCAAAACAAGCAACATAAAACATGTAGAATACAATGTGATCGATTCATAGCACTGTCCTCGCACCATCAACTATGGCAATTGCATACCTGCCACCAATAGAGGGCTATGACATTTGGTGTCCAGGGAGGAAAAAACAATGGAGAGAGGGTCTTAAACTGTACTAGATCACAGGAGCAGTTGAGAAATTATGACAAAAATGAATGTAATGCTATTTTAGAGGATGATGATGGGAGAATTGTCAGCCCTAAAAGAGGAAGGTTGGCATGTATGTAATTGAAGAATGACAGAACATTTATGGCATTATTTGTTATGGGATCTTCTGCTGACATTAAGAATAGGCAGTAGAAACCCCAAAACTAGGCTGAGCTCTGCTCTGACATACTATATTTTCTAATTACAAAAGTCTCAACAGTAAGATAGCCACTGAGCAAACCAGAGTTGTTACTTAAGGTAGAAAGAAAAAAAATCTGTGATTTGCACTAAAATGTAAAGTTTTCTTTACTTACTGGAAGACCAAGGGGTCCTCTGTCACCCTTTTGACCTGGTTCACCCTTCAATCCTTTAACACCATTTAACCCTGGTTCACCCTAAATGCAAAAGCAAATGCCAATTTTGGTTGCTATTATGGGTGTTTAAACCATGAGAGAAGAGAGCCAGTCTCTGAAATAGTTGCAGATTCCAGTTTTAGGTAACAGCAGAGTCAGGCTAAATTTGTCTTGTATCAGTTCAAAAACTAATTTTAAAGAATTTTAAAATTATCTCAAATTGTCTAAGAATATTCTAGAAAGCAAAGCATCCAAGAAAGTATGCTTCTTACCATCAAAAGATGTATGGCAAAGTTCCCAAAGTTTCAGTTCTATCTCAAGAAAAGTAGTGGTATATTATATTGTTTTGACCAAGCAAATCAAAGACAAACAGAGTGGAGGATGCAAAAGGAGGCTCAGGAGGAAAACCACACTCTGCTGGAATAGAAAACTGGAATATGCAGGACAGTGTTATACACAAATATTTTAAGCCTTTAAGCATTTTGCCCAGAGGAATGAACTAAAAATCATAGCAGCTGACGTTTGAAGTAATGCAAGTCCTCATTCACTGGTGTTGCCAAGTCAGGTCCTTAAGATGGATTAATCAATAGAATTAACAACGAATTGCCAATTCCAGAAGCGAATATTGAGATCAAAGAAATTAAATATATTTTACTAAGTGTCTTCTTGCCCAATGTTAGAATAAAGGAGGTTTGAATTTAACTCAGAGTAACATAAACTCAGAGTGATTTGCCACAGTAAGTGATAAATTCTTGACTCAGTTTTGTAAAAATCTGGGAATATAGTAGACCCATTTACCATCAGTAACAGCATACTGAAGAGAGAGAAAATTCTGATCTGTACATTCTTCAACTTTTGATTGAAGACATTAATTTGTCAAGAAAATCTTGAAGGACTCATGAAAGGAAGAAAATTTCGGACTGAGGAGAAAGGTTATACTCACATTGGCAGAAGGTATTTGTAGCTTAGGCAGTATTTGCCCAATTTGCTTGATGATGAAAATCACTGTGGTGCTTGTAATCAGAGAGTCTGGGGCTCCACCAGACAACAAAGCACAGGAATGACTATCTTTTAGAAACTTTCCAGGTGATTCTTCTAATTAGGAAATTCTGGGAAACACTGAGCTAGATTCATCCATTGAAGCATGCTTTATATTTGAACATACAGAGGGGTTACAGAATAATGAACACCTTGGCATGACACAGTGGATTTTTAGTATTTTGAAGATAGAAGTTCAGAGGGCAGCCACCACAGGAATCCAAATATGCTATTGATTGGTAGTCTGATCCTAAGAATGCCACAGAATCAGAGTCAATGTGGTCCTCAAGCCAACCTTGGTCAACCAGTCTAAACTTGAGGTCCATGGCTTTGCTTGGGTGTGTACTTTTAATGAGCGTGATCTTAAGATGATGAACAGGCAGGGCTACCTTAGTAGGCTTTGATGGGGAATCATGCATTGATAGGAGTGAGCATTAATTGAGAAGGTCAGTTTAAAAACAGTCAAATCCAACAGCAAAAAGACCAAATTTCAAGTCCAAGCCCAGATTCTAGTCCCAGACCTGTCATTAACTGGCTGTGTAACTTGGGGCAATAATCAAAACTTCCTGTGTCTATAGTTTATTAACTATAAAATCAAGGAATTAGCATAGGTCCTCTATGAAGTCTTCTTAATTTTATAATTCTCAGCTGTAGCCCTGTGGCATCCAACCCCATCAGATCTCGGAAGCTAAGCAGGGTCGGGCCTGGTTAGTACCTGGATGGGAGACCGCCTGGGAACACCAGAAGCTGTAGGCTTGGGAGAAGGACCTGGCAACCCCCTCCCAAAAAAAATCAATCTGCCATTGAAAACCCTATGAACAGCAGAGAAGCACTAACAATAGTGTTTCCCCTGTTGTACAGAGGGTCGCTATGAGTCGGATACCGACTCCACGCCACCTAACAACAACAACAACAAAATCTGTGATTCAAGTAACAACTGAAAGTAGGTGGACATTGCATGTTAAATATAAAAAAGATCTTGGGCATCTCCTAATTGAATGGTGATGGCATATATGATTCATTCACGGAATTAAAAGCACTCTTGGTGGCTTAGCCCTTAGTCATTATCATAAGGTTAGTCTTTGGTTGCACCTTCACATGTAAGGAGAAGCCAAGAGTGGGAAGCCTAGATTTAGTCCAGAGTGGAGAAAAAGGCCCAGAGGGGTTAAAAAACTATCAAGATCACAAGCTGATAAATGGTGCTCTCTCTCCTCACCCCCAGGATAGTACTCTCACTCCAGACTCTAACTCATATTTCTAACACTGTCCCTTACTGACTTTAGCAGAAGATAAAGTATTCTAAGGAGAAGAAAGGGACATGGATTTCTCTAATTTTGGGGTGTTACTGCCTGACCCTGAAAAAGAAACTCACACTTTCCTGGGTCAGACCAATACCTGCTGCACTCTTTTTGCTGGGTGAGGCAGAAGTGAGCCAGGCCCTCACCCTTCCAGTGGAGGGGATGGGTTGCTTCTGGGCTTTCTGATGTCTAGCACCAACACTGTATTTCAGGATGTCCTCTCAGTCTACACAAAGGCAGAGAACAGGGAGAGACCATCTTCGCAATGCAAGCTGTGCTAATTCTCACAAGGAGGGGGCTATCTCCATTGTTCTCTTGTCAAACCAAAGTATATAGAATGCAAACAAGTGATGTGATACCACACTTGATATATCCCACCCCATTCTATACCATCACCTTTGGGAATTATAAAACTAAGATGATGAATAGTCAAAGCATATAGGTCCAGTGCTACTGTATAGCAAACAAGAAGTTTTAATTAATGGCAAACAAATATACAGGTTGTTGTTGTTGTTAGGTGCCGTCGAGTCGGTATCCGACTCATAGCGACCCTCTGTACAACAGGGGAAACACTATTGTCAGTGCTTCTCTGCTGTTCATAGGGTTTTCAATGGCAGATTGATTTTTGGGAGGGGGTCTTTCTCCCAAGCCTACAGCTTTTGGTGTTCCCAGGCGGTCTCCCATCCAGGTACTATCTAGGCCCAACCCTGCTTAGCTTCCGCGATCTGACAGGATCGGATGCCAGAGGGCTACGACTGCAGGCAATATACAGGTAGAGATACCATAAAAAGAAAAAGCACCTGGATAGTCTGAAAATCTTATCAGATGACTTGTAAATGGTTGGTTTGAGCACATTATAATTAGTAATTTATGAAATTTACATAGTGGCAACTTAAATTCACTATAAGTTATTTTGTATTGTGAGATTTAAACATCTGGATGCTTAAAGTCTTAAAGATTATCAACATTACTTGACAAATAAGACAGGACAGACATGTTACCATCACACTTCCCCATGATCATCAAGGAAATAGAAATCAAATAATCAAGGGATTTGTTGGATTACCTTTGGTCCAGGAAGTCCATGGGGTCCCTGAAAATGGAAAACACAGACTTTAATTAAGAACTGATTCACTGCTTCCCAGCAGAAGTGAGTATTATATCAAGTAACAGAAGAGACCTAAAACAAGAATCTTCTTGTTTGAGCTAGACTCAGGTCACTGGATATTATTTATTACCTACCAAATGTTTCCTCCAGCTCTTGCATTGTTCTGTAATAGGAAATTCATTAATAGCAATTCTGTCTGCTAAATATCTATGAGAGGGAGGGAGAGGGCTACCACAGTTACATGGAAGAAAAAATTAGAAAGAAAAACTACTTTGAATTCACATTACTCCTACTTCTCAGATTTCCATTTTTTAATCTGATGGAACATTTGGTATCCATTGTGAATTTATATGGAATAGAGATAGGACTTAAAAGCCAGAAATTTACCAAAGAGAATCCTGCACTTCAAGTATGGGGATAAAAGCTTTCTCATTAACTTCTCCACACTTAAGGTGTTGAGTAATCTAGAGGAGACAGAAAGTAAGGAGATAACAGCCAAGTGTGGGACTCTTATTTACTACTTTTAATTTAATATTAAGAAGGGCTAAGCATTATTATTTGGATTGCATTTATTTTTACAAAGATGAATGCTTCAAGACTTGTGTAACAATAATTTACCAATGGAAGGAAGTTATAATGAATTCATGAAACAGGATTGAAAAAACAAGCATTTTGTGGAAAACAGAGGGAATAATTATCAATTTAAATTAACTGAAAGATACTGTGGATTGTTTTAAACTTTTCAAGTGATTCAAATAAACCATCACAGAGAGGAATATTTAAATATCCATCAATGAAATATAATAGCACAATTATTTTTGACAAAGCAGTGCCTAGATATTTGTTACATATGTCTACAGTAAAATAATATTTCCCTTTAGATAAGATGCAAATTAACATTTTCAGGAAATGGCTGCTATTTTATCAAGTATTCTTATCCCATTTTAATAATGGTTTAAAATTCTTTTAAACTAATTAATTTTATCATATGAACAGGATGTCAAATTTTCTAATTTAACCATCTAACTGAAAGAGACGGGAGGATAAAAAAGCCTCAAGTATGCTGTGTGCTTAATTCTTAATGAACTGGTTAGTTTCAAGAAAACAAGGTCAATTGTTGTTGTTCTATGTTATGAAACAGATGTGGTAGTTAGTAAGAGATGGATGAGTAGGCTACTCTCTGAGGCTTGGATCATTCCCATGATGCTCTCTTTCAAGCACAAAAGGAGGAAAGAGGAGTAGCCACAATTTACTTAATCCATATTATACTGGTGTCTTGTGGTTTATTGAGACACCCTAGAGATGAGTGTGACCTTACAGCCTGCCTGACTTGCCCCTACCTGCCACTGTCAAAAGCATTTGACACGCTCTGCCTTGACATAACTGTCATCAGTCTGACATATAAAGAATTACACTGCCTTAATGGCTGCTTTCCTCAGTGGACATAAGTTCTATGAGGCTGGGACCACTGTTTCCACTGGTCTCTGTAAGACTCCTGTAGCAAAGACTGGGTGTGGCTCAATGAATCATCAGAAGGCCGGCAAACATGAAAGGAAAAAAAAAATGCAACCATCTATGTCATCTGTGGAAGTATACTTCAACTTTTTATCACATTGTTTTATAAATGCTCTTATGGGACATTTCACTAAAGGATCTTGAGCCTCAAAGTTGGTCAGAAATATTCTTTAGTGACTCAATTATTATCTTATTTTGCTACTAACAGATTAGAGCAGTGACTGGCTAAAATGATTTGCCAATGTTCATACCATAAGGTTGGAGTGAAGCTTGCCAGATCTGTCTGCCTTTCCTCAACTCTCCTACCCCTAAGCTCCTCTATCTTTTTCCAACACATGTGTTTGGGGGAGCCAAAGGCATCACTGTAAAGTCAGTATATCTCAAATCACCTTATAATTTCTGCCTGTCCCACAGAGTAGTACAAAGCACAGGCTGGCTGCTCAGAGGGATGTGCTCTGTCTTCTCTGGTAGCACGCTCATAAACAATTGCCTCTTGGAGAGAGGGAAAACTTACCATGGGGCCGGGTGGGCCATGGGGTCCTGGGGGGCCTGGTGGGCCTATGATCTGTGGGTCCGAAAAATAAACATAGGTTTGGTTACTGCATTTAGATAGGGCAGTGCAGCTTGTGCTGCGGCTCTGCTCAGGCCATCAACAGCTGCAGAGGGAGAAAACTACTCCAAGAAATGTGCTGGATTCTCTCGGTTTAGAAATGCCTTTGAGAATAAAATAACTTCAAAAAACTATAGTTGTTCTATAAAAGCTAGGATGAAAGTACATTAAAAGAAAAGGAAGCAACTGATTACCAAGAAATTCTATCATGCCACAACCACTATTAAACTCTCAAATATTTCACTGAGCATAAATAGGGCTTGGGGGAAAAGAATGTAAGTTCTATTTGAACAAAGCTCTGTGCAAAAGCATTATGGGAAAACCACTTGTTTTTCTCCTCAGTCTTCTGAAAAACTGCTTCTAACTTAAACTTCTGAGGTGCTCTTGTCTCTCCCTCTACATAGCTGGCATATATTTCTTCTACAGTTTTACAAACCAACCAGTTGGCAGTCTTTCTATTCTTGATAAGCCATTTGGCATAGGTGGAAATAGGTAAATAATAATCCTGTGGCAGAGCTTTTCAGGAACCATAGAAGCTGATCCCCGAGTACTTACCGAAGGACCCTGAGGGCCTGGCAATCCGGAGTCCCCCTTTTCTCCTTTCACGCCATTGGCACCCTAAAATAACCAGGAAGCAGTGTTAGGCAGGTAAAGTTATTTCCAAACTGTAAGAGACAACTGAAGTTTCTCCCTAAATCCATGATTCTCTTGAATTTTATATGAAACACATGATATATCAAAGACGGATTTATCTCCTTGGCATTTTAGCCTTGTATGTTGCTGTGATGCTGAAAGCTATGCCACTGGTATTTCAGATACCAGCAGGGTCACCCATAGTGGACAGGTTTCAGCTGAACTTCCAGACTAAGACAAACCAGGGAGAAGGACCTGGCAGCCCACTCCTGAAACAATTAGCCATTGAAAATCCTATGACTAGCAGACAAACACTATCAGATATAGTTCTGGAAAATGAGCACCCTCATGATGGAAAGCCCCCAAAAATGACTGGGAAAGAGTTGCCTCCTCAGAGTCAACTTTAATGATAGGAATGGGGTAATGCCCCTGGGACCTCCTTTTTCTAATATAGCACGATTCAAAATGAGAAGAAACACAGTGACTGCAACAATGGGACCAAACATAAAAAGATCATGTAGATGTCAGTGTTGTATTCTGCTGCACTTAGGGCCACTATGAGTTGGATCTGACCTGATGGCATTAAACAACTAAAATTTTAGCTTAAAAGAGTAAGCTTACTAAAGTCCCTTGCATTATAGGTGATATGTAAAATAAAATATTACTCAAAGAGAAACTAGGCTGGGCTTGCTGGTTAAATTTTCACAATATTAAATATTGTTGTTGTTAGGTACCCTTGAGTTGAAGCCAGCTCATAGTGACCCTCAGAGGGCTTTCAATGGCTGATTGTTTGGGGATTGCTTTGGGAGTAGATTGCTACAATCTGCTCCCATTTTTGCAGTGCTAGGGATCAAACCCATGTTCTCAAAGAGTGTGGAGCAGCACTCTACCAACTGAGCTAAACTCTAGCCCATATTAAATATATTGGGCTATAAAGGTTATATCTTTTATGGTGATGCACATTTTAAGTGGTAAAAGTAAGACTTTAAGTTAGTTCTATTAACATTTATACTTTATTATTTATATTTAAATGTTCTTGCTTAGAAAAAGATATGGGGAAGCAATGTTGACTATATTTCTTTCTTATAATTTCTCTTTTTTCCTTTTTAAATTCTCAGGAAAAGTTATGGAGGAAATGGTTATCCATTTCACAGTATTGTGCACACAAGAGACCACTCCATGGAGTAACTTGCTCTTTAATTATTCTATATTATTTTGTCTTGCTTATTTCTTTTTTATGGTTTATTTTATAATGAACAGTTGTGACCACCCTATGTATAGTAAATTAAAGGGACCGATTATATTTATTCTGTCATCTTCTAAAGAATTTCAGAGCTATAGATGTAGCTCTGTGGTAGAGCATTAAAAAGTACCAGTTAGCTGACGAAGAAAATAATTCAGGAAAACAAGAAGGCTTACTTTATAATTCATTTGGCTAATTGTTTTACAATTTTAGTTCCCCAATTACAGTAATTAACCAATTATACCTCAAATATTTCAAAATAAAAGTACTACAGAAACCATTAGCTGAGACCACAGTTAATACTATAATTATTTTCTGATTATTTTAATAAGAGCATACCATAAAAACTATAAACATACCGGTAATCCTGGAAGTCCAATTCCTCCTTTTTCACCTGGCATACCTGGGTCCCCCATGTCTCCCTTTGAACCTTTGAGTCCCTAGGAGTGAAAGAGTTTGCATGTAAGAAGAACAGTGATACCTGATAGCTATATCCTAGGGAAAATAGAATTCTAGATCAATTTTGTCAAGAGGTAGGTCCATACTGACACAATTCGTATTTTCATTTTTAGGTATGTCTTATAACCTTCTGCAAGGAATCAACACCATTTCCCCATGCAATGACAGGGATTGCATTTTATCAGGCCATTTAAATACAAAATCCATGAACTTAGGTCTTGACATTTCTCTTGATTTCACACACTTACCTGGCAGCTAATTCTATATTACCAGACCAGAGAACAATTTAATGTTCCCAGTTGTTTATAGTATGGTATATATTTTGAACCAGGACCTGCTGATGTAATAACAAAGGTCCACATAAATTTCTCCCATCTCTACTCACTATACTCACCTGCAGAAGTTCCAGTCATCATCCATTTTCAGTGGTCTAGTCTGCAGACAGGTGAGTCATTTACTGCACACTAATGCTCAATCAATGCTTCAAAATACTCTAACTAATGGGGTGCTGTGGCACACACCTGTAATCCCAGCAACTCAGGAGGCTGAGGCAGGAGGATTGCAAGTTTCAGGCCAGAGGCAGCCTTCATAACTTAGTGAGAACCTGCCTCAAAACAAAACATAAATAAGGGTCTGGGGGTACAGCTCAGTGTAGAGCACTTGCCTAGCACGTGCAAGGCTCTGGGTTCAATCACCCTAGTACTGAAAAAACAAATTAAACAAAAACTTCAACTTTTTCAGTTCTCTTATTCTGTTCTCATTACATCTCTGTGAGGTGAGCCAAAATGTTATTTTAATTCTCCCTTTACAATGGGGAATTAGATAAATCTACAATTTGAATGTGAACAAATATGAATTGTATAACGCTAATATTGACGTTAATTTGTATTGCTAAGCATTTTTGTCCTAGGGACCTTGCTGCAATATGACCAGATGGCCAAACCTCCAGCAGAGATGATCATAGTTATTATGGTAAGAAGTCCCCTAGGCTGTACAAACCTGTTCATCTCAGGGTCAGGAACATATCTTCTTGTTAACTATACTTATTTCATAGCACCTGGAGTCATGCACTGGGAGTAGGTGTATATGTTGTTGTTAGGTGTTGTTGAGTTGTGTCTGACTCACAGAAATCTTCTATAGGGTTTTCAATGGCTGATTTTTTTGGGAATTGCCTTGGGAGTGGATTGCCATGTCCTTCTCCCATTTTTTCAGTGCTGGGAATTGAACTCGGGACCTCAGAGACTGCAGAATGGTGCTCTACCAACTGAGCTAAATCCCAGCCCTGTAGGTGTAGACAGATGGATCTTATGGGTTAATCAGACGTTGGTTGGCTTTAGAAATCTAGTGAAGGAAAAAAGCAACATGGCTAGCCTGCTGGACTTAGTAGCAGAAAAGTACCTTGTAAAGCCCATGGGGAAAAAGATCCAGCTATTATATATGTAGGGCCATTTACTGTGTCATTTTATCACAGTTGTTTAATGTGATATTGTATGACTTTATCATCCAACTGATATTAAAAGTAACTCTTCCCCTGAACTTAGTTTTCCTACCTAATACTTTCTTCTGAGGAGTTTAAGGTTCATTATGTCAAAATCCCGTTGATATCGTATGTCTTACTTTGAGCCAAAACAATGTCTTGAAACTAACCCTTGTGACTGAATACTGTCTGTAATCTCCAAGTAGCATTCTTTTTTTGTAGTACTGGGGAGTTGAACCCAGAGTGTTATATATGCTTTTTACAAGTACTTAACCACTCAGCTGCACTCCCATCTCCCTTTTTACTTTGCATTTTAAGACAGGGTCTTGCTAAATTATGCAGGCCACCTCTGGCCTTGAACTTGCGATTCTCCTGCCTCCATCTCCAGAGTCTTTGGGATTAAAGACTTGCACCACTGCAGCGGCCTCTCCTAGTAATGGTCTTAAAAGTCAGGAATCATCAAACCGGAGCTCACTTGCTAAACCCAGTTGTGAGACTGTTTTTGTGCAGGCTGAATATTTAAAAATAAATTAAGAATTGCTAAAAAAAAAAAGAAAGAAAGAAAGAAAGAAAGAAAGAATACATGATAGAGACAGAATGTGACCTAAAAGCTTAAAACATTTGCTATTTGATGTTTTTTTAGAAAAACATTCCCAATCTCTACTTTAGGGGAGATGGGCTGGAATTTAGCTAAGTTGGTAGAGTGCTGCTCTGTGGTCTCTGAGGTCAGGAGTTCAATTCCCAGCACTATAAAAAATGGGAGAAGTATGTGGCAATCCATTCCTGAGGCAATCCCGAAACAATTAGCCATTAAAAACCCTATAAGGGTTGCTATGGGTCAGACATGACTCGATGGCACCTAACAATAACAACAACTTTAGGGGAAGCACTCAAATATACTGCTATACTCTGTAAAACTCCAAGCGCCCTGCTTGTTTTTGTCTTTTCTAAGGATCTAGGCAATCAGGGAAAATATTTGTTTTGGAAAAGACATTGGCAAAATAATGCATATGAGTGATATCTAATTTTGTGAAAACTATAGTTACTGAGCCTACAGCCGTACCACTGTGGTGCCTGATCCCATCAGATCAGGGGAACTAAATAGGGTCAGGCCTGGTTAGTACTTGCATGGGAGACCGCTTGGGAACACCAGATGCTGTAGGCTTGGGAGAAGGACCTGCCAACCCACTCTCAAAAGATCTCTTCAAAATATTGAAAAGTAAAGATGTCTCATTGAAGACAAAGGTGCCATGACTCATACCATGGTATTTTCAGTTGCATCATATGGCTGTGAAAGCTGAACAAGGGAGACAGGAGAAGAATTGATGCTTTTGAATTATGGTGCTGGAGACAATTATTGAATATACCATGGACTGCCAAAAGAACCAACAGATCTGTCCTACAGGAAGTGCAACCAGAGTGCTCTTTGGAAGTAAAGCTGTCTAGACTGCATCTTATGTATTTTGGACATGTAGTCAGGAGGGACCAATCCATGAAGAAGGACATCATATTTAGGAGAGTGGGAGGTCAACAAAAAAAAGGAAAACCTTCCACTAGATGGATTGACACAGTGTCTGCAACAATGGGCTTAAACATAAATAAGATTGTGTGCTTGGCACAGAATCGAGTATTTTGTTCTGCTGTACATAGGGTAGCTATGAATCAGACCTGACTCAAAGACAACAAACAACAACATACTTACTGATTTTAATTTTGGATTATTTGTCCTCAGTGACAAAAATTAGGACATACTTACTGAATTGATAATGATCTTACAAGTCCATTAAAATTTGCAGAGGAGTTACAGGTAGATTGATAAATTAGTAGCAGTAAAACAATCTAGAGCATCATGCAGCTTTATGTTTGTGCAAACAAAACTAATGACTAATGAAAATCCAACTGCTTTTTAGACTTCATGTAGCCTCTAGGGCAGATGGTGATAAAAAAGAGAGGTTATCATATATCAACGTGCATGACTTTTTGGCTTCAATACTATAATAAAACTAGTGATCAATAATAATGTTTTAAATAATGGCATGTAGCTTTGAAAATTACCTGCTCTCCATCAACTCCTGGGATTCCTGGAGATCCCTGCTCTCCCTGTTAAGACAAAAAACAATAGCTTGCCTCCATTTGTCATTGCTAACATACTACACTAAAGAAAAAAATAATGGTAGTTAGCTACAGGTACAATTTGATTTTTAGCAATCTGATCTACTATAGTACATATCTGACGTAAGTGAAGTAATGATATTTCTTGAAGATTCTGTGTAATAATGCTCATGCTGTTTTTGTTGTTAGGTACTGTCGAGTTGTATCCAACTCATTGCAACCCTTACAGGGTTTTCAATGGCTGATTGCTTCAGGATTGCCTCAGGAGTAGATTGCCACGTCCTTCTCCCATTTTTGTGGTGCTGAGAATTGAACTCAGGACCTCAGAGACTCCAGAGCAGCCCTCTGCCAACTGAGCTAAATCCTAGCTTCATTGTTGTTGTTTGGAGCTGTCAAGTTGGGTCAGACTCATAGGTGCCCTCATAGAGTGTTCAATGGCTGATTATTTCAGGATTGCTTTGGGAGTGGATTGCCATATCCTTCTCCCAAATAATGCTTATGTTGTTGTTGTTAGGTGTCATTGAGTCGGTGTCCGACTCATAGTGACCCTGTGTACCCTACATACAATAGACAAAACACTATTGTCCTGTTTCTTTACTATTCATAGGGTTTTCAATGGCTGATAGTTTTTTGGGAATAGGATGCTAGGTCCTTCTCCTCAAAATAATGCTTATAGGTAGCTAAAATCCCATGTTTTCATTTTTTCTTCTTCCATGTAAGATGTAGGTGAAAAACATGGCAGAAGGGAACTGATAAGATATCATTTGGTAATTGATCATATCCTATAGCAACACCTCTATGACTCAGTTATTTTTTTCTTGTAAGGAATCTATATGATTACTCTTAATTTCAGTAATCAAAACATAACTGTTAAACTAAGAAAAAATAAAATGCAAAGCTTCATGAATTCATAGCAGTATTTTAACTAGCACAGTTTGAACAAATTCATGACCGTGAGTGTGCCATGGCCAGAAAAGCCTGACTAAAACATGTAAGAAATCAGATAATATCTTAACCCATATAAAATTACTTTTAGATCAATTCAATTTCCTATACTATGCCAGGAATGAAATAAAATTTACTATTTGTGCTTTATTGGAGCTTTTGATGAACTCAAAATACATAGATTTATGTTGTTTTTAAAAAAACTGAAGATGTTCTATTAAAAACAAATTTAAACAATATGTTAGAGATTATTCAAACAACACATTCAGTCACCTTTCAATTTTGAAGGTATTGAACAAATTCCTTGAAAGGTAAGACATTATTTTATATCAATGAGCCAAAATCTACGTAGATCTCATTGCAAAAATCCCTGATTCCCACATTGTGGAAACTCTGAAAGCTGCTTTTCCAAGAGTGAGTGGCCTCACAGACAGATTCTGAGGGACCCGACTTGAAGCTATGCTTTCTAGAAAGGCTTGTTTGGTGATATTATAAACCACAACATTGAAATGGCTAGAGCTCCTTTTCCTAGTAAAAACTTTTAAGAGCTGTGAGCCACAACATGAAATCTGAGCTTCCCAGTGTTTAAGGAACACATGATTTTGTGGTTCCAAACAGATGAAATAAAAAAAGGCCTTTCCTCATTTCAGATTTCCTGCTGTTTGTGGTAGCAGCAAAGTTTATTTTGCCATAAACAAGTCTGCTGAGGTTGATGCACCTGGCTAAGCCCTATGTTCTCTCAGAGACTGGATACATGTCAGCCCTCCAGGGCCAATCAGAATTGCTTTGCTAAACTTTTACCTTTAGAATGTGGCCCATGAATCCTTGAAAGAAAAGCATTATTCATGCTTTGTTCATTTGTCTTCCATCCCATGAATGTGGGACGCAAGAGCTTTTTGATGTGTAAGAAATCAAATAACTCTTGCTTAGTAATAGAAGGAGAAATATTAATTGAATCATGTTCTCACTCAGAGACTGAGTCCAGAGATGAGAATGTGTTCTACACCTGACTCAGGCAATGTTTTGCTCCCTCATAGTTATAGATAGATCTCATCTCAATTATCTCAAGTTTCTCAAGGAAAGATCATAGAAGGCATGAGGGACTGTATCAGCTAATGTAAGATCTCAATTACAAGACCACTGTGGGTGGGGTGAGGGGGCTAGTGTAGTGGGTGGCCAGGCTGGGAGGTAAGGGAGAATGACCAGAGGCCCCCACCCCGGTCACCATTTGTTCATACATTCATCTAGCCAGCTTCTCCCTGCCTTGCAGTTTCAACTCAAAGCCATCTGTGACTCCTCAGACTTAGATGGGACTTGACCCACACATCCATACCAGGTACACTTAAACAAAGTACTTATTCAATTTATGATTGTGTCTTGAGTTGCCTATCTCACTCCCTGGGTTGAAAGCTCCTTAGTAAAATCTTTAACTAGTATCCTTACTAGATTCTTGCCCTTGTCACACCACAAAGGCTCAAATATTATTTACTGAGTAATTGAATTAACAAATGAATACCAACTGGATTAAAAAATAAGGGAAAAGGGCTGGAGATGTAGCTCAGTGGTAGAGTGCTTCTCTTGCATGCACAAGTCCCTGGGTTTGATCCTCAGTACTGCAAAGGCAAAAAAAAAGGGTGGGGGATAGGGAGGGATGAAGGTTTTAGTGAAACAGGCTTTTTAGCTATGTGGTCCTTTTTTGTCTTTTTATCACATGATGGTTACCTTTTATTGGCCTTAGGGCTATAAAGAAGAATAAAGTACTAGTAATCTTTGAGGTTTGTGGGGAATGAGGTATGTATTTGGCTTTGGAGACAATTCTGGTTCTTGAGATTTAGTCAAAAAGAAGAGACGAAGCAACAGACTCAGTCCTTGACTGATTGTACATAAAGGTAAAAAGGAAACTTCAGATTTCCTTCCAGAATGACTAGTCCAGCTCACCAAATCATTAAAGATCAGGGATCCTGGCAGACTTGCTTACCAGGGATAAAGACTGCTATACAATGGCAGTATATTTGTGTTATATATTTTAGGGATTGGAATGTAGTGCAGAAATGGAAAGTTAAAAATCCCATATCTTATATTAATGTTATACACAAAATGTATTGTTATACATAAAATCTTTTTTGAAATTAGTATCTATGTTCTAAATACATTTCACATATGCAAGAGGCTCAGTACTATTTTACTTTATAGTCCTTTAATAGGAAAATAAAATTTTCTATATTCTAGACTTCTATTTTTAAGTATCTAGAAAGAGAAGATCACAAAAGCTGATGTGTGCATGTGTGTTAGCAAATAAACTGGCTTAAGAAGCATAAACAAAGGATGAATTTCAAAACCACTGAAATCTCCTACAAGAATCCAATGACAAAAGTCATATTTCAACACATGTAACTCAGTTCTAAAAAGTCAGAGTCCCTAGTCATGTGTTAATTGGTCAAACATGGTTGAATGACTAAGCTTTACTTTATAGCGATAAAGGCCACACCATCAACAAAGTTTATATATAATCAAGTAATTCTGGATTTTTATTATTTGTAATTGGTCCATTTAACTAGATAAGAATTGAGCAGAATGTCTGAATATATAAAGAGATGTGCTTTAAAACATGACTCGAGAATGATTCCTAAAATTGTCACTTATGAATTTATCATGTAAATACTTCCCTTGCTCTTTTTGTAAAAAAAATTGGAAGAAAGGCTCTTTCTTACTGTCAGAGTAAATTTCCTCAATCCTCTTCTATTTAAATGTTTTCTTTTTACATACAACACATTTAGTGTTCCTTTACCCTGATAATTTCTGTGTAACTTGTTTTTCCCTAATTTAGTATTTTTTAGTTTGGGAACATTTACTGATGAAGATCAAAGAACACAGTCTTCAGTATGGATTGCGACTCAACAATAACAAAACAAAAATCCTTACAGCTGGGTCAGTATACAACTTCATGATAAATGGAGAAAAGATTGAGGTTGTCCAAGATTTTGCTTTACTTGGTTCTATAGTCAACAACTATGAAAGCAGCAGTGAAGAAATCAAAAGATACATTGCATTGGGAAAAGCTTTCGCAAAACATCTCTTTAAAGTATTGATGTCACGTTGAAGACAAAGGTGCACCTGACTCATGCCATGGTATTTTCAGCCATATCAAGTGGTTGTGAAAGCTGGATATTGAACAAGGGAGACAGAACAAGAATTGATGCTTTTGAATTATGGTGTTGGAGACAAATATTGAATATACCATGGACTGCCAAAAGAACCAACTGATCTGTCCTAGGAGAAGTATAGAGTGCTCCTTGGAAGCAAGGATGGTTAGACTGAGTCTTACATATTTTGGACATGTGGTCAGGAGAAATCAATCCATGGAGAAAGACATCATGTTTGGGAGAGTGGCAGGTCAATAAAAAAAAGGAAAACCCTCCACTAGATGGATTGACAATGTCTGCAACAATGGTCTTAAACATAAATAAGATCATGTGCCTGACACAGAATCAGGGAGTATTCTGTTCTGCTGTACATAGGGTTGCTATAAGTAGCACCCAATTGACAGCACCTAACAACAACAACAATTTTTTCTCAATGTCCTTCCCTCGGTTTAATGTCACTCCCATTTCTCTCTCTTCTTTCCTAATTTTTCCTCTTCCTTTAGACTTTATTTTCCTCATTCTCTGAAGCAATACTGCTAATCTCACTTCTCTATAATCCTGTAAGACTGATTGTCAAAGATGCACATACTTAATATGGGCCTCTCTGCACTACAAATGATAAACAGAAGTAAATAAATGAAGAACAACCTTTGGCCCTTGTAGTCCTTGAGGTCCAGGAGGTCCAGGTGGTCCCTAAATCAAGACAAGTCACAGTTTTAAAAAATAGCAAATGTATGTATCACAATTCATGCTGTAAAAAATCATCATAACACCCACCTCCCTTATTCATATCATAATCAGATATCTCCTCAAATTGATTTATAATAGGGGAACATTTCACCAGTTACATAACTGGAAAACCTGCCTACTTGTGTTATCTATCAACACATTTTAGGTCAATATAATATTGAACATGCTGTTGGACTGGTTCTATATGACAGTTTTCAATTGCTACCATGCTCCACATACATATTCTTGGGATAATCTACCTTATTAACATTACCTGTGTTTCAAAATACCCACCCTCCCCCTCCAGCCCACGGGCTTTGATTTCCCAAATTCTACAGAAAAAAGCTGTATAACTGAGAGAAGTCTAAAGACTATTTTAAAAAAATGAAAAACTTTTCTCTTGACTTTTTCACAAAACTGACAAAATGATTTATCTAGGGAAAATATTATAAATGGTCACTAATATAAGGAAACATAAAATTAAATATCAGATTAAAAACAATCACTACATTAGTATCATTTTGACCTGCATGCATCAATACTAAATACAACATCACAAACCACAGATATCATGCAATAGGAGTTACCGTGACAGTTAAGGTGGTAATCCTCTGTTGGGAAAATGTATTAACAAAGAGTTACCTATTTTGTGTGCCAAAACACAATAATACATTTCTGAAAAAAAATCAACTTCTGAATATATTTTGGCAAGCTTTATGTCTTATAAGAAACTGGTAAGATACTGAGACTGTCTTATCTTCAATGTTGTATGGCTGTAACAATGTTTTAAATATTGCTTTTAGAATTTTAGTTAAAAAATTCTATGGATGAAGAAAAGAAAATGTCAAAATTTTAACTTTACCTGATTAAAAATTATGTAATCAAATAGTATACAGGAGAGGTTTCTCAGCATAACTGTGAGCTGAGGAATTTGCCATTGATAAAAGTTGTATTTCTGGAAGCATTTTAATTAGAGAAATTGAAATATTCAATTGCATATCTTTTCTCATTAAGTCTGTAGCTCCTTTGTTGCATTATAAGTAAGTTTTCTTTGGTATGCATGCCATAACTGAAGACATAGACATCAAATTCATCTAGTTTTTTGCTAGAGTCATTTAACAAAACATACTTTTCTCAAAGGACAAATTTCTAAAACATGATTCTTAATCCATGAATCATGTTTTTATGTTAATATTTTGTAGTTTAGACTTTGTGCTAAAAGTTTTGTGGGACTCTCAACCACCTTATGAAACTATAGAAGGGAGATCATTTTCCATTAAGAACTGTGGTCACAGAGAAACATTATCCAATTACATGTAAATTTGCAGAAACTGGTAAAACACCATCTCTCTGTTTTACACTACTTCATTCCAAGCACTGATTCAAGGTATTGTTGCTGTTTTTTATTATTGTTATAAAAAAATCTTAACATTATCTCACTTCAAACTCCTGAGTCTTTAATGGCATAGTATTATCATCCCTTACATATACTATTATACCATCATACCATTATACATGCATACAAATGGTTAAAGTTTGTATTTCCTGACAAAATCATTCATGGTCATTATAGCTTCAGAGAAAAAATAGAAAAATCATTGCTTCTAGGACAAAAGGCGAAATAGCCACCAACTGGGAGCAAGCTTACATATATATATATATATATATATATATATATATATATATATATATATATATATGTGCATGTATTGTTGTTGTTGTTGTTGTTAGGTGCTGTCAAGTCAGTATCTGACTCATAGCGACCCTCTGTACAAGGGAAACACTATTGTCAGTGCTTCTCTGCTGTTCATAGGGTTTTCAATGGCAGATTGATTTTTGGGAGGGGGTTGCCAGGTCCTTCTCCCAAGCCTACAGCACCTGGTGTTCCCAGGCGGTCTCCCATCCAGGTACTAACCAGGGCCGACCCTGCTTAGCTTCCGAGATCTGACGGGATCGGATTCCACAGGGCTATGGCTGCAGGCTTATATACATGTATATATATGTGTATATGTGTATATATATATATATTACAGAGAGTGCCAAAAATGTATGCACATCTTGGGATAAAAGTTTTCCATTTTGCTGTTTTAAAAATGTGTTATGTGCTTGTTCGGATGAGATAGTAGAAATTTAATCCAGAATGTCATACTATACATTACTATCACAATTCAATTCAACTTTGAAAAGTAATAAACAGACAACGTCTCTTGCAATGTGTGTGCACTTATTGGCATCATGGTATATAAGTATTATCTATATAGTGATATAGATAAAATAAAAAATAAGGGCTTAGTATTTTTATATCATCAGATCTGTGTAACACAAAGTACTACTTACTTTATTCTTATGGAATTTTCCTAGAGCAAGAATTGGAGTTTTAGTTATGAGAAAGCTATTTCTTTCTTCCTGGAGCATAGATGAGTCATTTAAATGAGCCTATTAGAAAACTATAGAGTAGAAATAATTTCTTTACCATTGCTTCCAATTACATGTTACATTTTTAACTAAAAAGGAGAATCATAAAACCTTATAAATGGAAGCAACTTTACATTTAAACTGTGATATTTTCCAACATGGGCCACATATGAATTAATTTTCCTGTGCAAACACAAGATTAATTTGTCTTTTTAAAAATTTAAAGATAACAACATGCTTTATAATGATCTGCATAACAAAAAACTAACAGTAATTGAAGTAACAGATGAAGTTTAAATAATATGTTAATAACTATGTTTGTGGGACTTGCAAATCATGCCATGTTCTGTTCAGCTCACAGAAGAACAAACAGCAGCTGAGTGGGTTCTCTTCACAAATACACCATTTTGATCACCATCTGCAAGCACCAGCATGCAGACATACAGAGAAGTCTTAAGGAAGTTGGCTCACATTGGATTTTTTTTTGTATCTGACTCTCCTAAGTTAAAGCTACCAGCAAGGTTCTCTCTTGAATTCCAGTAATGATTTGAAAAGCAGAATTGGTGTTGGTGATGGAGAAAGACATGATTCTTTCTAGTGAGACATGATGTAAAATAAGAGACATGAACTAGAGCAACCATTAAAGCTGGGTGAAGGCCAGCAGGCAGCTTTGCTATTTATTTCCTGATATGCTTCTATGAATCCTGTTAAAATCAAAGGTTATTTTCCTTCACTACTCATAATGATGCAAGCTTTAAAAAAATCACTCTTGACTTACACTAAAGATTGGGGTTCTGTCATTAGATGGTGATGAGACTTTTTTTTTTTTTTTTTTTTTTTTTTTCCGGTACCGGGGGTTGAACCAAGGGCCTCGTGCTTGCATGCTTTGCAAGTGCTCTACCACTCAGCTGCACCTCCAGCCCATTCTTTTTTTTTTTTTTTTTTTTTTTTTTTTTTTTTTTTTTTTTTTTTTTTTTTTTTTTTTTTTTTTTTTTTTTTTTTTTTGAGACAGGGTTTCACTTAATTACTCAGACTGTCTCTGGTCTCAAACTTGTAATCCTCCTGCCTCTGCCTCCTGAGTCCTTAGGATGACAGGTATGTGCCACCATGCCCAGCTAAGTGATGAGAATTTTTAAAAGCCTAAATTAGGGAACAGGGAGGTTTTATTGCTAATTGTGGAAATTTAACCACCTTAAATAAATATAAAAATAGTTTAAAGCAATGTTTATATAAATAAAAAATTTTTCTTTTTTTTCCTTTATTTTTATAAAACAACACAGTTTAATCATCTAACAGGATAGATACAAACGAGTATTTTTTAAAAGAACATGGATAGTACACATTGATGTGGAAAGAACTGGGTACACTACTCTAAAAGGAGGTACAGAGTAGTGCTCACTAGGGAAAGGGAAATAGAGAGTAGCAGAGATAAACTCTCCTTCAATTTGCTTGGTGTCAAAAAGAAAAATGATGAGATGCCAAGGTTTTTACTTTGCTCCACTGTTTCAGTTTCAAGTCAAAATGATTCAATAAGAAGTTTGTTGTTGTTGTTGTTGTTAGGTGCCGTCGAGTCGGTATCCGACTCATAGCGACCCTCATAGGGTTTTCAATGGCTGAGTGCTTCGGGATTGCCTTGAGAGTGGATTGCCATGCCCTTCTCCCATTTTTGTGGTGCTGGGAATTGAACTCGGGTCCTCAGAGACTGCAGCGCAGTGCTCTACCCACTGAGCTAAATCCCAGCCCAAGAAGTTTGTTATATGGGTTTAAATTTTTTCATTTAGCTACAAATGAATGCCTAAGAACTACACACATCAAATTCAGAATAGCAAACTATCTGAGGTATACAGAACACCCATACTTCAACTGTATTGGGTAATGTTTTATCTCTTAATTTTGGGATTAGAGTCACAGAAATTATTTATACTATTCTTGATACTTTTTCATAATCTGAAATATTTCATAGAAAAATTTTCAATAGAGGTAATGTGAAATTTTGTATTTCCATGTGGTATGATTACAACTGTAATAGACTCTTTTTAATCTAATTATCCTAGAATTTTTAGGAAAAAATTTTAGAAGGCAGTAACGAAATGACATATACGAAACTGTACCTATCATTGGTTAGAAAATTAGAATAAATGTCTACCACCTCTTCTCAATCTAATGGCTATCTAACTTAATTTATCTTATTAAGGACTCTTAGTCCCCTAAAGTACTATGTTAAGAAAACTAATGAATAGTTTTGAACTGAAAAAATAGCTATCAGCTATTTATAAGCATGACACATGGTTGCCTTAATAACCCCATCAGAATAATAAATCTTTATGTTTGGACATGAACATGAAATAGTTGACTCTTGCTGGTATTGATTAGATACTGTTTATAGTCATATAGAATTTAAGGTGAGAAAAGGGCACAGACAGCTTATATCCTTTCATGTCAAGAAGTAGGTGTCAAATTTTAAATACAGCCTTTTTTGGCACATCAGTACAAAGTGTTCAGTCGCTCCTAAAAACAATCCTTAGATTAATATATTTCATAGACTTTTAGAAAAATATATGTATTCCAGTGACATTCTCATTTTTGAAATTAGTGAAGCTTGGATCCAGTGATTTCCTCAGTGACACAGATAATCAGTAGTAAAGGGAAAAATGAAATGGAAATTTCCATTTTAAGGCTGGTATAGCTTCAGTGCCAGACCCTGTTCATGCAAAGAATACTTTAACAATTCAGTCACAATTTTGCAGAAAATGTCAGAATATAGGAACATTTCTTGGGGGATGAGGAATGACTTCATAAGGAATGATGGTGTGGCTGGAAGTAGTTTAAGGGAAATGTACAACACTGCTAATGAAATTTGTAAAATGTCCCTATATTTTACTGTATATGTAAGAGTTTTGAAAACATAGTAGTTATGCCAAAGCTCTGTGTTCTCTGTCTCTTTCTCTCCATAGGCCGTTATTAATTTGTGGGAAAGGGGGAACAATATGAAAACCTGGTTCTAGATAACCCCAAGGCCCACTGCTTCTGTCCAACCCACTTATACTGAGGAATGTTTTTCATGTTATTGACAGAAGATACTGTCCAAACAACATTTACCCAAGCAGAATATGTACTTTGATTTGCATTTTACCAAAAAAGCCAACAAAACAAAACAAATTAAAAAACCACCAAGAAAAATAGTTGAGCTAAAGACAGATTTTGTAGAAACTGTCTAATAAATACTTGACTAGTTAAAAATGGTAGTTGTAGCCAAGGACTCATACCAAAATTAGATCATGTTGGTAAAATTATGAGGATGGAAAAATAATTAAAATGGGCACAAAATGAGGGACCTACTTAAAACAATTAGTCTCGCTTTTAAGCTGAGAAGTAGCTTATACATGAAAAGTATAGTCACTCATTTAACCACTAACTGTTCACTGCACATTTACATGGCCAGGAAATAAAAGTATGTGATATGTTTTTGTTAAGTGAGAAACTCAGAATAGGGTAGGAGGAAAACTGCCATCAATTATGGGATTTGAGAACACTTAAATGGGGGCTGGGGTTTAGCTCAGTTGGTAGAGTGCTGCTCTGTATTTTCTGCGGATCTGGGTTCAATCCCCAGCACCACAAAAACGAGGTTGCTGTGAGTCAGACCCAACTTGATGGCACTTAACAACAACAAATGTGAAAGTTTTGGACACTGATTACCAATGTGAAAAGAATTAAGAGGAACAACTCAACTGGACAGTAGCAGTAGATATAAGAAGAGATTTGTAAAGATATGATAAAAAAGACCACACCAGGGAAATTGGACTGTGGGGAAATAAAATGCTGTATAGGAAGGGCAGAATTATAAAGTTTTAAATATCAAAAGGAGAAGTTTGGGCTTGATAAAAGTAAGCAATCTAACACATTTAGATTTTTTGAATAGATTTAAGCAGTTAAAGTAATCACATTATGAAAATCATCCTTGGAGCAATGCATAGGTTGGATTAGAAGGGCAAAGAGGCACTAGGGAAGAGGCATTGGTCAGGGGATTGTTAAGATGTTTGGTATAAACAGGCTGTAGATCTCATAGCGAGTGGAATGGAATGGTCAATGTCAAGATATGTTTTGAGAAAGGAAACAGCAGCAGCTGGTAAGAATAGATAAAAGACTAAGGACAGTCTTAAATGGCTCTGAAGTTTCTATCTCAAGAAATACAAAGACCCATGGTACCACAAACAGCAGCTTGTTAGCTGAGAAAGAGACTCACTTGGTAGGCAGGGAACATAACCACCAGGATTGAGTGTACTGGTGTGAGTCAGTAAGGGAGTACTACAACCATAGGGGAATTCTTCTTAGATAGTTGGCAGCATACACAGATTAGACCCAGAAATGAAAGAATGGGGAATCAGAAAGTGGAAGAACACAGAGAGAATGACTGTGCTAATGACCAGAGACTTCAGGATACCAAAAGTTAGGACATGGAGAGAGAACCTGGAAATACCATAATGGAAAGGTTCCATGAGAGAAGAGAAATGGAAGAAATTAAAGTAGAAGATCAGAGAGACTAAAATGATTTTTCAAAGGGCAGGTGGTTTGATACACATATAACAAAGAAGTCAAGAAAAAGATGATTATGAAGCAAAGACGGTGGAGACAAGTCATATTGTCTACCTTTCACTTAATGCAAGGAAAAGAATGAAATGGTAGCAGTAATAAGAAATACTTACAGAGAGCTTCCTGTGTGCAGAACACTGTTCAGAGTAATACATATTTAGCCATTTGCTCCTCTCAATAACCCAATGGGGCAGACACTGCTACTGCTTTTTTTTTTTTTTTTTTTAATGGTACTGGGGGCTGAACCCAGGGCCTTGTGTTTGCATATTTTGCAAATGCTGGACCACTGAGCTGTACCCCCAGCCCATTTTTTTACTTTTTGAGACAGAGTCTCGCTAAGCTACACAGACTGCCTCTGGTCTTGAACTTGCGATCCTCCTGCTTCTGCCTCCCAGGCCGCTGGGATTATAGGTACATGCCACCACACCCGGTGGTACTGCCTTCATTTTAAAGGTGGGATAAAGGAGGCACAGAGAAGTAAAATAATTGCTCTGGGTCACACATTTAGTAAGTGAGGGAGCTGAGATTTGAACCCAAGCAGCTCCTGCTCCAGAGCCAGAGAGCTCTTAATTGCTTTGCTGTGCTCCCTCTTCAAGCAAGCAGGAAAAATGTTGGCCAAACTAACACAAAGCCTGAACTGGGTAAGGTTTAGGAATATCTGAAGGTGGAAGAGAAAAAAAGGAGAGATTCAAAAATGCTGCAAAGTGGATCCTCCTGCGGCAGAAAGGTGGACGGGCTCAGGAGAATAGGAGAAGGCGTGCTTTGAGGGTTGGCAGGTTCTGGGGTCCATGGGGAGTGGTGTACTGACATGCGTTACCAGGGCAACCATTAATGTCATTCTCTGTGTGTCTCCACACGGGGAGTGGTCACTTGCCTGTAAGGCTTCATGGAGGTTGCCATTGTAGTCTATGATCTCTGTGGCTCCTGGATCCCCTTTTTGTCCAGGTGGACCCTACCATGAGAAACAAACCAAGGAAAAGTCAGGGGAGTGAGACTAGTGTAGAAGAGGCCTGTGGCCAAAACAGAAATAACTTGCAGCCCTCTCTGCCCACCACTGCCCTTCCAAGACCCAACTGCACCTCAGAGTAAAGAGTTACATTCCAACTTTCTGTCTGCAGTAGATAAGAAAACTGATTAAAGAAAGACATGATGGAATCTCTCACACCAATTTCTGAAAATTATAAAATATAAGATAATCTGAGGTGGCTTGCAGGATTTTATTGGCTTTATCTATGTTTATTAACACACTCTCTAACCTCTTTGTATACATCTATATTTCATAGATTGCTTCCTCATTCCTTAAGAAGAGACAGCAATATTATGTAGGAAAGGCTTGACTTTTCTAATAGGAATAGAAGTCCATGAAAACTAAACAAAAAGGAAACAAAAAGAGAAAAAGTAAATATTTTGTAGACTTCTAGATCACATATACAGATGCTGGGATTGCCAAAAAATGTATACATATATTAATAGGTATTGTCTGTGTATTGCTTTACAGAATTGAACTGAATTATGGTAGTAATTTATGGCATGACATTAAGGATTATATTTCTGTTATCACATCAGAATAAGCATATGACACCTTCTTAAAACACCAAAGGGGAAGATGTCTGTCCCAAGATGTGTAGACATCTTTTGGCACCCTCTCTATATAGTCTAGACTTCTACTCATTACATCTGCTACGTAATTTCCCTTAGTCATATTGTACCTCCCTGCCTTTCTAAAAATGTCTCTAAACATATGGGCTATTGCCCTTTTTATAACTAGGTTAATTGAAAACTGGGAATCCAATTAGCTGGATAGCTATGGGCTTGCTATTGCTTATCTAGCAAATGGAAAGTAAATAGGGGGAGGCTTTTGTTTTTTGTTTTTTACATCTTCTTAATAACACTTATTTTACATACTAGGTCCCCACACTCACTGATCCTGGATATTAATACAAAAAATAAAGAGCAAAGGTGGAAGGTAGCAGGAATAATCATAGTTATTTACCTCCAGTGCTCTTATTGGGCACTATCAGTCCAGATGCCTCTCATAACATCACACAGACACTCCTTCAAATTTGGGTTTGTATGGGCCAAAAGTTCAGATGAGAGGCACACTCACCCTTGGTCCCAGAGCTCCAGAGTCCCCTTTGTCTCCATGATCTCCCTTTTCCCAAAGAATAAAGAAAAAACAATTAAATATTAGTAGTGCCAATGGCTTAGAAATCTCTCAAGCCTAAAGATGTATTTATACCACACAACAGCACTTTAATATGAACTTCTGAAGTGGAAAACAATAGCAATCAACACTGTAAATGTTTTTTAAAGATGCAGCTTACAAAGGAATCAAATTTCTCTTTGTAGATAACAGGGTATCCTGGAACAATAATACAGTGTATATGGTCACTCTTCCACGAGGTGGGATTACAAAAGCAAAGCATATGGTTTCTATGGTACCCAAAGCTAACTTTCACCTTTCAAACTGAGCCATGCTTTATATATTTGAAATAATTTGGGGCAAAGGGAAAAAGGGTCAAGCAATCACGTCATCTGTTTTCTGAGAAGAAAAGTATAGATAACTGGGACAGGGAAAGAATGGAGAGCTCACTCTAGGGAAAATTAGGAATGTGTGGTTACACGCTTTGCCTCTATCATGATGGGGCTTGAAGGAAGTTCATCTGTACGTGTACGGACTGTGACACTCAGCACTGAAGAGGATGGCAGATGGCTTGAGCAGGCTGAGGTAAAGCTAAGGGGCAGGGTAGCTCACACTCCCCTACCTGCCCCTCTCTGTTCTATGCAATCTGAAAAATCTCTGATGTTTTACTTATGGCGTCATTACCCTACCAGTAATGATACCAGGAATCATCTAAGCCCATAAAATTCTCAGGAGTCTAAATTGGAACATCACAGAAAAGATTTGAACCTATGTAGGCTTGAAGGATCTTTAAAACAGCTTCAATTTAGAGTCCTTTTCCTATAGAGAATTCAAAGCATCATTTGGTCTTTCTACATATTTCTATAAAAGGGGTAAGGCTCAATGAAGATAATCAGGAAAAAATATTATAATCTTTCCTATTTATGTTATACTAATAAGTCTCTGAGGTCCCGAGTTCAATTCCTAGCACCGCAAAAATGGGAGAAGGACCTGGCAATCCACTCCCAAGGCGATCCCGAAACAGGCAGCCCTTGAAAACCCTATGAGGGTTGCTATGAGTCGGATACCGACTCGACGGCACCTAACAACAACAACAACAACAATAACATTGATCATAATAATGAAATTTGCTATGAATAGGGAGTTAATAATCTCTAATCTCTGTTTTCTTTCATTTTGTACCCATCTTTCTATGTTATTAGCTAATAATATTTTAAATAACATGATTCTGATAATAACTTTTTTCAGATAGTATATTGGTAGTGACATTTTAATGCAATAAAGGAAGTCAACTAACTTCAAAGCAAAGTATAATTTGAATATTTATCACAAAGATGGGCAGGAAATGAAAAATAAGATTACATAATACATAATTTATATTCAGTACTTAATTTTTTCCAAAGAAGTTATTTTTATGAAACAGGAAATACAACCTCTCCTAAAGAATGTCTGAAGCACAAGGACACAGGAAAGCAAACAAGATAAAACAAACCCATTGTTTTATGATGTTATCAGAGAGGCAAGATTCTTGTAATTCCCGTGAATGAAAGTCTTTAATCTAAAATACGATTCTCCATAGAGAAGGCAAAAGGCCTCATGTTACAGCAAAATGGTTACTGGTTACTGACCTTTGCCCCCTTTGGGCCTCTAGCTCCTGATTCACCTTGTTTCCCCTATTATAGGAGAACATAAAGATGAAAAAGAGAGAATGACAGAGGAGATTAGAACAGAAAAAGAAAATTAGCAGTGACTCAGGACACCAAGGAAACACGGCAACACTTTGCCTCAATACATGGCTCTATAAAATGCTAGGTATTATGACATTAAACACACATGTTGTCGCTGAATCATTAGTTCATTCCTGGTCTCCCCACCAACCTTCCTTCAGTAATTATTCTGCAGACTGCCCTCCTGTCAGTGGATGGAAATAATTCTGAGACTAATCCTCATTAGTCTCAACAGTGCTTGCCTGCATAAATTTCCTTTGCATCAGAAAAGTAAATCATTTCCCATGTCTACACGATGGGTTAGTAAAATAAAGTGTGACATTAGAAGTTTAGATGAGTAAAGATGGAGCAGGCAAATAAATCCTCAGCACTAATATTTTCAGGGGTGATGCACCATCAAGTTACCATGGAAGCGAGCACAGCACTTACCAATAGATTTTTCTGTCAGCTGTGATACTCACTGAGGGATAACGGGTTAATGTGTCGGCACCTCTCCCTTTACATTTGGAAGTGTTATTAAATGTGTGCACTGAACTGAGCAGAGTGAACAAAGGAAGCTGAACTGTAAAATCTCAAACCAGTTGGTGTGCATTTCAACACGTTATGTGTGATTTTGGCTATTTTGACACCTGTTGAGGAATTACTTTCATGTTTTAAAGCAAATGGCATGCATTCCCCAAACAAAGAATGTTCACTTCCGATGTAAGAATAACTGACCTTTGGTCCAGGGGCTCCAGGGTCCCCTCGCTCGCCTCTTCCAGGAGGCCCTGCCTCCCCACGTTCACCCTGTCACAAATTGCAAGACAAGGAAATGACACCCCATCTCCCATGGTGGCCCATGTAGATTAATAAATTAGTTGAATCAAATCAAAGTAAGCAGAGAGGCACCATGTATTTGCTATGTACCGCTGTTGTTGTTAGATGACGTCAAGTCGGTATCCGACTCATAGTGACCCTCTGTACAACAGGGGAAACACTATTGTCAGTGCTTCTCTGCTGTTCATAGGGTTTTCAATGGCAGAGTGATTTTTGGGAGGGGGTTGCCAGGTCCTTCTCCCAAGCCTACAGCTTCTGGTGTTCCGAGGCAGTCTCCCATCCAGGTACTAACCAGGCCCGACCCTGCTTAGCTTCCGAGATCTGACAGGATCGGATGCCACAGGGCTACGGCTGCAGGCTATGTACCGCTAGGTACTGTATTAATCTCTCAACATGAATTACCTCATCTCATAATTAAGATAATCTATGATGGCTAATGTTAGGGGCCATCTTGACTGGATTGAGAGGTATCCAGACAACTGGTAAAGCATTATTTTGGGTGTGTCCATGAAACTGTTTCCAGAGGAGATTGGCATGTAAGTCAGTGGATGGAGTAGGGAAGATTCACGCTCAATATGGGTGGCCATAACCAACTTGACTTGAGTGGGAACAAAAAGGCAAAGGATGGACAGATTGTCTCTTTTAACCTCTGGAGCTAGGACAACCTTCTTTTCCTGCCCCCTGACAGTGGAACTCCAGAGTCATCAGCCTTCAGACTGTAGGACTTGCTCTAGTGACCTCTGAATCCTCAGGCCTTTGGCCTTGGACTGAGAGTTGCACCATCACCTTCCCTGGTTTGGAAGCCTTTGGGCTTGTACTGAGCCATGACGCTGGCCTCTCGGCCTTTCTCCTGGCGTACAGATGGCCTGTTATGGGACTTTTTACCCTCCATAATCACATGAACCAATTCCCTGAAAAGATTATCTGTCTATCTGTCTGTCTGTCTGCCTGCCTGCCTGCCTATCTATCTATCTATCCTTTCAGCAATCCACCACCCATCTATCCATCCCATTGGTTGTGAGTCTCTGGAGGACCGGACTAATATATAATTATGTAATGTTTGCATTATCATGTCCATTTTATAAATAAGGAAATGGTTTGGCAAATGCCTGTTAGATAGCTATGCTGGTAAACAGAAAGGCCTTTAAAGAGAATCAATATAAAAAGCTACCATTCTACCTCAAGACAGGAATGGACATCTGTTTTCATTCTGCAGCCACCTTTTAAGTATGCCTGGCAAGAAGCATGGCAAAGTTGTTAAATCCAAGGCTTTTGTAATCTGAAATCCTAGGTTTTAATCCTGGCTTTGTTATTCACCACCTCTGTGTTTTGGGACAAGTTAGTTAAATTCAGTAAGCCTCAGTTTATAAAGTACAGAAAGTTATAGTACTGATCTCATAACTTATAAAATGTTCAGAACGGTGCAAAACACACAGGATTACAGCTGTTTAATATATTCACAGCTCTGTCATTCCAAATATGGTCAGTGTCCTAAAGGAGCTATTGGCCTAATTAGATAGACAGAGCCACATGAACAAAATAGTTAAGAATTAAGGAGTAACGTTAGTCTGTATGTGACAGAAGAGAAAACTCCTTTGGTTTCTGAATGTTGTACATCAGCTTCCTGGAGGTGAGACTTAAGTCATGTCCTGAAAGATGGGAGGGGTTTCCTTTATAACCATTGGTGAGGGCAGGAATTGCACTAAATACTTTACCTGCATTATCCTATTTGATTCAAAGGACAAATAAATCAGATATTACAACCCATATTCTACAGACATGGAAACCAAAGCTCACAGAGGTTCAGCAACTTGCCCAAAGTCACAATGATTTTAAAGAGGGACAGTTATATTTTAAAATTGATGGTGCTCAATCTTTAATTTTTGCATAAATATTTTTATATTTAAATTGTTTGTGCATCTCTGATCATTTTCTTAGGATAAATTTCTAGCTGGGAAATTGTGGGGTCAAAAAGTATGAACATTTAAATATTTTGTCAAATTGTCCTCCAGAAAGATGGTGCCATTAATACTCCCTATACTTAGTGTGGAGAGTGTTTGGTTTCCTATATGAAGGAGAATTTCAGTCATTAAGCAGATTTGAAATTCAGACTGTGGATGACATGTTTATGGAAGAGAGAATTGCTCTCTTCACTGAAGAGATAAATTCATTTGGAAAGGACAAGAAAATTGGATTGGATCCAGGATGGGTAACATTGGGCTCTAAATGTCAACATCCTTATCTGCATCATGCCTTGGGAAGCCTTTGGGATTCTGTAGTGGAGGTGGGGCAGGCATGACAAATAGGTTTCTCACAGCAGCTGAGGAAGGTATGAAGATGGAATAGCTGAGAGAAAGGAAAGGGGTTGACAGAGCACAGAAGATGGGAAAGGTGGTCCAGAAAAGGAGGGTCTTCTTCCTTCAGTTTTTCTGTTTTGGGTTTTCCTATAGTAGAGATGGAGGGGTTTCTCTTGATACATGGATTTATTTATGTGTTTATTTATTTATGTATTTATTTGCTATTCTTGGGTATTCTAGGGCCTCCTGCATACTTCACAAGTGCTCTACCACTGAGCTGCACCCCTACCCCTTTTTAATATTTTATCTTGAGACAGGGTCTCATTAAGCTATTCAAGATGCCTCTGGACTCAAACTTGTGTGATCTTCCTGCCTCTGCTTCTAGAGTAGCTGAAATATAGGTATGAGCCACTGTGTCTGACCTGAATTTAAAAAAAAAAATTAAAGAAAATGTATAGTATATGGTGTTTCTCTTAATATTTTACTTTAAGAATTACAGAATAACTCTGAAAACAATAACTATAAGCTTATTTTAGAGAAAAATAAAAAGCTTAAAATATATATCTCTAGTTTACCACAAGAATGAAGTCTATATTTCTTTACATAGAACCACTTTTTGTCACAATGGCCTTAATTAGTTCCCTATTACTGTTCTGATGGGGTTTAGCTCCGTTGGTAGAGTGTTGCTCCGCGTTCTCTGAGGCCCTAAGTCCGATCCACAACAGCACAAAAATGGGAAAAGGACATGGCAGCCCACTCCTGAAACAATCCACCATTGAAAACCCTATGAATAGCAGAGAAGCACTGACATAGTGCCCGGCATGGCACAGTGTCAGGGAGTGTTTCATTTTGTTGTACATATGTCGCTATGAGTTGGACAACACCTAACAACAACAACAACAATTGCTGTCTGGAGTGAGTCTTCTTATTTCCTTCTCTCCCTCCTTTGCCCCTCCCTCACCCACACTGGAATATAAACTTCAGGAGAGTAGAGGCTGTTTTTATGGCATCTCTCCACTCTGAAACACAAAAAAAATCTGGAAAAAATTTTTACTGAACTGAAAAATGAAAATATTACTCAAAGTATACTAAAATACTTTGACTAAAACTTGATTTCTTTAAACAGATGCAGGTCCCTCACAGGCACCGAGGAAGGCACTCAGAACACAGCAGTTTATGACAGAGGTTTAAATGCCATTACACATCTTTCTTTACTATGATATCTCTTCACTGTGCTGAGAATTAAACATACCATCTTAGTTTATTTTTTAAATTTGAAGTTAGTGGTATAAATCTAGACTGTCTAATTTTCTTGTTTATATCCTTACTTGTGCAAATATCAAACAGGTAGAAGACATTCTTCCCTCTTAATGGATGCTCAGGGTAATATCTATTATAAAATATCTGGTCTGTAGAACCATGATGGGTCCTTTAAAACAGTAATTCAGGGCCAGGCTCAGTGGTGCATGCCTGTAATCCCAGAGACTCAGGAGGTGGAGGTGGAGGCAGGAGGATTGCAGGTTCAAAGCCAGAGGCAGCCTGTGCAACTTCGAGAGACTCCATCACAAACTAAAAAATAAAAATAGGGGATGGGGTGCAGCTCAGTGGTAGAGGCTTGCAAAGTACACATGAGGTCCTGGGTTCAACTCCCTAGTACTGCAAACAACCACAACCACAAAACCATAGCCAAAACAAAACAAAAACAAACCAGTAATTCATGTTGATTTTATGTTTCTACATTTGACTCTCTTTGAAATAGCTTAGAATCCATTAACTAAAGAAAAGATATCTAGGGATGAACTCTCCTCTCTATTGCCTGGGTTTCTTCTGTTTCCCCTTGTACAGCAAGCGCAATGCCACAGTCATTTATAGATGGAGCTCAGGTAGGTTTTCTCTTGTAGTTACCAGTTTGCCTCTTTGTGGTGTGCTTCAAGCCCAGACAAACACAACTGTTCTCCTACCAACAGAGAATGGTCATTATTCTCCTATTCTTTCTCCCAGAAATGAATTCTTCTGTAAATCTCTTCATGCTAATATAGAAATCTTCATACTTTGTTAATAAGCCTGACAGCTCATCTGTGAAAAAGAAGTTTCTTAAGGAAACAATTTTGCATAATTCCACCAGGATGTTAGTCCCCCTCAGTCCACACATAGTTTCTATTTGCTAGGATTAGATTTGTTTTCACTTTACCAGCACAAATGAAGACCACTCTGAACAAACTATGAACATAGTTCTCTAAGTATTGGAAATCAGGCTGACTTATTTCTGGTGCATACAGGACACACTAAGGCAAAAACTGCTATGGTTTAAAAATAAAGAAATGTAGTTTGATAGAATTTTGCCTCTTCTTTGATTCAGGAGTCTCCTAAGTACAGCTCCATTATCAGAACTGAACCTTTATCTGTGTCATTGGGCAGATAAAAAGAGAACTCTGGGCCCGACTGTATCCACAGAAACATATTTTGTTTTACATGGCAGTAAATGGCTTTTGCTTTTAGGGACTTCTCTAGAGTTGCCAAGGAGAAGACCACGAGATGGTTTTCATTACAGAATATTTTGGCAGACGTCACACAGGGTGGATCCTTTTGGAATGAAGCACTTAGGAATCTATGTGACATCTGTACTTGCCTTTGAACTCAGGGGAGTGATGGGAATAGTAGTAATGTTTGATTTACAAGTATATCCTAAACTGAGTGGTGAGGAGAAGTTAACACGTTCTATCTCCCCTCCTCACATTTCCTCTACCTTTCCATATGGGCAGGAGCCGAACAGCATGAAACAGTTTAGGAGGAACCTGGAGGACTTGTTCCAAACAGGTGATATATTCCACCAACCTGTCGTCTTGCCTAATGTTTTCTAGAATTATCTTCCACTGCTCTATTTATTTAATATTTAATAAAGGTGTTCCCTTTAGAAGTACCATTAATGAATGGATCAGTCTGCTTTAGTTCTCTAAAAGCCAGAAGTATCTAGTCACATAAATAAAAGAGTTATTGCACAGTTATTTCAACATATATGACAAAAATTTCAAAAAGGAAGGAAGGAAAAAGACTCCACTTACCTTTGTTCCTGGTAACCCTGGTAAGCCTGGTTCCCCTTGAGGACCAATGAAGCCTGGTTCTCCCTTTGAAAAGATGGACATCCAAGGTCATTATTCATTTGACAGCAAATAAAATTAAACTTACTTTCTCCTACTGGGATTTTACTTTCTTGATTGTATCCAACCCTTTTGCTGACTATAAAATTAATCAGCACTGGTTTTGATCCAATGAAAACTCTTTGAGTAAAACTCTGGAGAAGCTTTAGAGAGTGAGTAACTAATTAGATAAATGTTTTTATAATTTCTTTCCTCATTTGTTGTCTAGTGTTTCTTACCACTTACCAAACTAAGGCCCACAGTGTTTGGGTGGATGTAGTAGGGGCTCTAAGATGGGCTTCAGTGATCTCACTCCTGTGTTCAAGCCCTTGTGTAATTTCTTCCCCATGAGTGTGGACTGGATTTACTAATTTGCATCTGATGAACAGAATATGGCAGAAATAATGGGATACAACTTCTAGATTGAAAAAATGCAGTGGTAGCTTCTATTTGCAGGGAGAGAGGGATTTTTTTTTTTTCTCATTTGGATCATTGTGCTTGGGAGCAGCAAAACACCATGTCACGGGTAGTCCTATGGAGCAGCCCCCACTTTGAGATCTGAGGTCTGCCAACAATCACACATGTGAGCTCAGTAGGAGATGGAGATGCCCCTATCCAAGTCTTCTGATGAGAACACAGCTCTGGCTGATAGCTCACTGCAATCTTCTGGGAGACTGAGCCAGAGGCACCTGGCTGTGCTGTCCTTCCATTCCTGTCCCCAGAAACTGTGAGACAATTAATGTTAGTTGTTCAAGCCACTAAGTTTTGGTATAAGATAGTAGGCAAGTAACTGATACAATAAATGTGGCTAGGGAAAAGAAATAATAGATACAACATAATGAATGTGGCTAGGGTAGAGATTTGGCATGAAAGGAAAAGTGTCTCTCCTTGCTATACTCCTAAAACTTTATTTCCACTACCTGGAGGAAATTCAGTTGTGGTATAATAAAAACTATATTTGATCATGTTCCCTAATTCTTTCCAGACTTCCTATAACCCTTGGAATTCTGAGTGACAGGAATGGAAAGGTGTATGTTTGTTACGTGTAACCAGCCTCTTCCAACTATACCTGAATTAATGCAAATGAGGTGAATCTTGGTGGGCACCCAGATAGCTTCAAGATGGGAAGTGGTTGCTGGAGGAACAAATCTTCTAACTAGAGGGTTGGAACATTCTGCTCCATCTCCTGACATCTGGGAATGGAGAAGGGCTGGAGATTGAGTTCAGTCACCAATGGCCAGTGATTTCATCAGACATGGCAATGTAATGGAATCTCCATAAAAACTCCTAAATAATAGTGATTAAAGAGCTTCTAAGTTGGTGAACACATTTATGTGCCAGGAAGGTGGACCATTCCAACTCCAAAGAGACAGAGGCTCTTGTGCTCTTCCAGACTTTTTCTAGATCATTATTTTCCCTTTATAGTAAATTGTAATGGCAAGTATTGCATTTTCCTGATTCTGAGTCATTATAGCAAATTAGTAAACCTGAAGGGGCTATTGTGAGAACCCTAAACTTGTAATGGATTCAGGCAAAATTGCAGATAACCTGGAGATTGAATACATGCAACTGAAATAATGTTAATCTTGTTGGACTGGGCCCTTAAATCTGTGAGAGTCTGATACTAACTACTATTCCTATTCTATGCTACTAAGGTAGCATCAGAATAGGACTGAATAGTAGGACACCCAGTTGGTGTCAGAATCAGAGAGGTGGAGACTCGGTGCTGGAAAGGAAACCACATATTTGGTGTCAAAAAAATACCTGAATCAGTGTTCCCATTCTCTTGAATAGCCACAAAGTTTTATTTTCTTTTTTAACTATTTTAACTCAAATGTAAGGGTCTAACTACCTAAAATGTAAACTCTATAATAAAATTTTAAAGCAAAACACATAATGGCTCTGTTTCCACATTTCCTGCTTTATTCTTGGTCAGATTGTTTCTGGAGTACATGTTAATGTTATTTGATGTATTTGGTTTTTTTCTAAGCAGCAACATTTCAACCATATTCTATGATATTTGGAGTTGAGCAGGAAGGTACAGAAAGCATGTTTTACAAGACACATTAGAATATTATCAAATATTTTTTAAACAAGTGAACTTTTCAAGTATGCTATATAATTTCATATTGGGTGGGGATCATAAGAATATCATCCCCACAAAATATATATTAATATATGGCTCAAACATATTTATCTCTGACTTGGGTGTTCAGGATACTGATTTAACAGGAAAAAAAGGTAAGAGTGGGGAAATAAAGGTTTATTGTTTGTGAACTTTCTATAACTTGTTACTCTATCTGTCCCCATAGACTTCTATCTAATGGAAAGAAAATTTTGACAAAAAATGTTTGGTGGATCTCTTAATAATCTAAAACAAAAATCTGAACTCTATTCAGAGAAATTAATGATGACCATTTTCCTTCTAATAAAAGAATTTAACTTATTTAATAAGCAAAAATTATACATAATACATTTATTTATGAGTAAAATATTTCTAATAAAATATTTAAAAATAAACATCCCATACCTACTCTCAAGAGAAATGCTATATTGATTTCAATAAGAAAGTCATTAATTGTGCCTTATTTTCATGAAAACTGAATGAAAGTCAGTAAGTTGAAAGTTTACAAATAGACAAAACTTCTTAATATCTTCAAGTAGAAATAAAATGATCTGTTTAGCAAATCAAATAGAAGCACCATTAAAGCATACTAATATAAAAGAAGAAAAAAGAATAAATGTTGCAGAAACACATTTCTTATTTAGGTTAGTGTTTAGTTTACAAAATGGTAAAGCATGCAGTTGTATAATTTACAAATAAATAAGTCTTTGTGATCTCAGTGGACAGATAAAAAGTGTTTTCTCCTCCTTTAAAAAAATAGAATGTGTAAATTCCCCTTAGTAGGAGTATCAACATTCCTTAAAATATAATGGTGGAAGTAAAATTTTTATTTCAAGGTATAAAATTAGCAATGCATCTGATTGTCTCAACAATTTTAGCACTATTAATATTGGCTGATCTTAAAGGCTTTGAGTATGATTAGTTATACCTGATCATGCCACTCCAAGAAAGCATCCAGCATATTTATGCACTCTGACACACTTCTTATTTCAATTCATTCAAAGAGAAATAGATCACCATTAACTTTAGAATCATAGATTTATGTTTGTTTACTTCCAGAGCTCTCAATCACCTGAAGGACATTATCTCCATCTTTTCTGTACCTTAATTGGATGGAGAGGAGATAATTGTTGGTTGCTTCTCTTTCAGGCTTCAGAAACAATTATTGAAGTAAATAAGGTATGACTATGTCTACTAGGATTTTGAGCTGCTTAGGTTGTTCTTACCTCCCCAAGCTTATAGCGGAGGTTTTCAAAGCGTGATCCAGGGAACTCTGAGATCCCTGGACCTTTCCAGAGAGTCCTTAAGTTCAAACTATTTTCACAATAACGCAAAGACATTATTTGCATTTCTATCTTCATTCCCCTCATGAATGCACAGAGTGTGAGAAGTTTATGATATGGTTTCAGATTTCACATTACACCTAACTTGGAAGAAACTGTCACTTGTGGATTTTGGGGTAGTATCAAAGAGTATCAACAATTATATCTGAACAGGCTAGTAAAGTGACCTTCCCTGGTCCAGTTACATATCTGTATGGAGTTTGTTTTCCTTAAAATACTCCAGAATAACACACTGCAACAAATCGAATGTAGAAGATATGAGAATCCAGCTGCCTTCTATTAAGTCAGACATTAAAGAGATTTGCAAAAGAGAATTAAAAACCCACCCTCTCCCCAATGTTACTCCTCTTGTAAAACATTTTTAGTCTCATCTTGGTGTTGAGTTTGATTCCCAGTTATATTTCATAAAACATGTTATTTAAATAAAATGCAATTAAGATGCCTCACTTTAGTTTCTAATAAGAAATATCAATAGATATAACCAACAAAAACAGAACTTCTTCAATCAGAGTTTTTAAGAATGTAAAGGAGCTCTGAGACCAAGTGTTGGAACACTGCTGGTACAAAAGTGCAGAATTGAAATAAAGCCTGACTGTGCCAGCAGTAGTACTAAGGTGACAAGTAAGAGAAGATTGTGTGTTCACCAAGAAGATGCTTAGTCAAGACTTCTTATAAGACAATATGAGCAAAGTACTGAATGCTATCCCTAGAATAAAGTAAGTATACAATAAATACTTTTTATTTTTTCCCCTATCTGCTCAAATACATTGTTGTTGTTGTTGTAGGTGCCATCGAGTCGGTATCCAACTCATAGCAACCCTCTGTACAACAGGGGAAACACTATTGTCAGTGCTTCTCTGCTGTTCATAGGGTTTTCAATGGCAGATTGATTTTTGGGAGGGGGTTGCCAGGTCTTTCTCCCAAGCCTACAGCTTTTGGTGTTCCCAGGAGGTCTCCCATCCAGGTACTAACCAGGCCCGACCCTGCTTAGCTTTTGAGATCTGACGGGATCGGATGCCACAGGGCTACAGCTGCAGGCTCAAATACATTAGCTATTGTTATTAGTAGTAATACCAGTAGTACTGCAACAACTCTCCATCATAACTGATAATATACAAGATGACTTCTTACCACCTGCTTAAGGCTATTCTCAATCCTTCTTCAATTTCTTTCAAGAAGTCACTTTAAAATTTTTCACATGAATGTATCACTTTATGAGATAATACCCATCTGCCAGAGTAGTTAAGATTGTACAACCAAAAGAGGTTTAAAACACATCAGGACTGTGTCAGGTAGAGATGACAGGTTTACTAAAAGCAAGTTTTCTTCTTTAAGGAAGGGAAAGGGTAAAATTGTCATACTGATTTAATTTCTCTAAATAAATGTTATCCTTAAAAAAATCTTCCTTCTTTGACAAGGAGAGATACATAATTTAAAGGTTCTAGATTCTCCTAAACTATCTAGAAGAAAGGCAAAAACAACATGTTGTTGTTGTGAGGTGTCGCTGAGTCAGTGTTCAACTCATAGTGACCATATGTACAAGGTGAAACACTATTGTCAGTGTTTCTCTGCTATTCACAGGATTTTCAATGAAAGATTGATTTTTGGGAGTGGATTTCCGGGTCCTTCTCCAAAGCCTACAGTATCTGGTGTTCCCAGGCGGTCTCCCATGCAAGTACTAATCAGGCCCAACGCTGCTTAGCTTCCAAGATCTGAAGGGATTACATGCCACAGTGCTACAGCTGCAGGCAAAGACAACATAAAGTTACATAAAATATTTCCTTGTAATATCAAGAATAAGCAAGTAGATGTTGTACTGTAGTTGCAATTGCTATTAGCCAGGACAGAGGAAAGAGAGGGTTAGGGAAAGAAAGTTGGGTGGGGTGGGGTGGGAGGTGGGGGTTGGTAAGCAGCTGAAGTCGTTCAAAAGCTAAAAAACTTTGGAGTAAATCATAATACACCAGAATTAGATGATGTAAGTCTTCAGGAAACCAACAGGAGAAATAACTATTTTTATTGGAATATAACTATTCCCAACCATTTTACATATTTAACCTCATTTAATCAATACAAAATAGAACTAGGCCAAATTGGAAATTATCCACACATATTTACATGAGTAGACAAGGTTGAGAGAGATATAATAGAGGAAATCAGAACTATAATGGAATTAAACTCCTATGTTACTTTTAATGAAGGACAAAAAAATAAACCCAGAGGGGTTGTTTTTCCTTTTCCTTTATTAGGCAATTACCTGAATTAGAAAATCCAAATTATCATTTCAATAAGCTATTTTACGAATAATATAGGAACATAAAGCAGAGGTCCCTTGAAAAGGGCATGTGCTAGCTACCTTAATCAGGAAAAAGTGGATTTAAATAGTGAAAGCTAAGTAAGATATCTCTACTACTAAAATAAAAACAGGAGAACATGCTGTGCTAAAATTATTAATCTTTTAATGATCTGTTAGTGTTTTTTTAAAAAAATTAAAATGTTTAAGGAAATGGGGAAAAGACAGAGGTTTTAAACATCTGGCTTGCAATTATACCAGGATGACAATGAACAGCATCAGAATTAGTTAAACAGGGCACCAACATTTTTTCAGAGATGAATCTCTACTTGAATCTCTTTTTCTTTCATTATATATATCTATATATCTATACATCTCTATCTATCTATCTATCTCTATCTATCTATCTATCTATCTATCTATCTATCTACAGCCATAGCACTGTGGTATCTGATCTTGTCAGATCTGAGAAGCTAAGCAGGGTTGGGCCTAGTTAGTAATTGGATGGGAGACCACCAGAGAACACCAGGAGCTGTAGGCTTAGGAGACAGACCTGGCAACCCACTCCCAAAAATCAATCCACCATTGAAAACCCTATGAGCAGCAGAGAAGCACTGACAATAGTGTTTCACCTCTTGTACATAGGGTCACTATGAGTAGGACATCAACTTGATGGCACCTAACAACACCAATAACAACAACAACAACATACACACACACATACACACTCACATGCTAGGGTTTAGCTCAGCTGGTAGGGTGCTGCTCTGCATTTTCTGAGGACCCGGGTTCTATGCCCAGCTCCACAAAAATGGGGGAAGATGTCGCAGTCCACTCCTGAAACAATCAGCTATTGAAAATCCTATGAAGATGGCTATGTGTCATTGAAAACCCTATGAAGGTCTCTGTGAGTTGGACCCAACTTGATGGCAACTAACAATATATACATGTACATATACATATATATGTATGTATGTATGTATGTATATATATGTGTGTATGTGTATATATATATATATAATATATATATATATATAAATATATATATATAAAATATATATATATTACACTTTTCTCTATCTCTCTATTCACCTCCTCTCTCACATTAGATACCATTCTAGATTTTTACTTTTGTTACCTATAAGATGAATAAAAGGACAAAGTGAACTGGGATTCTCACACTGCTGCTATAGAAGAGTATGTGGACAGGAATGAGGAGTGAAGGCAACCAGCCCACAGTCTCAAAGTGTCATTGCTTGCAAAGTTTATGCCCAACCAAAGAGAAGAGAGGAAAGCAAAAGGGAGGAAGAAAGAGAATGTTAGGTAGCTATATAGGGATTAATAGGCCATGAGGGAAAAGGGGATAAAAATGGCTCCCACTTTCAGTCATGATGTGGGATGGACTTCCTAGGATAGTAGAAGGACAATCTTTGGAAAATGACTAGACATTGTTCTAGTGGATCCTACACCCGAAAAGAGATTAATACCTGCCTGAGTCCTCAGGTTATGAACAAAGGCAGTCCATCTTAAGGTATCCATCTATTGGTCGATGCTTTTGAAATATGCCAAATAAACCCATTAAGCCATTTTATAAAACTAAGACCTTAGGGTCCATACCACAAAAGGTGACTAAACAACAACAGGCTTTCCCCTGTTCCTGTCTCAGAAGAAGCCTGGAGCTTGAGTTTGGTGCATATGTACGAGTGGATGGGGCATTGCTTTCCTCTGGTTTTCAGTGAAATTAAAGAGAACCATGCATGCCTCTCTGCTTCCCTCAGAGAGGCTTCATGCACATTGCCCCTTCACTGTCTATACAAGATGCTTTCCTTCCAAAAAAGTTTCCTTAACTTTTCTTCTGCTTTCGCTGTCTTTTCCTTCACCTGGGGAGTGTCCTAATCTTAGGCCAATTCACCCACAGAACCAAAGTTTCCCCACATTTTTTTCCCCAGGTTTATAGAGATTTCTCCAGGTGCCTCAGTTTTCCCCGGTAATTATTCCATAAAGGCAAACTATCTCTTCATAATAAACCTTGTCTATATTTTGTACCATTCGGTCACGTCTGAATTGTTTTCAAATGGTAAGCACAAGGATTGAAGTTTTGCTGCAGCTCTCTGGTAAGGTTGGTAATACCTGGACTCACTTCCCTGCTAACAAGAAGATGAGAAGGAGTAGTAGAGAAACGCAGGGAAGGAAGGAGGAGAAAGAGGAGGAAGAGGGGCAAAAGGAGGTGGTGGAGGAGGAGGAGGAGGAGGAGGAGGAGGAGGAGGAGGGAGAAAGGTGAAATAAAAAGTGGAAAGGAACATCATTCCAACATTTTCTGTCCTCTCCATTTCTGTAATAACTAAATCCAGATTTAATCTGTTTTATTTTTGTTGTTTTATGTTGTTTTGTTTCACTGGTCCTAGAAACATCTAACTAGATTTACTCTTGGGACAAAGAAAATTATAAATAATATATTATCTAACTATTAAAGTAACTACAGAACTATGATTTAAACAAAGTTTGGGAACAAAATGTATAACATTAACCCCAAATTTTAATTGCTAAAACACACCAAGCCACATGCTAACCAGCGACTAAATGACTATCAGAGAAATAGAAATCTGAGCTCTACCAGTGTTGCTGCACAGTGGGACTAATGTAGCATTAAGTTCCAAAATGAAGAAAGTTTGGTTTAATTTTCTGTTCTTGTCCTAGGTACTGCATTTGAATCTTCACGATCTGTTTCATGAGTTCTTATCTTTTGGCTATTCTTAACACTAATTAATTATTTCACCACCAGTGAGTTAAAAAACCAGGTCTTAATACCAATACTATAATACACTTCCCTGCTGAGCTGGTAGAAAAGATGAGTTATATAGTAGCTATGGTTTTGGTAACTAAGCCAGGGTTCAGGGAGGGCAGAAGAAATGCTATTAATTAAGGCTAAAGTACAATAAAGGTCTACAAGCTAACTCCTTGAAGTAGGAGCTCACAGGTAAAGGAGATCCACCTCAAAATCCAACAGAGGTTGCTAATTTAAACAAAAGTTTTAAATAGACAGGGTATATAAAGATGCAGAACCAAGTCTACAGAAAAAAATTGTAGTTGAAATCAGAGATGCCTCTTCACACGACCAACTGTGGAAGGTCTCACATGGATCTTTCCAACTACAGATAACAATTTAGGTAGCCTCAACTTCTACCTTATTAATATTAAACTCTGACTACAAGTCACAGTAACTAATATGTGCAACACATGAAAAGTCATTCTGCTTTTGAAAGAAAAAATAGTTTCATTGTTGATTAGGGGATCAGTCTTTGGGTTCTCTCCCTCCCTCCCTGGACCATCCTTCCCTGTCTCTTTTTTCCTTCTCTCTTTCCTCCTCCTTTCTTTCCTCAGTTGGCAATATGCAAATACAGAAATGAAGTAAACTATAAGATTTAGCCATAGAAGGTGGCCCTATGCATTTTATATAAAAGGAAGATACTGAGAGACAAGATTTTTGGTTGAAGCCACTTTTCCTCAACTCATCTATTACTTAAAAAAAATAAAAACAAATATTCTATTGAAATTGCAGCTTAAATTTTATGTCTGCTGGCCAAAATAATAAAGAACAAACAACAAAAAACAAAACACCATGCTAGCCACCACCATCTCAATCAACCACCAGAACAACAAAAACTCATCTCCTATATTACAAAAACGCAAAGTCAAACTGGGAAGCTCTTGACTTGACATGCCCTTTCTGAAATCAAATAGCAACTACCAGAGGTTTAGTTAAGTCTTATAACTCCATAATGAAATCCTGACTGATTTTTCTTTTAACTCATACGTAATAAATAGCTGAGAAGCATTTCAGATGACCTTACTTTATCTTTTAAATGGTCAGTGGGACAGTCCTCCATAAGATGAGAAGTGTCCACAAATACTTATGTGGGATAATTTGTTGTTGTTGTTGTTGTTGTTGTTGTTAGGTGCTGTCGAGTCGGTATCTGACTCACAGCGACCCTCATAGGGTTTTCAATGGCTGACTGTTTCAGGATTGCCTTGGGAGTGGATTGCCAGGCCCCTCTCCCAATGGGATAATTAGTCAAGGTAAAAAAGGAAGAGACAGCTTCATTCATATAGAAATGGATCCCCAGGAATTTCCATATAAACTTCCAGAACTTACCATCTGTTAAATGGAATAATGACCAGAAAATCCTAACTGATTAGCTTTTGCCCACAGCAAATCTCTGGTTTTTCATTTATTACCATTTGTTTTATTTTTATAAGTCATTATCAATTAAAGGAATAAAACATTATTTTTTTGACCTGTCTGAAAACCTTCTAATATACCAGCTAAAACCAAGTCATGTTTTTCATGACATTTATTATCCCCAAGCAGACCCAATTTTCATTGCCCAAAAATAGTACAAAAGGGCTTGAAAAATACGTGCTGATTTGCCTGGGTGCTAAAAGCATCACCAATAATTTTGATTAATGTGTCTTGACACTGAATGCATTAGCCATACAATATTCTTCTTGCTTAAAGGCTAATTAGAATTCAAGTCAGCATGATACCTGCTTTTGAGGATTACAGAATAACATTTGTTGTAATAAGAACCTCTAGGTAGTCAGTTTTGGTAATGATTGATTTATAAAATTATGGAGGAAAAAAATAAGAAAGTAGAGTCTACTCTTAAAATACTAAGTTCCTTTAAGGATCAAATTTGAGTGTAAATTAAAACATCTTTGTCGCCCTACTGAAAATGAACTATGATAGCAGATTTACTTACAATTAAGAAAACATATTTGATTTTTTTCTTAACAGAATTATGTCATGATGGACATTTACTGGAGGATTAATTATGACTGCTAAAAGATCTCTGATTTCTAGATATATGAGTTTCCTCTTAACTGGACTCTTAAATGGTTCAACTTCTCAGATGGACTTTTTATAAGCAGGAAATAATTATAAGCAACAATAACACAATGCTATCCTTTTAACTGTATTTCTTCTTTTTGTTTTTCTCTTATAGGAATTCATTTCACATCTTATATTACTTCTAAAAATTTTCCTCTGCTACTTTTACAATGTGATTTGATGTTTCCGAAGGAATCTCATCTCCAGTGGATTTAGAAGATACATTTCTGTTAGATAACTAAGCACTATACTTAATCCTAACAATGCCAAAGGAAATGTTTCTGCCACCTGTACAAACTGGTCTTTGTATGATTTCATGCCAAGGATGATTTCATATAATGTGGTATAAAGAGTTAGTTACTGTCTCAAACCTAAGCTTAGTCCCCAAGTTCTTGATCTGAACATTGAATTTTCACTAAGCCAGAAAAAAAAAAAAGCTTTGAGGGAAGATACTATATACTGTAAAAACGTGGTTGCTTACTAAATTATTTTTTTTTTTCTGATTTGATGGGTTTTTTGTCTTTTTTTTGTTGTTGTTGTTGTTGTTGTATTATATTTCCCTTATTGTTACTGTCATTGTTAGGTATCATCGAATCAGGTCCATCTCATAGTGAACTTCACAGAGTTTTCAATGGCTGATTGTTTTCTTTTTTTTAATTGGAAATTTTTAATGTACACCTTAATGTGATTCATTCTGACATGCTTTTCACTGTAACATTTCCATATATGCATTTTGTTGTACATTATTCATATTGGTTCCCCCTTACCCTCTTGTATGCTTCCTCTCCCCGTCCCACCCCCCATCAAAGACTTCTCTACCATTTACTTGTCTTTTTATGGTAATATTTTTCTATATATCCTTGGGTTCCAGGTCTATTTAAGATAGAAACTTTTCCTGTAGTGAACTTTCTTTTTACCTTGTCAGAACTATTACATGCATTTCCTAGACCATCTATAATAATACCATTCTTAGCTTTTTTTTTCTTTTATTATTATCCAACCTTTGTATAGGATTTTTTCCTTCTTATAATTTTGATTCAGCTTCTATATATGAGTGACAATATGTGGTATTTCTCTTTCTGAGCTTGGATTGCTTTGGGAGTGGATTGCTCCATCCTTCTCCTATTTTGGAGCTTTTGGGGATAGAACCCAGGGTCTCAGAGAGCACAGAGCAGCACTCTACCAACTGAACTAAACCCCAGACCATCTCCCTTGTATATATAAAAAAATTGCTTTCTGAGTATGGTGAGATAAACTAGTGGTATATGTTGAAAAGAGAAACACTAACACTGAAAATCTACATTTTTGAAAAATCCCTTTCATTGGACATCACTTACTGGAGAATTTCCATCATTAAAGGACATGCCAAATTTTCATTTTGCTTTTCCTGTAACTGGTATCAGGAAGGAGAGAAATGACAGTGCCATGTCCTACCCCCAGGACATGGTGCTCCTCATCCCTCATTCCTAGACTACACTTCAGTAACAGGAAAGACGAGTAGTGTGATGGCATGTTTCAAGAAAAAGTGGGTGATCTTATTGCTCTTAAAGGTGACATTCACCCATCCCTGCAAAAGAATTTTCACAATTTACATCTATTAATCTGTAGAATGTAAATGGTTATATGCTGTACACATGAGGAAAGCCTATACAGAACAGGAGCATGACCCATGTTTCCAATATTGTGAGCTGCCCCAAGAGAAACAGCCAAAATGTTATACAGCATTTATAATATGCTATATGCTTGGTGATATTTCAGGAGCTGTATGCATATTAATTCTCACAACTCTCTGTGTTCTGATCTGTGATGAGTCTCATCTTATGAGGGAACTGAAGCAGAGAGAGGCTAGAGACTTATCCCAACCCTACCACAGGTAAGGGGTACAACCAGGATCAGCACCTGGTGGTCTGTCCTAGGGTCACTAGTAGATACTGTTTAATTACTTAGGGTAATACAACCATAAGAAGAGGTAAATAATGTATTTACATTTTTCAAAATAGGTATAAAGAACAAAATTTTAAAAATATGAACTCAGAATCTTACCCTTTTATGTGATATCAGAAAAGCTTGTTATAATCATTTTTACCCTTTAAAATATAAGAAGACTTGTTCATAAAACTAATTTTCTGAGCTCAAATCTTATTCCAGAAGATCAATTTCTGCATGGTACGCTGTACATAATTTAATTTTCCCAGTTGAACATCTTGACACTATATGAACCATGAATGCATGAAATAGGAATTCCAAATGCCTTCCATATGGTGAGAGGACTTTCAAATACTAGTGCAGGATGCTTAAGAGTAGTTCAGAATTAAGTTATTCTTGTTCTTAGAGATTTTGCTTAGGTATGCCTATAGCATGAGCACTTTTCTCTGGGTGGGACCCTGAGGTGACAGATAGATGAGCCTGCTGTCTGTATTTAGGTGCTTTGCTCATTTCCTGAGAGCTGAGGAAGGCATGTGCATGCTCATTAAGTTTCCAACCATTACCAGAGAGGAACAGGTGGTGAATCAAAGCTTCCCTGGCATGTCATGGCTCCCCTCCATGTCTTGGAAATAATGGTGAGCACGTGCAAGCTCTCTGTAGTACCAGCAGATAAGGAGGAGATGAACAGCAACAGGAAGTACTTCCAATGCATAAACAAACACACAAGTCTAGGGAGATTATGACTAATGTTCTTGCTACTGTACATTCTATCCACACATAGTACTTTCATCTTTTAAATCCAGTTACTTACTAAAACTATGAAATCTGGGCTAACTGGGCAGTGGTCTGCTATCTAGTAAAAGTAAGGTAAATTACTGGAATAAAGAATGTTCCAAGTTAATTAAGTTATATCATAAAATTACAAAGTTGTATGTCTAAATTTGTAAATATTCAGTGAATACAATGATCTTATGGTGTTCTTAAATTGTCTCCTTTTTGAAATTATTTATTTATACTCAGCACTTACTTATTATAAGGAAAGATTATCTCTCATTTGAATTAGAGTGAGAAGATAAATCTTATTAAAATAAAAATAGAAACTGTGATTTAAACCAATACCGGGCAGTTACTCAACATTTCCTGATAATTACAAAGAAAAAGACATGTCTAGTGAATAATGAAGAGGTTTTGTCAATTCTTTTCATTGTAGTCACTAGTCAGAGACAGAAAAAATAATGACAGTATTAAAGCTACCTGACCGCAACAATGTCCATCCAGTAATTTCCTACAAGTGTAGGGATGCAATCATTTACTGGATGTAGTAAATCACCAACAACCCTTTCAATTTGCGGAAGTTCAACAACATTCAGACTAATCCACAGACAACTCGGGCAATACCAAGGGAGCAATGGGTTACTTTTCATGATGGAAATATCACATTAAACTACTAGAGTGATAATAGTAGTGATCAAATTGTACACATATATTTTTGTTTTAGAGGGAAAAAAACTAATTCCTTCACTCTTGTGTTCTTTCTTTCATCTAGAAAGCACCTTGTGCTCAAGAGAAGAGACAATGGATTTTAGAGCTCTGAGGCTTCCATGAGCTGAGCTGGCACCTACAGCATGACCCTGCTAACTGCCATAGCACAGCACTTGCTGCAGGAACTCTGCCCAGGTGCTTTCAAATGCCCCTCCTTTAAATGCTGTCTCTCTGATTTACAACGCCACCAGGTTCTTTTTAATTACTACTGAACATCACCTTCTTAAATGCATCTAGAAATGTATGATCTTCCAGTCATTTATAAAAAGCTGTCATTTTAAATATGTGGAACTTACTAAGGAACTGCCATAAATTGACTCTGCAATGTGAAATCACATTAATTTATGAACTTGTTCTTGCTAAGTAGCAAAAGATGAGGAAGTCACTTTGACTCTTTAGTAAACTATTGTCAAAGACTGTACTTTCTACTGAGGAAGTCAAAGACTAAAAATACATTACAATGACATGTATGAACTTTTTTGATGATAATCTAGAAATATCAAACAAAAGGCAGAACAAAAATTTCTGAGTGTCAAACTGGAAGACAGTTTTCATGTGTACTGATTATACCAAATGTACACACAAAATATATATGATCCCATATGATACCTGAGAACTCAATAATTTAATACTTCTAGAATCATATCGTTTAACACATTATAAGTAGAATCTTCATAAAATAGTCTACAGAACCCTCAGTGAAGGAGTATCAAATTTAGATGGGACCAATGCAAATTAGAGATAGTTTTAAAACTTTATAAGATGGGAACAATTTAAAGAAAAATGTACTTGTATTATCCTACCTTATCAAATAGTTTTAGAATATCATTTTTTAAAAAATAAGAAGTTGACTTTAAAGGAGTAACTACAGCTAAGTCTTGTCAGCTGCAATGTGGAAAATCTTAAACAATTTTTAAAATGTTTTTAAAAGTTCAAGTGGTTTAAAAATATTTAAAACAACCTTTTAAAACTAAGCTTTAAGTAATTAGTTCAAAAGATGCACAGGAAGTTTATGGGGTCAGCATATGTGTCGAGTCAAAGCATTTTAGTAATATGATTTGTACTTTGTAGTGAGAATTATCAACAGGAAGAGGTAGCACAAACACCTTCGGGGGATTATTATAATGGGTGAATCACAAAAACAGCTGCCTAAACATTTGATTTACAGGGATGTTAAGATTTGAATTCTGGCCAAAATATAGGATTCTAAGAATAAAATTAAAATTTGAAGGTAATGAGACATTCTAGACTTTAAGAAAATCATATGATTTCAAGTGAAGTGGTATTTACTTCTATTTAAGGGTATAATAGGCGAACTAGTGGACTATACAGTCCAGGTAGCAACAGCAAACTTTAAATACCTGTGCTCAATTTTTAATTAAAATAATCAGTTGAGATGACTAGAAGTATTTAGCAAACAGTATTATACCTTCAGTTTTCATTTTTTCCTTATTTTCTCCTAGTTTGGGTGACTTTCATAATCACAGTTCTATGAAGCCAAGACTGTCAGTGCAGTATTTACCTTTATCCCCGGAAGTCCAGGAAGCCCAGGAAGCCCTGGTTCACCCTACACAGGAAAATCACATAGCATTATAGAATGATATTCATTCAATCACAGTCTTTGGAGAAAAACATGGCAAATGTTCCTAGCTGGATACTTTCTGTATACAAAATACATACAAAGACTGTCTAGGTTCTAGAAGTTTGATGAGATTACACAGTTCAGTCAACTCTTGATTCAGGGATTGGTTGACCACTGCAGACTTTTCAGAACTTTCCTTCTTCCTGAAGTTCATTGCTCATTAGCATCTTAACAGAAGGCAAGGAGGAGAAGTAAAAGGAGAAGGAATGTCTATATTTTATCACTCCTTTGGTAAATGATTTGTTGAAGCTAATTGCTCAAATGAGAACTATACATGCATTTCAATAATGCATCTTATTCCAAGACTTTCACCTCAGATAATCAAGAGTTGGCTGTATGAACAGATGGTCACTTCAAAACAATATGCATTAAAAGTATTGCTCACTTAAAAGTATAGTAAGATTTCCTTTTCATTCCTGAATGATAAAAAGATTTTTAAAAATGGTTAAGATTATACTTAAACTTTGGCCTGCATTTCTGACAATTGTTGAGTCATGGCAACCCTGCTTAGAAGCTTAGGTCTAATGGTACTGGGCAGCTGTTCCTGGATACAGGTCTGAGATTAAGTGATATATACTGGGTGAGCACATTGGAGTCAGGCTAAACCTTCTCATTTTCACAGAATTGTCTACAGTATTTTAAGCACAAAGTGTAGTGACAAGAGGTTACATTGCTTAGAAAATCTCCTGAATTCCGCTAAAGAAGGGTAGAAGAATCACAGGAATAAATGAGAGTCTGCCCTGGTTTGGGGCAACAACCATTATTTATAGAAATGATATGTGAAGGTAAAAGAAGCACATCATTTCATAATGGGCAGCTAATGGGACAGCAACTATACTAAAAGAGAGGGAAGCATTAAGTAAAGTGGGAGAAGGTCTAAATGCTACATGTGGTCTAAGTGCTTTAACAATCTTTAATCCAAGAAAAATCTACTAAGATAATCAAATTTTACATTTTTTATTTTTTTGTAGTGCTGGGAGGTTGAACCCAGGTCCTCACACATGCTAGGCAAGTGATCTACCACTAAGCTGCACTCCCAGCCCTTTCTTAATTTTTTATTTTGGGAGAGGATCTTGCTAGGTTGTGCAAGCTGTCTCTAACCTCGAACTCACAATCTTCCTGACTCAGCCTCCCACATTACTGGCATTATAGGTGTGTGCCACAGTGCTTAGCCCCATCTTTAATATTATTACTTTCAAATTATGAAAAGGCACAATTTCCTTTGGTATTATCACAAAAGGACTTCAGATACTGTTTATTAAGCTACATGATTGGACAAATAAAAGGACGATTTTCTTGATGGTTTAAGTCAAAGGTAGTTCAGGAATGCAAAAGAAAAACTATTCTGTTCAAAACCATATAAATGAAAGTTTATATTTGAATAAAGTGAAATTAACCAGATAACAGCATTATTATTAAAATTTGTTTGTTATTCCATTCAAAGACTACTGTCCAAGCATATAAACTTTACACAGTTACTTTATACATTTAATTTTCTGCTTTCTTTCCCTTTCCACCCTCTAACCAATGAATTTAAGAAGATCCAGTAGAAAAGGCTTATATACATATTTTATTGGAAGTTCTCTTTTACTTTAAAAAAAATAAGGCTGTTGATAGTAAATTGCAGTAGACTATAAACCAATGAAAATGCATTGTTTTAGAAAAGTCCCCCCAAACTCTTTTTGGAAACATTTGTGGAAATACATAGGTCATAATACAATTTTAAAATAAGAATTCTCATGATTCCCTTCCCTCCTACCAAATAAAAGAATCTTATGGCTACATTAAAAAGAAGAACTTACATATATACATGTATACACGGACATATGCACGGGTTTTCTAACAATGAGAAAGATGTTTAAGACATTATGGAATATCTTATAATGTGGACTAAGTATTTATAGACTCTGAGCACTTAGCCTTTCTCTACATCATGTGTGTATATAGACAGGTATGTGTTGTTGTTGCTAAGTGCTCTCAAGTCGTGTCCGACTCATAGCGAACCTCATAGGGTTTTTAGTGGTTGATTGTTTTGGGATTGCCTCGGGAGTGATTGCCACGTCCTTCTCCCATGCAGGTGTGTGTAGTAGGTCATCAATGTTTTTTCTTTTCAGTAGTAGGGAGTGGAACCCAGGGCTTTACCATACTAGGCAAGTGCTCCACTGCTCAGCTGCACTCCTAACCCATTTTATTAACTTTTTAAAAAATTTTTGAGACAAGATCTTGCTAAACTGGACAGGCTGCCACTGGCTTCAAACCTGATCCTTCTGCCTCAAACTCCCAAGTAGCTGGGATTATAGGAATGCATCACAGTTCCTGGTGTAAGTATAAATTTTAGTGAAAAAAATCTTTGGAAACTTATATTCCATACTCTTAAATTTTTATAAATTTGTCCTTTCCAATTTCCTATATGTACTATCTGACATGACGAAAGATTATAATATGTTTAATGTTATCCTTTGTGGACTATCTCAACATTTTGGGAAAGACATTTCTTCCTACACCATGAAAGCTCATCATCCAACTAAGAGAGAGTTTTTCGGTTGACTTCTCCATCTTGTCTATGTCTTGGCTAGGGTCCTTTTCTGAGTTGAGTTCTTGTGTGTGCACAGCCAGTGGGTCAGATCTGGGTCATGACTGAGAACTGGTTTATTATTTTATTCAAAGTATAGTTACTTGTTCAAGAGATTAAACATTACATACATACGTCATACTTCTGATTTTATTGTTTTTCTACCTTCCATTCTCCATTCTGAGAAACTCTCCCAATCAAGACTCTGTATTTCACTGCTCATCTCTGATACAGTGCCCTGGATGTCTAGAGTTCGTTCAATGGAGAGAGTCCCTTCTAATGGGGACCAAGTAATTTTACTTCTTCAAAATTAAAACATGCACTTTAAAAAGACATAGAGAAGTCAGGAAGGAAAGAACTATGTGATGAAACACATAGTTCCTATTTTATAAATCTACAGACTCACCCTATAAGCTTATATATACTCCAACTCCAGTATCAGTTAGGCACTCTACTTTTGAAGTTTTAAAAGGAAGAAATGCAATTATATAATTCCAAACTAGAAAAAATTGCATAGTGAAAATCTGATGGCTGGGCTTGTGCTGTATCAGTATATGCTATACTTTTCTGGGAAAGCCCCCAATGCAGGAGATTAAGTGTTATTGACCCTCACAGCACAGTTGTGCAATGGTGAGAAAAGTGCCATGGAAGATCTCTAGAACTGACTCTGTACTCGGCTCAGTTTGTCGTTTTTCTAATCTTAGTAAGCAGCAAGCATAGAAATACTTTGCTTTTAAATCAGTGCTGGGTATCACCAAACTGTGATATTAGAAAAGGAAGTCATATAATTGAAGGAAGGTGAGATTGCATTGAAGGATAGAATTTGCCCTAAATACTGATGAAAAAGATGCTGCCCATTTCAGGGCACATATTAACCTAGACAGGTTGTAAACTTTTAAATGAATCTACCTCCTTTTTCAGTGTAACTTAAAATTGAATTTTAATGAAATGCAAAGGAAATCCAATGCTGCCATGTGTAAACCTATAAACTTCCAGAATGAATCCAAATTACATTTCTAAATAATTATAATGCAATGCTTTGTTAAGCATTAAAGATCAATTTGATTCTTCCATTACGAAAACAGTAAAGACTATAGAAGAATATAGCAGATTTGTTTTGGTTAGAGACATGACAATCTTGCAGACATTTCCTTCCTTCCTTCCTTTCTTTCTTTCTTTCTTTCTTTCTTTCTTTCTTTCTTTCTTTCTTTCTTTCAGACAGCCAGATAGTGCAGGATGGCATTGAACTTGCAATCCTCCTACCTCAGCTTCTAGAGTTCCGTGATTATAGGCGTGTACAACTACATTTGGCTTTTGCAGATATTTCTCTGAGCAAGTCACAGATTTGGGGAACAACTTAATTTTTAAAACTAAAGGAACAAAAATTAGATCATCTGAGGAGCTTAGTTGCTTTTTCAAAACAAAGCAAACCATGGATCTCTGACTATATCACTCATTACAAATTTCTTTTAAAAAGGTCAGCAGGAAATCTTAGGAATTAAATAGTAAGATTTTCACTGTTCTTCTGGACTCTGGAAAAGTTTCAAGTTTACCTGAAACTGAGTCTGATAAATCACTACTCTTAGATTCTTAGTTTCAATAAAAAAAATGTCATTAGAAAAATGTTAAAAACAATATGAAAGGCCTCAAAATTACTTCTGTCCTATGTGTTGAAAATAAACCTCTTTCAATGACTTCAAGAATGCCTAACACATAGCAAAATCATGATTTTAGGTTCTAAACTACTATAATCGGATTTATTCTCTCTTTCCCTTTCTGCAAACAAGGTCAATACTATCTTTCTATTGTTATTTTGTCAACAACATCAGGTACTGCTGGATAAAGGCAGAACCATAACCTTAAGATATTTAATTTACTGTGGAATTCACATATATGTTATCTACAATCCATCTGTTATCTGAAATCTGACTGCACTGGGTATTGATATGTAGCTGCTGAGACAATAAACTGCTAACACTTGTTCGTGCTTCAGGGTCCAATGACAGTATGAATTGAAACATATTCACTGCATATCCTCTGATGAGCTGCCCATGCTAAGCACAAGTGATAAGCACACTTAATCACTTAATGTATACTTAGCTTGGTTAGTTAAATTGGAATGGCTAGTGTCTCTAATTAAAATTTAGTTCATTAACAAATTTAGTTTATATGACATAACACTCATGGCACAGGAAGAGTCACATAAAAATTATCAGAAGGGAAGCACTTGCAATGAAAGGAAGAAGAATATAATTTTAAAAGAACTGTCCATCATTTACTATTGAGACAGTTTAGCAAGTATCACTTCTTTGCATGAAAGACAAAAACATGCAAATGCCTTTAAGCATGCAAAGTAAGCATTCCGATCTAATTCATCTTTGTTAGTTTCAAACAGCAGGGTATCTGTAGACTTTTAGTTCGAGAAGCATGCTTTTACATGGACATGGTTTGTTTTCACATTTTGCTATGGCTGGCATCAAGACTTTTTAAAATGCAAAAAACCAATCACTCGCTGTATGCAAAGTATGAAAACTGCATCATTGTGTGACCATCATTTTCAAATTACAAGGTGGATCTTACATATAAAATGGTGACTATGATGCAGCACAAAGATCACAGCAGAGATAGAGATATTACCTTTTGCCCTGGATGACCCGATTCTCCAGGTTCTCCCTGGACAAAGAAAAACAAAGATGAAAAGAGCAGTCTTACAAGAATTTTCCAAAACTCTTAGGCCTCTGTGCGGTTTCACAGAGATGGCTGAGCCTTCCTTTTGATCACATGCTCTGGTTCACTTTATTCCCTTACTCTATATCTCAGTAGGCACAGGGAAGCTTACTGCTGTAAATATTACCTATATAAACCCACATTTCCATAAAACTAACAAGAAAGGCAAGAGGAGGCAAGTTCTCTTCTTTAAGACTTCATTGGGTTTTCCATACATATTCTTGTGTTTGTTGTGTTTGTTGTTGTTAGGTGCCATCGAGTAGGTATCCAACTCATAGTGACCCATGTCCAACAGGTGAAACATCATTGTCAGTGCTTCTCTGCTATTCATGGGGTTTTCAACAGCAGATTGCTTTTGAGAGTGGGTTGCCGGGTCCTTCTCCCAAGCCTATAGCACCTGGTATTCCCAGGTGGTCTCCCATCCAAGTACTAACCAGGCCCAACCCTGCTTAGCTTCTGAGATCTAATGGGATTGGACACCACAGTGCTTTGCTGTGTTTATAAGCTATCATGGGAAAACAGGAACAGAGTTATAACTGTGAACATTTGGTAAAGGAAGAGAATGGAAAGGCTCATAAAATCAAAACTGTGTGACTCCCAGGGTATGAACACTTATAAGGCAATAGTTACCTTAATTCCTGCAGCCGATGATCCAGGATCACCCTAAAATGAAACCCAAGAAAGATTATGCCACAGTTATGGAAAAAGGAAGCATCAGAAACACCCAGAGAGCCATCACAGACACAGAGGCTCCAGGGACTGCAAAGACTGATGGGCCTAACTCTGCTCCTTAAGATTTGGTACCAATATGTTAGCTGCTAAGATGGCAACGATTTGTAAGATAAACAACATACTTCCTAAAAACATGGGTTTACTTTGAATGCAAAACACATAAAGATTCTATTCCTTGAAATATATAAATCAGTAAACATGGATCATTTCCCCTGATACAGTGCTAAAACGGTATTCTAAAGCCATAACTTATAACTTAGAGATCTGGAACTTTCAGTTGTCTTTATTTCTGGAATTTATCAATGTTACTGGCTATCATTTATAGGGAATTCCCTGGCCCTTTTGGTCTTCAGAAAGTCAAGGTTCAACTGAAGAAGGCAATGGGTTAATGATGTCACAGTAGAAAACGCAGCAGATGAGTTTGTTTTCCTTGTGAAGCACTGTCACAATTAACAACCAGCGTGTGCTTTCCAGCTTTACATTTATTTCATTGTAACTTGGTCACCAGGAAGTTACAGGATGATAGATGGCTTGTGGTGATGTGGCATATGTAAGAGCTCAGAGACAGTCTTGAGACAGAATCTGGTTTTTTAAAAGGCACTATGTTCCACCTAGATTTCATGGAGGGCAACTCCATTTCTAAAGGAAGTACATTATAAATACGCAGGCAGGGACATGTGCAGCAAAGACTATGGGAGAGAACTGGGATAGTTGCTTATTTCAGAATGAGGTCAGCAAAGGGCCTAGATTTTCAGGCTCCTTTCAGCTCTCTCTGTCCCATGAACATGCTAGAAAGAAAGCAAAAAAGAGAACACATAATCATTTAAGGCTTGCAGCCGTAGCCCTGTGGCATCTGATCCCATCAGATCTCAGAAGCTAAGCAGGGTCGGACCTGGTTAGTTCTTGGATGGGAGACCGCCTGGGAACACCAGGCCCCGTAGCCTTGGGAGAAGGACCCAGCAACCTACTCCCAAAAATCAATCCACCATTGAAAACCCTATGAACAACAGAGAAGCAGTGACAATAGTGTTTCGCCTGCTGTACATAGGGTCTCTATGAGTCGGATACCGACTCAATGGCACCTAACAACAACAACAACAACAATCATTTAAGAGTGCAGAGAAAACAGGAACAGCGCCAGGAGGAAGGCCCTCATTGTGGTTCCCTTGGCTGTCTCATCCACACAGTTGCTCAGAGAGCTCTAGGGGTATACTTCCTCATTCTAGGGTCCAGAAGCCACTCAGCAATCTCATTTAGACACAGACAGAGGCCTCAGGCCCCTGTATGTGTGCTCTTGTCCCCTCCCTCATTTCTCTCCCTCATGGTCCCTTCTCTTTCTTCAGGTCTTGGCCTATGGCTCTTATTTTAGTTTATTTTTTCAGGGCCTTGTGTATCCTAGACAAGTGTCCTAACACTGGAAAGCACCTCTAGTCCCATTTTTCATTTTTGTTTTATAGTTTTGAGACAGGATCTCACAAAGTTACACAGGCTGCCTCTGGCCTTGAACTTGCAATCCTCCTGCCTCAGCCTCCTGGGTTGCCAGGATGACAGGTGTGCACCATGGAGGCCAGCCAGGCCTTGGCTGAGGTGGTTTTGCCTGAAGGCACCCTTCCCTGACATACCCTGACACCTGCCCCCACACATGCGCATCTTACTGCGCAGCATCATGCTGTGTCTGACGCAGCTCCCTTTGTAACTGCTTCTTAGGTTCCCTGCATATTTGCTGTCTTTCCTCAAGGCAGGCAGACATCCTGCTGCATGTGAGCAGATTCTGTGTCTATTTTTATTCATTGCCTGACCACAGTACATTCTCAATACCTATATGGGGAATGTATGTGCAAATCTCAAAAAGAAAAATTTAAACAGGTCAACAGTCAAAGATCAAAATAAAAAAAATCTTTAGGAAAAAGGAAAGGTTAGGAAGGAGAAGGAAATAATAAATTAGATTGTTAAGGAAAGAAATACACACACGCACATGTGTGTGTGTTTGTGTGTGTGAATTCCATTGACATCTGTAATTACTATTATCCAAGGAAAAACTAAAATATGACTAAACAAAGAAGCCTCTAAATACTGTCTTTCTATAAAATAGTACTCATCTTCCCAATCATTAACATTCAAATGAGTACCAACTGGGAGGCAAAATAAATGCAGCTAGTAAAATAATACATACCTCTAGTCCTATTAAATTAAGTCTGAAGGCCAACATCACTAATGAACCAGGTTCGCAATGTTTTACACAATAAGACCTTTGAATTTATAAAAGCAATTTGACTTTGCAAAGTTCCTCCTTTCATCCCACTTATGCCTTGAAAACTCCCATGAAAGAGGGAAGATATTGCTATTTCCATTTAATAGATGAGGAAATTGAAGCAACCAGAAGTTAAGTGAATTTCGAGCTTCCTAAATTCGCCCTCCATGTTCTTTTTATTAGAATAAGAAAGAATTGTTGGCTTATTTCATTTTGACAACAAATCATAAAGGCTGTAATAAACTTGAAATAAAAGGAAGTTTCTTGTATTTACTGTAGTTAAAACCTTTTTCAGTATTTTAATGAAAAGTGCTTAGAAAATCCACTAAGAAGAAAGACTAGAAAGTAGGTAGAAAAGAAGGGACAGTGGTCTGAAAGGATGGTTTACTTGTGGAAATCTGAGAGGTTTCATTTGATGGACAACTCATAGTGCTATTTTTATTCTCTTTTAAAAATTTAGGACTGTGAAATCTCCAGGAATTTTTGTAACTTTTTAAGTGGCAAGGCAACTTCTGGAAGACAATCGTAAGTTGAATATTTTAAAGGATAATGCTCCAAATGGTTAAAATAAAACAGTGAGTGTTTATAATCCTCTTTTCCCCCAAGTGAAAGTGAATACAGGATTAAAGTAAGAAACAACTCTTCAATTATGTCTTTTCCCCCCCCTTTAGTATGAGGAATTTGAACCCAGGGCTTCTTGTATATCAGACAAATGCTCTACTACTGAGCTGCACCCGTAGCCCTTTTTAAATTAAAATTTTTTTTTTTTAATTTTGTTTTGAGGCAGAATCTCACAAGGTTGGACAGGATGCTTTTGCCCCAAACTCACAATCCTATTATCTCAGCTTTCCAAGTGTCTGGGATTACAGACATGAGTCACATGGCCTGGCTGTAACTATGTCTTAAGTGTACTTCTAGATTTGTAAGTCAGTTGGTTTGGAAATAAATATTTCCACCAGCTAAATTCTAGATGGGGAAATACTGTGAGAAAATACTTGAGATAAGACATAAACTACTACAATAAAACACACCGTATAAAGAAAAAAGATTGAAAAGCAAAGATGCCACATTGAAGATGAAGGTGCATTGGACTCATGCCATGGTATTTTCAGTCGCATCATATGGTTGTAAAAGCTGGACATTGAACAAGGGAGACAGGAGAAAAATTGATGCTTTTGAATTATGATGCTGGAGACAATTACTGAATATACCATGGACTGCCAAAAGAACCAAGTGATCTGTCCTAGAAGAAGTGCAACCAAAGTGCTCCTTGGAAGCAAGGATGGCTAGACTGCGTCTTATGTATTTTGGACATATAGTCAGGAGGGACCAATACCTGAAGAAAGACACCATGTTTGGCAGAGTGGGAGATCAATGAAAAAAAGGAAAACCCTCCACCAGATGGACTGACACGGTGTCTGAAACAATGGGCTTAAACATAAATAAGATAGTGTGCCTGGCACAGAATCAGGGAGTGTTTTGTTCCACCATACATAGGGTCTCTATGAGTCAGAGTTGACTTGATGGCACCTAACAACAACAATAACAACAATAACAATTGATTAAAAGCATGAAAAATACTTTCTTCTTACTTTTTTCCTTTATAAAATTTGGGACAGGCAGAGTACCATGGCACAAACCTATAATCCTGGAGGCTTAGAAGGCAGAGGCAGGAGGATTTTGAGCTTGACACTGGAGGCTGTCTATGAAACTCAACCAGACCTTGTCTCAAAATAAAATATATATATAAACTGCTTGGGTTCAGGGTTAGAGCACTTGCCTAGCATGTGGTAGGCCCTGGGTTCAATCCCCTAATACTATAAAAAATAAAATAAATAAAATCTGTGACAGGAAGATTGTCATGTTTGAGCAATTCTGTTTCAAAAAGACATGGTCAGCAAATGCATGGTACAGAAAAAACTTCACCATTCAATGAAAATATGAAATAGTTCAAAATAAAAAAATTAAGTTTTTTACTCAATAAATACATATTATCTTCCAACTATGTGCCAGAAACTTAGATGGGTGCTGGGAATGGAACAATATAGCATCACATATGTTTTGCTTTGTTTGTTTGTTTTTCTTTTTCAGTGAGCTGGATAGCCAATTAATAAAAACTTGCAAAAAAACATGACAAGGATTAATAAAGGAATTATACAGTATGCTTTTGGAGCATGTAGTAGTTGACCTAAGCAAGCCAGAGAATGAAGGCTGCCCAGGTAAGTGACTTCTAAATCCAGGTTTTGTCATACTGAAGAATGAACAAGGTTAGAAAATGGAGCCGTGGAGGTGAGGGGTTTGGAGGAGGAGGGCAGGACAGCAAGTTTCTAGGCAAGGAATGATGCACCAAACTAGAGAAGGCCAGGCCCCAACTGCTATGGGAGTATGAGATAGGCACTGAGATAAGCCCTCGGGGGTGATTTTAACAAAAGAAGACAATTTGGCTGGTGACTCTAAATATGGCATGGATTGAGAAAAGGCTCAGAGGTACAAATCAAAGATGCCAAGTAGGAAGGCAGTGTGTCACAGGAATGGAAACTGGGTGAGAAAAGAAGAGACAGAAAACCCATACCAATATACTGAAGGTGGAACCTTCAAGTCAGTGGATAAAACTGGGAATGATAGAGTGACATGGTCAAACCACTCAACGGGCCACACAAACATCCATGTTGAAGTGGGTAGAAACGGATAAGAAATACATTTCTACATTTGCAGGTGGTTTTAATACCCCAAAGACCAGAACGCAACCCTTCCACAAATAGTAACTTTACACATGATTGAAGTCAGTCCTTGGCAGATTATTCTTAAACCTAGAGTGCATTGTCATTGCTGGCCACAGAGAAACCCCAGCCCAATAGTTTTTATAGCTCCTCAGCATTTCCAGATTACCAGTCTGGAGAGGCTCAGATTCCTTTACGATTCAAAGGCACTAGGTTGGATCAAAAAGAAAAAGAAAAAATCCTATTAAAGGAATCAGGCAATGATGTAATTTACTGTATCCATGACAGAAAAGAAGCATTTTCTGATTTTGCGTCTCAAACTTGGTAAATGATGAATGAGTTTCATATACTGAACACAAAGGCCACAAGAAGGGTGTTTCCAACATGCTGGAAACAAATTATATGACAGAAGCAGGAAATGTTTAAAAAAAACATCAAAAATTATATTCCAATTACAGCATTCTTGGGATGAATGCTATGGGTCACATTCCTATTTACAATCCCCTGTTTAGACCCACTGAAAGTTCATAGAAGTGATTTCTGTTTTAAGTGAGACATTTCTTGCTCTTAATTTCATCTAGTAAAACTTTTTGATAAAAAATAGAAAAAAACTCAACCAATCTCATTGATTTCAATTTCTATATGATAAGAAAAGCTAATATTTACTGAGAGTTTATGATGTGTGAGTTAGTATGGTAAATAGTGTACATTATAACATAAGAATAGTACTCTTTGGAGATACCATGGCCTTTTCAAAGAAAAAAGTTGCTTTTGTATTGTAAAATTGAATTTCAAAACGTGATTAAAGAAACAATTATTGGCTCATGTTTCAAAAATGAAGTGTTAGAAATACTTCTCCCAAATCATAAAATGTTTTTTATAAATCCACAAAAGCATAGCTCATATTTGGAAGATATATATGTACATGTATGTATGTATGTATGTGTGTGCATATATATATATATATGTTCAGCCTGCAGCTATAGCCCTGTGGCATCCGATCCCGTCAGATCTCGGAAGCTAAGCAGGGTCGGGCCTGGTTAGTACCTGGATGGGAGACCGCCTGGGAACACCAGAAGCTGTATGTAGGCTGGGAGAAGGACCTGGCAACCCCCTCCCAAAAATCAATCTGCCATTGCAAACCCTATGAACAGCAGAGAAGCACTGCCAATTGTGTTTCCCCTGTTGTACAGAGGGTCGTTATGAGTCAGATACCAACTCAACAGCACCTAACAACAACAACAATATATATATGTACATGTATATATATATTTTAATTTTTTTCCCCTGAAGAATCTGCCTCCTTGAAGAATAATGTTTCCTTTCTCCCAGGCAGAGGTTGGTAACTATGGCCAAATCCAGATGCCCACGTGGGCCAAATATCATTTTTACATTTTTAAGTGGTTCCAAAAAAAAATTCACGACACATGAAAATTGCATAGGATCAAAGTTTCCACGTCCACAAATAAGGTTTTATTGGAACACAGCCACCTTCATTTGTTTACATGTTGTCTGTGGCTGCATTCACACTACAAGAACAAAACTGCGGAGTTGTGACAGAGACCACATGGCCCACAAAACCTAAAATATTTATTTTCCGGCCCTTTACAGAAAAAGTTGGCCGACCTCTGCTCTTAAGTAAAAGCAAGAAAGTTACATAAAACATCATCCAGGCTTACGTACCAAGGGTATCAAGTTCTGACTTAGGTATATCCTTGGTCACATTTGCATTTAACATTCCCATGTCATGTTTGACTGCAGACAATATTTAAATTTGACAGATAAATGCAAAGGGTCTGCAGCAGTGTGATTCCACTGGAGTGGTGATTCTATTCCCCAGAGAGCATGTGGCAATGTCTGGAGACATGTTTAAACTTGTGCCATCAGCATCTCTCAGGGAGAGTCCAAGAACGATTCTCAACACTTGAGAGTCCCCTCAGTAAAGAACTATCTGACCCAAGCCAGGTGTGGTGGTGCACGCCTGTAATCCCAAGGGCTCGGGAGGTGGAGGCAGGAGGAATGCATATTCGAGACCAGAGGCAGTCTATGTAATTTAGTGAGACCCTGTCTCAAAAAGTTAAAAAAAAAAAAAAAAAAGGGCTGGAGGTGGCAGCTCAGTGGTCCAGCACTTGCAAAAGCATGCAAGCGCGAGGCCCTGGGTTCAACCTCCAGTACAAGAAAGAAAGAAAGAGAGAGAGAGAGAGAGAGAGAGAGAGAGAAAGAGAGAGAGAGAGAGAGAGAGAGCGCGCGCGCGCGCGCGAGCGAACGAACTACCTAGCCCAGAAGTCAACAGTACTGAGGTGGAGAAGCCCTGGTTTAACCAACCTGACAGTCCATTTTCATGTATGTAAGCCTGCTCCTTACATACAAATACACTTGCTACTTGGTAGCATGAATTCATTCCTGCCCCAATGCCATATTTATATTAATATTTATGAGAAGAAGGAAGATCCATTTCTTTTTATTTTGTGGTCATATTTTTACAACTAACCATTATCCATCTGTACTATAATAATTTTCAAAATGTCATCGCCTTATTCTCCACTGTAAGCCTACATGAATAATTCTTTTTTTATCACCAATTACTTAACTTGATTTACATTAAAATCCATCTGATTTGATTCTATATTCAGTCTCTTAAGAGATTTTCTTCCTAATTCTTAACATATAGTACAAACGAAGTAAAATATCTTATGTCTGAGATGTTATGATGTCAGAGATGTCAAAGTATGAATCCAAGCAATACCTGGAATGACAGGTTGGAGGGGAAAAAAGGAGGCAAGAAGACAGGCCATGACTGCTGCACTGTAAATCTAATCACAGTTTATGGAGACCAAGGTGGTGGGGCAGGGAGGGGGGGATGCGGATAACAAAAGCTGACAAAAACTCCAGATTTAGTGGATTTCAAGATTGGAAAATTTCAAAACTGAATTACAGGCTCTAATCAAGGGAAATTAACTTATAATCAATCTTTCAATTTCATCCTCATCCTCTGACACATTCTCTCCTAAAACTGGGACAAACAGAATCACTTTAGGAAGCCTATTTTCATATCCCTGGGTATGAAAGGAATAATGTCCCATGTATACAGGAATAAGTGGTTCTATTCTTTCAAAGACATATTGCTGGAAAATTAGTTATACATTTTCTAGAATGTTTGACATATTATTTCACTTTCAAAATATTTAAATTTGTGGATAGGATGTAGAAAAATCACTTTTTATACATCAAAGATTGAAATGATGTTTCACCTTAGAGAATTGTCTCTGACCTGGTCACCTTAGGCTACACTCACTCACCTCTCTCGAAAGCTCCCATTTTCATATACATGGGATAAAACTCTTGCTCATAAGTATATCCTTCCACATTTCAGGAAACTGTACCTTTTCGCCTGTGTCACCTTTGGGGCCATGTTCTCCCGCATCTCCCTGAGAAGAGGAAAAAGTGACACATGTAAAATATATTGGTGACATTAGACAAAGAGTACTTTTCCTTACATTTGCTTTCAAACATGTTATGTATAAAAATCTGTTGCAAATGTCCTATAGAATTAATTTGCTTTTACTTGACCAGCTGCCTGATATCAATACAATTAATTTTATTACAACAAACATGCCTGAACAAGTATAAACTCCATGCTTTTAACAGAAGGCAGTAATTTATCTGTTAGGCTTCTAGTAGCTCATTTGGACACTTAAGCCTCCTCCCTCTGTCTCTCTTCTCTGCAACAAAGGTTTTCTCCTGGTGGTTCTCTCAGTATGCCATGTTACCTCTGTTTGCCCTGTCTGAGTCCTTCATTGTGCCACACCTGCCCACCTGGACCCCTGACTTCCTTTCCATCTGTATAAATCCTCCCTATCTTCAAATCCCTCTCAAATCTGCAGGGCCTCAAAGTACATGATGCGGATTTCAAAACCAGTGGAGTGACTATTTGTCTGTGTCTTGATGGTTTCCATTTGTGAAAGGAAACATTTATATTTTGTCAGAATTTTTCTTAAATCGTAGTAAAATGGGTTTGAGGAATTTATGCTTCCTTTGTTGTTTTTGAGACTTCCTATGCCTGTTCTCTCACTGACATTTTGTTTCAACTCCCAAAGCACTGCATGAGGAGATATGCCATTCATTTATTCTCCATGCTTTGCCCCCTTAAATTCTAAATTCTTTAAGTTAAATCTTATAGCACGCTAGAGTGGAAATGTCACAGACTTTTGGACTCAGAAAAACCGAGTCCAGCTCTGGTGCCTAGTGGGCAAACAAAGTTCTCTTTGTATCAAGTTATTCTTGTGTAAGGTAAGGGTAAGGAAACATTATGCAGTTATGAGAAATAAGTCATATACTATGCATAGAGCAACTAACACAGTACCTTACCTACCATACCTACCATGCTAGTACCTAGCATACCTTAAGCCATTAATGCTAGATTTTGGCAGTAATACTGGACTGTTGGTCATATATTTCATAGTCTGGAATGCTCTTCTCTAGCTTCATAAAAAGTTGCTTAAAATAAAAAAGAAACTATTATTAAGGGCTTCTTGGGAGAGAAGAAATAGAGGAGGTAGACTTTTATTTTTCTCTATATTTTCTTTTATTGTTTCAAATAAGCATGATATGAACCTACTCAGGCATTTTTCTATGGTGACGGATATTCCATTGTGTGCCCTGAGTGCTGGTGACCTTTATCTGATAAACCCTGGGAGGTTGCTGACACTACTCTGTCTCCTTCCTTATTTTCTACACAACACAGATATCCAATAACTAATTAATTTCAAGTTGATTACCATGAACTGACTATATGCCAAATAAATATACTGGTAATCTATTATGAGAGAACTTTGGTAGGTAGTTTATTTGGATGCTTTCTAAAGAATTGCTTGAAAATCCCTTTATTAAAAAAGCAAACCTCTTATTAGGAAAACTGACTCAGAGTGTTTGTAAGTGAAGGGCTCAAGTGAGCTGTGTCTTTGTGGAATTGCCTTTTACAATTCTATATTGCTCTTCTTCCATTTAAATGCCTTTTTTCCCTTTTCTGCTTTACAATGCTGAGAAATATAGATACATTGAAGACTTTTCTTGATCTTTAGATGAAATTTTAGGACTAAAGTTGTAATCCTGATTTGCCACAAAGATCCCATCTCTTTGGAAAGGTGTGATGTGTTATCTTGGTAGTTTCCCACTCAGACAGCCCACTCAAAACTCTGTAAAGTAAACACCATTAGAACCAGGAAAATAAGTACCACCATATGCACCAGGATTCCAAAAATACTCAGGAGAGGCCCAAAAGAAGCAAGGAAAGGAGCCTAGAGAAATTTAACAGGCAATACTATTTCTCTTTTTGTTTCTCCTTCTGGTTTTTATGAGGATTCTTTGTGGGGCAACCTTCAGATAATTGCTGCAGGTAAACATCTGTATCCCTTTAACCTAGTGACATAAGAAGCAATAGAGGGAGATGTAGATGCTTAGGAAAATATTGGAATGGCATTAGTAAGTAAGTAGAACAGAGATCTGGCAGGCCTAGGAATCTTTGAAAGTCATTTAAAACTAATTTCAGTTAAAAGTCTGACAAAGAATGTATAAATTTTCTCCCCTTCTCCCCACGTTTTAAATGTTTTAAAACCAAACATTTATTTATACAAAAGAATTAGACTATTTTCTCCTTTCACTAATTAGCGTTGGAAAAACCAGTAAAGGAACCCTTACTTTACCCCCAGCCCCACTATCTATCGTATCTATCTGTCTATCCATCCATCCAGTTCAGGTTGAGTACCTCTCTGGGGAAAAAAAGATAAATATAGGCAGAATCATTCTTACCTTTACTCCTCGTTCTCCAGGTTCTCCCTGAGCAAAAGAACAGAGTTTGGGTGACAATAAATTATAAAACATCTAATTAAGCAATGGGGCTGGGATGTAGCTCAGTTGGTGGAGCACCGCTCTGCAGTCTCTGAGGTCCCACCTTCAATTCCTAGCACCGCAAAAATGGGAGAAGGACATGGCAATCCACTCCAGAGGCAATCCCGAAACAATCAGCCATTGAAAACCCTATGAGGGTCGCTATGACTCAGACATAACTCCTAACAATAACAACACCTAACAACAACAATTAAGCAACATCAAACAAACCGGATGGTAAATGTACTAGATGAATTATACAGGACCCTCCCTATTTTGGCTATAGATTCTATAGGAAAACAAATGGTAAGATGAGTTTCCTGAACAACTAAGTACAAATATCAATGTTGTTAGGTGCCACCAAATAAGGTCTGACTAGTAGCGACCCTGTGTACCAAAGAATGAAACAATCCCCAACACTGTGCCATGCCCAGCACTATTGCTAGTGCTTCTCTGTTATTCATAGGTTTTCAATGGCAGATTGCTTGGGAATTTTGGGGGGAGTGGGTTGCCAAGTCTTTCTCCCATTTTTGCAGTGCTGGGGATGGAATCCAGCGCCTCAGAGAGCACAGAACAGCACTTTACCAACTGAGCTAAGCTCCAGATATAAATGTTGTTGCTGTTGTTACATGCTGGAGTAGTGGAGTAGCGTCTGACTCAAAGCAACCTTCATTAGGGTTTTTTTTAATTTGTTTGTTTTTTGTGGTACTGGGGGTTGAACCCAGGGCCTTGTACTTGCATGCTTTGCAAGTGCTGGACCAATGAGATGTACCCCCAGCCCATTTTTTTACTTTTTGAGATGGGGTCTTGCTAAATTACAGACTGCCTCTGGTCTCAAACTTGTGATCCTCCTGCCTATGCCTCCTGAGCAGCTGGGATTATAGGCATGCGCCACAGCCGGCTTCTCATTAGGGTTTTCAATGGCTGCTTGTTTTGGGATTACTTTGGGAGTGGATTGCCATATCCTTTGCCTGTTTTTGTGGTGTTGAGGATCAAACCCAGGTCCTCACAGAGTGCAGAGCAGTACTCTACTTAACTGAGCTAAACCTTTGCCCCACCCACATATCAATAGCAACTATAATCTTAATTCTTTGCTTTTATAAGAATAAAGATACGTGAAGTAGGGCTGGGAATGTGGCTCACTGGGAAAACCCTTTCTTAGCATGCACAAGGCCTTGAGTTCAATCCCCAGCACCATTTGAAAAAAAAAAGAAAGAAAATATGTACAGTATGGCAAGATGATCACCAAGGACCTGGCAGGGGCACTAAAGAAAACAACGGTGTGGCAATATCTGGGGAGGCTGCTTATTTGACATCTTATTATTCCGTCCAAATTAAGAATCAATGAGATAGACTATTATGGCCTTCCATAAAACCTTTTATTTAAAACATGCCCTGGTGAATGGATTATTTTAGGGGTCTGGAGTCCCAGTGGCATTTTCCAATCTGTCTTCCCCTAGGGTGATTATAAACTCCCACTCAGGAACTCAGATAGCCTCCCCATCTCAATGTCATGTTCCAGACCAGGCAGATTTTAGGAAAGCCAGCAGAAAGGGGCAGAACTTTAGTAAGTGTGGGAAAAATGTCTTTACTATAAATGGTGGCCAGGAAAGCATGAGGGCTAAAAGACAAAACTGTGCTGGGATGAAAACTTTATTTGCACTGTACCTAGGAAAGGACAGGGGATGAAGAGGGAAAGTTCTAAAGTAATCATACACATCATGATGATATTTCCTGATGAAAGCTAAGTGTTGTCATGAGACAAGATTGCTTCTAAAAAAATCAGGAAAGACAATTATTGTCGGTTGGAAAAAATAAAACAACCTACTCTAGAATTTAGTTTGGAGGTAAGACTCTTTTCATTCTCTGGAACTCAACCTGACCCTTTGGCTTTCTGCATTTCTGGCCACCTTCACTACTCAACATCCGTCCTAATAGTCAGGTTGCTAGGCAACACAAGAATAGCATTGTGAATATGCATTTAGCATTAACTTCCATCATTTGGCTTTTTAGCACAGAGCAGGAGAAGGAAGAAGACAGGAATCCCAGAAGGAATATTTTCTGTTCTCTTCTGCAGGACAAAGGGCAGGTCTATAAATTTTAGGTCTGTCCTAGGTGACTGTCAATAGCAATGTGATGTGTAAAATCAGCTGACAGGCATCTGTGGGTAGGGATGTGCACCAGCACAGCTGATGGGATTAAACATTAGTTTTGTGCTTCAAGGGATGTTCACTCATCAAAGGATTTGGAATTTGTCTGCCTGTTTGGTTTAAACTAAACTGTTACCAAACATTTTATATTTAACAGATTCATTTGTTCTCCAAGAGACAAAGAAAATGTGTAATCAAAAGAAAAGCCTTGTTACATTTTTTCCCTATTTAGTAATTCAGACTACATCCACTTTTAAATTTTAAACATGCCACATCTTTATTCTGCTCTTCATCTGATTAACTGGTTATTCTGTCTAGGCCTGAAGGTGGCCAGATCTTGAGGAAGAGTCATAGTGGCACTGTGAACATCATGTTTAGTGACACTTGTAAGTATGTACATTTTAGGCAGGTTAGACACAACTTATGTTTTTATATGTGCATTATGGGGTAAGATGACCATACCCATTTAGAAACTGGGCTTTTGTTTTTTCTTTTTTCCTCCCTTTATTGATGAATGTTGGTAGGGTACAGAGTAACACGGCATTTGCTTTTTCCATTATGCAACAATTACATAAGGGCTTTCTTATGTTATTTAATTATCCCAGAAGAAAGATTTTAGACAATCATATCCTATTTCTTTTTCTGCATTTTTAATGCTAATGAGAATAATAACATAATTTATGAATTAGTCACAAAGTTCTATGCTGTAGCCTATTATACTATTGACAAAAAAAATCCATCCAGGGCCAGGTGTGGTGGTGCATGCCTGTAATCCCAGAGACTTGGAAGGCAGAGGCAGGAGGATCATAAGTTTAAGGCCAGAGGCAGCCTGCATAACTTAATGAGATGCTGTCTCAAGCTAAAAAATGAAAAATAAAAATGGCACTGGGGATGCAACTCAGAGGTAGAATACTTGCAAAGCATGTGCAAGGCCCTGGATTTGATCCTTAATACCTCAAAAAAAAATTCCACATAAGTTCTAACAGTGGGATGTAAAAAAGCTGGGATAGTTTACAATTATATGAAATTCATGCTACAAATGATTCTGCTCAGCTTTGTTTGTACTAACCTTTGGCCCTGGGAGTCCATTCTGTCCTGCTGCTCCAGATGACCCAGGCTCACCCTCGAAATAAAAGTAGACATTACTAAGTAAAACAGACCAAACCAGCATATTATATAGATATTAGAGGAGACAGCCATCCAATAATGCTCTCAAAGTACATAGAGAATAAGTGGCTATTAGTGTTAATATATGGTCAGTGTATGGTCCAAAGTTCTAGGTACTGGAGAGCAAGGTTTGCAATGGGGTTAATTTCCTTTGTTCAGTCTTTGCATCATCAAGGAAGCTGAAATGAACTTTAAAGAAAACAAAAGACAATAAATGCTGATGAGGATATGGGGAGAATGGACCCTTATACACTGTTGGTGGCAGTGTACGTTAATGTAGCCACTATCGAAATCAGTGGGGAGGTTCCTCAGAAAAATTAAGATAGTACCACTGTATGATCCAGCTATACTGCTGCTGGGTATATACCTAAAGGAATCTAAGTCAGCATACAACAGAAATACCTGCTCATCCATGTTTATGTGGCACTATCCACAATAGCCAAGTTATGGAATCAGCCCAGGTACACATCAGTGGTATGGATAAAGAATATAGAGTTTTATTCAGATAAGAAAGAATGAAATTATGTTTGCAGGAAAATGGAATGAACTGGAGATCATCATGTTAAGCAAAATAAACCAGACTCAGAAAGATAATTGTTGCAGATTTTCTCTCCCATATGTGGAAGCTAGATTTTAAAAAGAAGACATGAAAGTAGAAGGGGGGTTATTTTGGAAAAGGAAAAGGGTTAGTGAGAGTGAGGAGAAGAGACAAGGGAGGGTGGGGGGTGAACATGATCAAAGTACATAATATCTACGTATGGAAATGTTACGATCTTATTTTGTACAACTAATATACACAGATAAAAAATATTTAGAAAAGAAAGCTGAAGCAACTTACCAATGGAAATTAATATCTAGGATGGTGCTGGGTACATTGTAGATATCAAATAAATAAAGCCTTATTACTCTCTATCCCACCAACATTTATAAATAAAGGGGTATAATAAAAAACAAATAAGTATTTGTTGAATGAATACAACATACTTAAATATAAACATTCTTTTGGCAGAGAACATTTAAGTGATTAATCAGCAATTAATCATTTAAGTGATTAATCAGTGATTAAATTTTTATATTTTCATATTAGAACTAATCAAATGAACATTTACAAATCTAAATATTGAAGAATATACACACCTTTGAACACCTAGTTGATTTCAACACATTTCTCTCTCATACACATACACACACAAATAAAGTGGCTTTCTCTTTCCATTTTCATTGTAACAATAATTAGAATAAAACATCCAGACTTATACTGCTCATTGTCATATTGAATGACAGACTTTTGGGAAAAAAGCTGACAGTAATTACGTGAGAAAAATCCCCCATTTCAGAAAGATAATGATGTATTCTAGTCTTTCTGGATTCCAAACCACCAAGCGTTTTTCAAAACGAAAAAAAAGTCCCTTGAAGTGCCAAGAAGCAAAAGAAAGATGCCTTGTTCCTTCATACTTCCCTATGGCTCAAAATTACATCCAATAGAATTTAACTTTCATTTAAATAATTCCCAATGTCCTCGAATATGTGCTTCAAATACTAAACAACTTTCTGTTTTCATTGAAGGTAGTAAAGGTGCATTTCAGTTTTTTCTTTTTTTTTTTTTTCATTTTTATTTTTATATTTTAGGGCAGAGTCTTGCTATGTAGCCCAGGCTGGCCTCAAACTTGTTACATAGTTCAGGCTGGCCTTGAACTTGCCCACTCCTCCTGCCTCAGCCTTCCACATACCTGGGATTATAGGTGTATGCCACCATGTTTGGCCCCTTAGTTCATTTTTTAAAACACAGATTTTATTTTGTCTCTTAGAGCAGTTTTAGTTTCATTACAAACTTCTGATTTTGAGGACTATTTTCAAAGCCACCTGGACAGCAAGAATTGAGTCCTTTTTATATTGTCTTCTCAGCTTCAAAAATATGTATATTAATAATAAACTAAAACTTCTTAAGTGCCAAGATCTGTACATTCATTAACACACTGAATTACCATAAATTTCTATGAGGTAAGCACTATTTTTATCTATTTTACAGGTGAAGAAGCTAAGGCACAGAGAAGTAATTCATCCAGACTTACACAAACACAGTCAGAGTTTGAACGTCATGATCTAGATTAAGAGGTTGTGCTCATAACACTATATTCACTCATGAATGAATACATCTAGAAATTGGAGAAAGAGTAGATGATGAACATTTATATCCTCATCATTTGGTTCATACATCCTACTTATAAATGACCTCCCAAAAATGTACAGAAAACTGAATACAACTCACACAAAGACAATTTGCATATACCTGGTACCCTGTGAAGGTTGCTATGAGTCTAACCCAACTTGACAGCACCTAACAACAACTAACCAAGAAAACCAGGGCATGTAAACCTTGTGGTGCCTTTCTAAAAAAGTAAAAAGTGCCTTACTATGGTTGTAGGTTATTATAATTGCTAAAGTCTTAACCTCCTGGAAGAAATTCTGCTTCCTGTATAAAGTCACACTATAATTGCAACTCTTGCACTTTTTTTGGTAAAATGACAAAATCATTGACATAGAATACTGATGGGTGTTATGGGAAAGTTTTGATTTGCCATTTGTACATAACAAAGGGTAAGAACTTGGAAAGAAAATGCACCCTGGAAAAAGACTATCATTTACTGTGCAACCAGAAAAAGAGCTATTGAGTCTGCTTTCTTCAAAGAATCCACAACAGGATGCACTAATATCATAACTCATGGTTTAATGCAAATAAGATATGCTGCCAGGGAACAATACAAACTTTGTTTAGACTTTCAAAGAATAACCATGGTAGCCAGAGTTACTTTAAAAAAATGGCTAAGCCCCTGGAACCAGACAAAACTCATGCTGAGATTTGAAGCAAGGAAGAGAAATGTCACTTAGGTATCTGCCTAACATTCCCCCTAATACATGAACACCAAGGGACTACAACTTGATTTCTTTGACTTTGATTGTCTTTATTGTTAAACAATCTTTAACAGAAGATGGAACAAAAAGTTGCACTCTAACCTGGTGACTCTGTAATAATTGTTTTCATTTTGTCCTATTTTCTTATAGCCTTTTTTAAAAATTATGCTTACATTATTTCCAAGCAACTATAAGCATATTGCTCAGTTTGGTGTTCTGACTTTTTATCTTTATACCACAAGTTGTTTTCATACAATATTCACAATTATCTTATAAATAGTGTGACTACCCTCTGTCAAAGTCAAGTGTGATAATTTGTTTAATAAGTCCCACACTGATTTCTATTTATTGAGTAAGGTGTCCCGATAACTCAGACTTCTCTCAACTTTTTCTATTGAAGATAAGTTAAAATAAATACCTTTGTAAATACGCTTTTGTTTTTCTATCAAATTCTTTAATTATGATAAATTCCTTGGATTTGTTTTCTAGCCACTGGAAACATTTTATGGTACTAGCTACATATTTCTAAGATGCTTTCTTTCTAAAAGAGTTCTGAGTTTATTTGCAATGATAGGTGTTCATTTTATGTTACTTTTTCACTGCTTCATCATCACTGGATATTATAATTTTAATTATTTCTGTGTTTATTTTAATAAGTACAAATAAGAGATCACTATTCAATTTTGCATTTCTTTTCCACTGCAAGCTAAATATTTGCTCATGTGTTTATAATTTAAGTGGCTATTCATAAAACATTAAAGCTGAACAGTGAATCAAGGGAGGATGGAAAAGGAAAAGTGACTCATGGCATTTTATCTCTAATAAGTTATATAAAGAAAAATATAACCAGTTAGACTAGGGGTCTGTGGAGCATTCTATCACTGCCCAAGCTTAGATTCTCAGGTTGTGTGAAAGGAGTGCTCAGGATGAAGTGTTCCACAATTCTGAGGACCACAGCCAAGCAATGGGAATCAGTAAGGCATTAATTCATTCATGTAACAGTGACTGAAAATTTACTCCATGTTCTACTGTGGGCTGAATGTTTCATGGAATAGAAAGATGAAGGTGACAGGTGATTGTGCTTAAAGAGCTTATTTTTTATACATTTTACACATTTACATAATACCTGAAGGAGGCATCTAATTGAGTTCATGGAATTTTTTTTGAGCAAAGTTTTCTTGCACTTCATGAAGAGGCATATTAAAAAGAAACCAAAGTGAAGTCTTAATGAGAAATGAACTATGTCATATAGTATATTAATACATTCCACTATAAATAGACAGAATGACTGAGTTCTCTTCAAATAAGGTTCCAATGGTATGGTACTACGTAAGAGTAAAACATACCTGAACTAGAAACATACATCTATCACACAAAATAGGAAATAGGTTGTAAGTTGTATATGTGTACGTGTGAGGAGGGACCAGTCTCATGTTTGCTGGACAACTTATCCATCGGTTTCTGAATGCATTTCATATTTACAAACACTGAGGACATTCTATAGATGAGAAAAAAGAAAAACAGCAGGTAACATCTTAACCACAGGTAGATTGATGGGGTTTTCTCTACTATACATCACATTTTAAAGCTATTCCTACTCTATTATTCCCAAATGACCATTTGCACATTTGAGCTGAAAGTAAGTTGGAATGGCTTTTAAGGAGGATAGTTGGGTGCTTTCATTTTTTAAAAATAAAATACTCTTAAGAACTCTAATATAAAACATCACTCAAGGTTTTTATGATTATTTCAGGCACTGCTATGCAAGAGTAATGAAAGAATACTTAGATAGCAAGAAATGTAGTTTCTTACAAAAACTTACAAAAAACTTGAGTGCTAAAGGGAAATGGGTTATTTAGCAGTAATATTGCTCACTATCACCTCAATCACATTCAATTTCCATTCTGTCGATGGGAATTTAAAACGAATCACAGCTTTAAATTTTAAACATAATACAATTTTACTTTCATCTTGTCAAAACATTGTTTTTTTCTTTTCAGCACTGCACTTTCAGAAAGAACTCATCCAAACAGAAGAAGAAAATAACTTCAAAGAACACAGACCAGGCAGTGGATGGAAAGTTGATGTAGGGCAGAAGTAGGCATCAGCCTTAGGGATGGCAGCGGAGTGTGCGTCATAAAGACTAAACTAGACAGTGTTGGTCACCAGTACCTCTCCAAAACTCCCCACACACTAGGCCTTTCTTCCTGACAGTGACTCTTAGTACACAGTGGCTTTACTGGTGAGCAGGACTGGCTGTTAGTCTGGCTTTCTGCAGGCAATCTGGGAGGGGGACAGGTGTGTCTTCATAGGTTTCAGAGCCTCAGAGCTCTGGAACAACACTTAATAGAGGAAGATTCTTTGAAGGCAATGAGGCACTCAGCAGGGACTGCCAGGTCTACCTTTCAGGGCAGTTGGGAAAATGGTATCCTTCCCTTCAGAGTTATTAGTTCTTCACTCCCGGCCCCCATCCCTGCAACATTCTTTCTCTACTCTGTTTACACACATACACACACACACACACACACACACACACACACACACACACACACACAGTGTTTATTTTACTTTAGTTTTCCACTCAGTCTTTCCACTGGACAATAGGTACAAACATAACCTTGGGTGAAGATAGGACACACAAAGTAGTCAAAATTATTTTACCTTGAAATTTACAAAAAAATGTAGCCTTTTATTACACAAAATGGAAAATAAGACTCCCACTCTCAAACTCCAAGCGTTATTAAGTCTTTAAGTAGGTCCTTTGTCTTTTTGCTTGCTTGCACCCTTGTGACCACCCAGTTGCACATCCAGTTGAAGAACTTTGAAAGAAGTATTACACTACTAATGCTGCAGATCTGCTCTACTGTCCCTCCCAGAAGTTTGTGTGGACTGGCCCAGTGAACTATTCCTCCTGGACAGCAGTTGTTCAATACACATTTTCTCTATACACTTGAAACTTAAAATACAGCCCACTTGTATATTTGAGACCACCACACATTGCATTCAATAAAAAGCAAACATTCCCTGAGGAAAATATACTTAAATACATTCAATCTGTACTACCTGACTCAAAATAGCACAAAGTAGGACAAGTTGAAATTAAAAGCCAAAACCAAACCACATAACCACAATGAAGTCAGAATAGTCCATAGTAGGTTTTCACATTTAGCAAATGAACTGTTGTTGTTGTTGTTGTTAGGTGTTGTCGAGTTGGTATCTGACTCATAGCGACCCTCATAGGGTTTTCAATGGCTGACTGTTTCGGGATTGCCTTGGGAGTGGATTGCCAGGTCCTTCTCCCAGCAAATGAATTAAATAGCCATAAATCAGTAATCTTGTTGTTGGTTGGGCATAGACATCATTTTAAAGATATATAGGTTCAATGTGCCTGCAGCCATAGCACTATGGCTTCCAATCCTGTCAGATCTCGGAAGCTAAGCAGGGTCGGGCCTGGTTAGTACTTGGATGGGAGACTACTTGGGAACACCAGGTGCTATAGGCTTGGAAGAAGGACCCAGCAACCCACTCCCAAAAATCAATCCACCATTGAAAACCCTATGAACAGCAGAGAAGCACTGACAATAGTGTTTTGCCTGTTGTACAGGGTTGCTATGAGTTGGATACTGACTGGAAGGCACCTAACAACAACAGATCCAATGTATGTAGAATTTAAGCAGAGAATTTGACCAGTGTGTTCCCTCAACAATTTTTCACTTCTCTTTCACTTCATTTCTAGACTCTTTCACAGTCTAGAAATGCTGACTTCATGTTCTAAGTCACAAAGACTGTGATATGAGCTAGATGTTGAAAATGAGTAGACTTTACACATGTGCTATCCAAAATGGTATCAGTAGCCATATGTGGCTATTGAGCAGTAGAAATGCAGCTAGTCCTCAGATGTGATGTTACAGTAAAATGATTTTGAAAATTCAGCATGGAAAAATATCCCTTAAAATATCTAATATATAATGCGAATATTATCATGAAATATTAATTCATATAATATTCAAATGATAATTTCAAATAAGAGTTGGGTCTAGCTCAATTGGTAGAGTACTGCTCTGCGCTCTCTGAGAACTCAGGTTTGATTCCCAGCACTATAAAAAATGGGAGAAGAAAAACGATTCCAAACCAAGCATCCATTGAAAACTCTACGAGGGCTGCTATGAGTTGGACCCAATTCCATGGCACCTAACAACAACAATTTTGAACATATAGTGAGTTAAGTAAAGATACTAAAAATCAATATTACTCATTTCTTTTTTATTTTTTCCATGTGGTTTACAGAAAATTTAAAGTTATATATGAAATTGGTAAGATTTGCATTATATTTCCCTTAAGCATTGGTTTAAATTATAAGAGTTCTTTCATTATTAGAAGATAAAATGAATCAAATGCCTTTCAGAGTAGGGAAGGAGTATGCTCAGTATTAAAGCAAGTGAGCATGCAGTAGATGTTAGAATGGAGTGTATTGCTAAAACCCACCACAGAACTCTGACTGGTTTGGGGAGTGTTTCTGTAGGATCAAGAGAAACACAGACAAGCTATGGCTCTGGCCAGAGAAGCCACTGGAGGGTGGGGGACAGTGAGGCCTTGTATATGACATTGCATTGTGACAGTCAGCCTTAGTAGTCTGCATAGTTGTCCAGGGCTGAGAACTTGAATCTGGGGGCCTCCTAACCGGGCTCTGTGTCACCCAACACCCCCAACACTATCTTAAAAAAAAGTCAGGTATACAGCTCTTTTGCCCAGTTCTCTCCAAGGTTATCCCATCTCACTCAGAGCAAAGGTCCAAATCCTTATCATGGCCCCCAGGCCCTCCTGCTTCCCTGACTTCCCCTCCTTCCCACTATACTTGACCCCCTTCCTCCAGGAGGCTATGCAGGGGCCTACCCAGGGCATATGCACTGCTGTCCTCTCTATTAGCTCTCCTATGCACTTTCCAGAGATACCCATGACATTGATCCCTTACCTCCCTTAGCTTTGGCTCCACTGCCCACTTACTGCACAATCCCTGCCCCTCATCACATCACATCATCCCCTGTGTCTATGGCACTGATTGCCACTCCTGGTATAGTTTGTTTCATTCTGCCTCCTACACTAGGATTGTCAGGTTTGGCAGGTAAAACACAGGATACTCAGTTAAACCTGAATTTTAGATAAATAATGAATAATTTTAAAGTGAAGTACGTGCTATATATTGAAGGGACATAGTCATATTCGAAATTCTTGATTATTTATGTGAAGTTCAAGTTTAATGGTGCATTCTGCATCTTATCTGACAACCCTATTTTCCACCACTACTCAAACATAGGTTTTGGTCAGTTCTCTCTCATGATGCCTAGAAATTGTATTTAAACATAACTGTTCAGATGTTGGAAAAATGAATGAATACAGGAGATCAAATGAATCAAGCCCATGTGAGAAAGTGAAACACTGTAATAATGGGGTAAGAGACTGAGACAGTCAGGCTTCATAACTGGGAGACAGGAAAATAACTATAAGGATCATGGCAACAGATGGTCCTTTGTGATAGCAAAGTAGTCACAGATGGGAAAAGAGAAAGGACCTGGGGAAAGGTAGGAGAGATGCTAATCAGCAGTGGGCCCTCCAATACACACCCTGGCCAGTCTGCAACAGGAGGACTGGAGAAGAGAGGGTAAGAGTGATAGGTGGGAGGATGTATGTGGGGGTGGGGTGGCTCTTGAAGGGCAGGTGCCAGGAATGAGGAAAAATTTAATGGCTTCTGAGGAAAGCCCTCAGCCCCTCCAGAGTCTGTCAGGGGAGGGTAGTTACCTACAGGACGAAAGACTCCAACACCCTGCCTATGGTAGAGAGATGGCCATGATCAACTTTCGCTGTACTCCACTGCCTCCCCTCTTCCTCCTGCTCCTCCCCTTACCAAGTGCCTCAGGAGAAGAGTCAGAAGGAGCTGGAGCTTTGCTGATTCTCAGTTACCATGTCATCTGAAGTCCCCAAGTGTCATCATTTACCTTATGAACTCACTCTAATATCTGCTTTTCCCTATGCGAAAGCACATATAAAACAGTGAAGTATTTTAGTTAAAAGGAACCAAGGCAGTCATTCTTAACAAACATCTTCAGAGATGACAAGTAACTTTCATACAGACAGACATAAAGATGCAGGTGTGAGATTACAACACAGGTCACCTCATTCCCTATCTGTGTTTCTTCTGTTTGATCAGCTTGTGTCTAAAAATTCCACCCAATTTTATCAGGTATCTTTTCTGTGTGATTTTAGAATAAAATAGCAAAGTAGCTGTGGGAAGCACCTAGTCAAATTCTAACATTTCTACTTCTGGTCCTGTGATATGGAGCAATTTGCTTACGCTTCCTTGGAGCTCAACTTGCCTTCCATAAAGTGTGCAGGGCTGGAATCATTGTTTGCTTCCCCCAGATCTAAAGACTAATATTTATTATCATGCTGATCATTTTTTGTTGTTGCTGGACTACAGATGTTACCTGGTTGCTCTTTATTCCTCAGAAATCTAATAATATTTGGCTCCAGATCCAATTTCACAGGCTCTGGAAGTCCCAGGCCTATCATCTTGGCCCTGGTGCTACAATTCTTATATCTACCCATGTCATCCTTGGTTTGTTGCAGACCCATTCAAGTGGCCTGAATTGCAGTTCCTCACTCACTGCAAGGAGCCCACTCTCTCCAGGCATCTTGTGAGTTCAGGATGGACCATTTGGAAGGTATTGCATCACAGAGCACACAGTCTGTCTGCAACTCACCAGCGTCTCCTTTCTCCCTCTTCCATCTCTCCTACCTCCACCCTCCCTGTCTCCCAGACTATCCGGGGAATTCAGCTTCCATCTATGTGGAGCAGTTTGGGCAGATTTCAGCTCCCACTTACATACCCAGTGCCTATTCTTTTCTGGAACAGAGGAGAATTTATAACATGTTGAAAAGAAATGAGGAAACCCTCTGCCTGGACAATTAGATGTGGTTCTGCATTAGAGAAGGTTTGTCTTGGTTTATCTCATCAGCAAAATTCCTCCCTCAGAGTGGAATCTCTTTGACTATGTCATTGGTAACACAAATTAGTAGAAAATGAGATAGGAATGCAGCCAGGAACTTAATACAAATATGGTATTTCAGATAACTTGCTGAAATGGGTCTCAAAATGATTAAAGTAATAACTAAATCAATTGTAATAAAAAAATCTTTATTATGCATTTTAAAAGCTAAAAAGGTTAAAAGTTGCAAATGTCTAAAAATTTAAACAAGAAACATGACAGCTATATTGATAAATCACAGCAGGAGCTATTTCAGAAAGAAGTCTGGTAGTTAACATTTTTAATTTTAGATTTGTGTGTGGTTAATGTAGACAGGGGGCTGGGATTTAGCTCAGTTGGTAGAGTGCCGCTCTGCAGTCTCTGAGGTCCCAAGTTCAATTCCCAGCACCGCAAAAATGGGAGAAGGACGTGGCAACCCACTCCCAAGGCAATCCCAAAACAATCTGCCATTGAAAACCCTATGAGGGTTGCTATGAGTCGGACACAACTTGACAGCACCTAACAACAACAACAACAACAACATAGACAGAGGAGCTGGAATTTAGCTCAGTTAATAGAGAGCTGCTCTCCAGTCTCTGAGGTCCTGAGTTTGATTTCCGGGACTGCAAAAATGGGAGAAGGATGTGGCAATCCACTCCCACGGCAATTCTGAAACAATCGGCCATTAAAAACCCCATAAGGGTCACTATGAGTCAGACACAACTTGACGGCACCTAACAACAACAACAACAACAACAGTGTAGACAGACATGTATACAAGACAATTTGAAGAAAGGAACTGAAATGCAGAGAGATAGTTAACAGTTTAGGTTGTCACAGAAAATAGCTAAATTAAGTTTATTTGGCGAAATTTACATAAATGAGAAGAATTACTTGTCTTGAGCACACACAAAATGTGAAGATCCAGGTAAGAGAATACATTGGTTCACATGGATGAACTCCCCTGTCTACCCCCATACACTAATGTCCTCTTTTCTCTTTCCATCCCCTTTCTCTCTCCAGTTGTTAAGAGACCTGAAGATTGTGTGAATACCACAGCCTGCAAGCCCTGCCCACTGCTCATTACCAACAGCTGCTCCATTGCTCACTTCCCTGGTTTAGACCCACACACACCAGCCATGTGGTCCACACTTAGGAGGATGGGCATGGGGAAAAGACCAGTGCAGACAATGCAAAGAGAATTGGGAGAGTTGAAGCAGGAATTCTTCATTCCTTGGTGTCAGGGACATGATCTTCAAGTGGAGAGACCAGGTTCTGGGTAGCATGGCTCTTTGGCAGTGCTTGCTTGCATCTAAGGGAAACACTACCCAGTATTTCCTTTATAAATAACTTTGGAAGGTGTAAAAGTGAGCCCAACGCAAAAAGAGAGCATGATGCCACAAAGGGTTCTCTTTTCTATTTATTTTTTAAAAAATTACCTCCTGAGTTAATTGATTAGTTGATTAATTAATTAATTTCTGGTACTTGAGGGTTGAACCCAGGTCCTTGTGCATAACTTGCAAGTGCTCTACCACTGGGCTGCACTCTCAGCCCATTTTTTATTTTTTGAGTCAGGGTCTCACTAAGGCTACCCCTGGCCTCAAACTTGTGATCCTCCTGCCTCTGCCTCCTGAGTTACTGGGAATATGGGTGTGTACCACCCAGCTGCTGTATATATTCTTGTGGGAGGAAAAGATTAGGAATAAAAGCTTATGATATAGGAAGATAAAATATCAAAATAGATGAAGGGGGTTATATGAAGTAGAAGACCTTCCTAGAACTGGGAGAAGTCAGCTACAACGCAGTTGTTTGTTCAGCTCCCTTGTGCTACATGAATCTCCTCTAAATTAGATTCTCAGTATTTATGGCAACTTTCAATTGGACTGGAACCATTAGAGAAGACATTTCATCAACAGTAGGCAATCAGTGTCTGACCTTCCCTTAGCAAGGGAGTGGGGGAGCAACCTTGATTGAGGTGTTTCTGGTCACAGAGGAGCTCAAAAGTGTTATGGGATGTCTGTGGGAAAGACATTCTTTTTCACTCTGCACATGTGGATATTAAGGATGAAGCCCCAGGTGGATCTGCAGCCCCCTTCCAACCCAGAAGTGAGCAGGAACTAGGAGAAAAGCAGCATCACGGAGAAAGATGAGGGGATGAAAGCAATTGGGATCTTAGCAGTGAGGTTTAGTTGCAAAGCAGAGCAGAAGCTTGCATTAGTACTGAACTTCTAGGTTCATGTAACTTCAAGAAATGTCTTTATTTTAAAAACTTGTTCTGTTAGGTTTCTATACTTTACAACATAATGTGCCCTTGAAAATAGATTTTTTTTTTTTTAAGTTTTAAGATCCCTACCACTGTGGCATCTGATCCCATCAGATCTCAGTAACTAAGCAGGGTCGGGCCCTGTTAGTACCTAGATGGGAGACTGCCTGGGAACACCAGATACTGCAAGCTTGGGAGAAGGACCTGGCAACCCCCTCCCAAAATTCAATCAGCCACTGAAAACTCTATGAACAGCAGAGAAGCACTGACAATAGTGTTTCATCTGTTGTACACAGTCTCTTTTAGTCAGATACTGACTCAACAATACCTAATAACAATCAGATCTAATGAGTCAATGTTCATGCTGTCTTCCATAAAATACAGTGTTCTTTGAATCAAAAATGGGAAGCAAGTGGGCTCCATGATGTCATAATTCATCTAAACACATTTTCTTGGTTGCTTGTTTGTGTTCCAACAGCCTGAGAGGAGCTTGACTTCCTATTGCACCTCTTCCCTAAAGCTCAATTCCTCAACTTCTTATTCCTCCCTCTCGAAATGTTTTCATTTAAAACAATGATAACTAGCATTAAATTTTATAGTAGCATGAAGTCAGGGGGGAGTGATTTAAAAGAAAATATTACTATAATTATTGTATTTCAAGCTTCTTTCAATTAGCTTTTTATTCCTATGTAAAGGGATTTCAAATTAATTACATAGAGAATAGAAATATCTCTTGCTCCATGTAAACGAGTTAAATTGAACAAAAAGTCTCTTCAAGAACAGAGTGAGCTGTGTATGGAAACACCTGCGAATGTATGAATCATACTCAGGGATAAAGTGATTTGACTTTGTGAAATAGCCTGTGATAGGACAGACAAGAAAAAAGGATAAGAAAAAAGGATATATTCTGTTGTCGTAGAGGAATAGTGGTCTTGTATTCTTAGAATTCTAATCTACATAATTGTTAATTTTAGAAGATAAGAAACTTAATGAATATAATTTATTTCTTACCTTTAACCCACACAGTAACTGGGTCACTGTGAGATAATATCTCTGACCTATTAAACAATCTGGAATTAGATATCAGTCATTTCTTCTACTCTAAATATCTTTCCTTAATTTATAATATCATAAGGTTATAAGTACATGGGATAATAGATCACTGGGCAAAAAGGAAAAGTCTAGGCTAACCAGAAAACAACAGACTACTAAAATCCTTCAGGAATTTAAATCAGACTCTTCTTTTTTAATGCTGGGGATCTGACCCAGGGCCTCACACATGCTAATCATGCACCTAACACTAAACTACACCTCCAGTCCCCTAATTCAAACTTTAAAAATGACAAAGTCAAAGTAGCAAAGGAAAAACCATTGTGTTTAGTGTTGACAGTGAGTGAATCAGGCATAAGAAATATTGGGTTCACTGTAGAGTTCACTGTGTAGACGTGAATCAATGCCTTGACCTTTGAAAGTCTGAGAGCTTCAATTTATCTGCTCTCTAATTATGCCTACAATAAGAAACGCCATTAGAAGTATGCTGTGAAGATTAATGTCACTAAAGAACTGTGAGACCCAAGAGTAAGATAAAAAGGAATTCCAAATACAATAACTATAAAATATTTAAAATTTAGTGTTACTTAAAAATCACATGGTTACCTGGGATAGATTTCATAAATGATATGCTGACATCAATTTTTAGTTCATACTTTGAAGTTTTACAAATAAAGTCTAGAAATGTGGTTGAAAAATACATGAAAGAAGATCATCTGATACTTATCTTTTTGCTTTGGAAAAAATCCCAATGGCCCAGGGCCTTAGAAAAATTCTAGTTCACATAGGCAAATAATTTGTTTTTAATCCTGAAAATCTTTGGCATTATTTTATAGTAATAAAGAGACAAGGATGTGAACTCAGTGCTGCAAAAATTGAACTTTTCATGTACCACTTATGTGTCCCTTCCCCTCTTCTTCCATGGCAATTGCACAGTGCTACACGGTAATTGTTAATCAGATTTGTCATTATGATTTACTCTTATGAATAGCAATTAAGGTAAAAATGTGGAAAGGGCAGATAAAAACAGGGTTTTAAATAATATCTATTCAGAGTTTAGAGTTTTAAAAAACTGGAATATAAATATACAAACAAAAATTGTATAAAATTCTATACATTCTGTCAGAGAATACTTCAGTTTAATAATGGTTCACCACAAAATTAAATAGCCACACTTCTCCAGTGTATTTGAAGTAGGGTTTGACTGACAAGTATTTAGATGTGTATCTCTCCATGTATGTATTTGTGTGTGTGAACATGTGTGTGGGGAGATGAAACATGGAGCCAAATAAAACATTAATCATACTTTTATCCAACAAAATGTATTCATGAGAATTACAAAAATTATTCCAATAAGTTAGCCAAAGAATCAACATTTCATATTTTTAGATAAGATTTTGCATTACATCTGAGCTAACTGCTTTGGTTAGTGGAAATAAGTTCAAATTATGGAAAAACAGCTTTTAGAACTGGGAACAGAAGATGCTGGAAGTAGTTGAATAAGAACTACAACATGGGTGATTTTGATGGACTCATATCACTGGGACACTTAGAGACAAACTCATACAGTCTCTTCTCTCATTTTACAGATGAAGCCAAGAGAAGAAAGGGACTCTTCAAAGAGCACCAAATATCTGACACCAGAACCAGACACAACCGCCCACTGGTGACTGCACTTTTGAAATAATAGGAGATTTGTCTTTCTCTTTACTGCATCTATAGTACTGACATTCTAACTACTTGGTCCATATTGGGTAGGAGGTGGGCTGCCAGGTGGTCATGGGACAGAGATATGTTCTACCTTCTTGCATAACTCTGTACATCCACTTCATTCCTATGATGAATTTAACTGGCTTTTCCTCCTTGCTTGAGTATAAGCCAGGGCTCATTTGTTAAGACTACTACTTCTACTACTACTACTACTACTACTTCTACTACTACTACTACTACTACTACTACTACTACTACTACTACTACTATTACTACTACTACTACCACCACCACCACCATACTACTACTACTACTACTACTACTACTACTACTACTACTACTACTACTACTACTACTACCACCACCACCACCACCACCACCTCACCACCATCACCACCTCTGTGGATACTTGATAATCTTTATTGAGCATCTCATATAATGTTCACTTTTGTTACCTCATGCAGTTAATACTGAAATGCCTATCTCATGTTGTTTATACTAGGGCCTTAAGAAGGTTAAGTAACCTGTCCAGACAAGAACAGGAAGCATTCTTTCTCTGGCTGGGAGAACCATGCTCTTTACTCACTGTCTCCCATGTTTCACAGAGGATGCTTTGTTTCCGTTCATGGGTTGGGATGCCAGAAGGAGCAAGAGTAGAGTTTGATGCTATGCTATTGCTTGTCTTTTTTTCCTAAAACAATCTAAATAATCGGAAGACCATTACAAAAATAAATACTCAGATTAGCAATCAAAGTGATCACTATGGTATTTAAAGGAAAAAAAAAGTAAAAGTCGCTATTAAGTTTATTTGCCAAGATAATCACCAACTTTCTCAGTCGGAATGGCTGGAAAATGTTCTAGCAGAAAACAAAGTATTCTCTCAAAATAGTTTTCTTTCTTTTTACAAACATAAGAGAAATTTTTGTGCCCTCTTTGTTATTTGCCACATTCCCAATGGTTTAGAAATTATATCCTCCCTTAACTATTGTCTAAAAATGATTTTCTAGGCATCAAAAGTATTTCTTTGGAAAAAAGGAAATTGTAATGTGGAAGAAAATGTTTTTTCAGGGTAAGGACAGTTAGTGCTTTTAAAAATTATTATGTCATTGTCATCTCTCTTCTTATAAACACACAATTCTAGAAGTTTTAAGACACATTCATGTGCTCTAACTATAGAATTATTGCACTATTGCCAATTTCATTTTTATTCTTTGAATGGCTAGCTGTCTCAGTGAAGGAGACACATGTTTTGCTCTTTATTTTCCTAAAGATGATGCAGTACTGATTACAATGTGAAATAATGGCCAGGATTAACAATAGTTCCCTACATAGAGTTTTAGGTCTAGGTCTATGGAGTAGGAAAAACAAACTCTAATACATTTTGCTGATAGCTTCATAAAAGTGTGAAATAACTTAGTTCCCCTTAGTTTTAGAGAAAACACACTTAAAATGCCACAAAGATGTATAACAAAACATAAAACTGCAAATATTAACTGTCTATTTCCTTGAAATATAATTTAAGGTTGGCGACTAAGACAAGAAAATGTCACATTCCTTTCTGTTGCCAAGGAAATTGCATATTTCCTTGCAAAAGTAAAAAATATGTGGTCTTCAAAAGAGTATATGTGACAGTTTTAAAGTTGTTTTGTTTCAGGTTAAAGGTTTCTATAAAATTTCATGATTGCCTCAAAATTGAAACAAAGAAGAAAAAGCAAAATATTCACCTTAAGCAAAATATTCACCTTAAACACACAAGTTTTTGTTTTCACCAACGTCAAAGACATCTTGAGTTATGTAATTTTCAAATCTGTCTTAAAACAAACATGCTTTCAAATTTTTGCTGATGTTTCCCTCTATGATCTGTAATGTTCTAAACAGACAGTTAATCTGTCCTTACCAACGTTTGTGAAGCAAACAGGTGTGCATTTTACCAAGTCAAAACCAGAGCTGCAGCATGGATAGTTACCTAGGGAAGAGTGTGTAGGTTTTGCTTTCTGGACTAAGGGTGGCAGGAGCTTTGGCTCAGAACATTAAGTTCACTTGGAATTTGAGTAATTCTGGAAACAAGAAGCCTCTTTTGAAATACATATTCATCAAATTTCCAGAATTTCACTCAAGTGAAATGAAAGAAAAGTTTAACAGTAATGTTAAACACCTATTTTTCCATTTAATCCTCTCATTGATCTTGTATCAGGCAGGAACTGCAATCGTCTCTCTCTTACAGAGGAGGAAACTGAGGCCAGGGAATTCAAGGACTTGGCCAAAATTCACACAGCCTTGCAGTGGCAAACTCATGCTCTTGGCCACTTTGTAGTTTTAAAATTTGATCATTAATCTTGTACTAAGACAGAAAAAAAGATGGGCAAAGTGGAAAAGTCTTGTGGTGGTCTCTACTCTCTGTGAGGTTGGGCTCCTAATGATTTCAGAACTTGGTCAGGGTGCATGGACTTAAAATATTCTGGGAAGTTGAGCAGATGATTTCTAAGGCCCATGACCAGATCTCTGAAAAGGAGACAGCAAAGTCTCTAGCTCAGATCCCTGGCTCCTGGTAGACTGGGCTGGCCTCGGGCTTTGTTCACTTCACAGTGGCTTTCCTGGTCTCTGTAGAGGTTCCAAATTGGAGAGCTGGTCAAGGCTGCTGGGCAGCTCAGAATATCAGATTTATCTGTGGGATAATGCTAGATGCTTTATCTAAGTGGAAATACAGTGCAGGCATAAATATACACATGTACAGAGATATATGTGTGTGGAGATAGGGGTTTTGTCTTGTTTTTACATTATTTTTCCCCTCCCTATTAACAGTACAACAAAAGTGTACTGCTAGAGTTTGTTAAGTGTTTTGAACCCCTAATTTTGCATAACTGTGAAAAGAATTTGCATCTGGATTCAAAAGAGTTTATTAGGTTCCCTCTATAACTTTTGTTAATTCCAAATAATATATACGAGTTTAACCACTGCCAGAATAAATTAGAGTGCTTTTTGTTCATCACAATGAATGTTAAGTATAGCATTTTCCCTACTGCATTTATATTTATGGGAAAGTATAGTCGTATCAGATATATAACTTATCAAAATATAACACATCCAAAATACTTACGATGGAAAAATTTCAGTTCCTGGTTAACACATCTTTAAAAATTAAATTGATTTGATCATTTACACTATTATTTTCCTATATTTCAAAAGTATCTGTAGTATTTTAAAAAGCATATACACTTATTACTAACATCACTCACTAGAATAATTCTGCGACTTTAATGCTTTTCAAATTTTAGAACAAATTCTATGTTTAATAGAACTCACCTTCTGTCCATCCATCCCTGGAATTCCAGGTGCTCCAATGGAACCCTACAGAGGCACACAATATCAAATTCAGCTGACATCATAATCGCACACTATTTCACTTCTAAATTTATAGTGTTTGTTATGTCAGCCAAACCTTACCTTGCTAAAACACAACTTCTGTACAAAAAGGTTTTAAGATTATGTTTTTCAAATCTTATCCATTAGGTTCAACTACATAATGATGTAGACAGATTCTTCAAGATTTCTCAGAGACCACAGAATAACATTCAACCTTGTTTCCAAATAACCACTTAACTCTAACAAGATCTTAAAGAATGTCATATCACAAATTAAGATCTGTATCTTTCAGGAGCCCATCTGGCTCTAAATTTTGTTGTTAAAAAATAATTAGGCTTAGTTCCATCTGGGGAAAAAAAAGGGTAGCAGTAGCAGTAACTATGGAATTTCATAAGTTTGTTGTTGTTGTTGTTAGGTGTGGTCAAGTTGGTGTCCAACTCATAGCAATCCTGCATACAAGTGAAACACTATTGTCAGTGCTTCCCTGCTGTTGATAGGGTTTTCAATCGCAGATTGTTTTTAGGAAGTAGGTTGCTGGGTCCTTCTCCCAAGCCTACAGCACCTGGTGTTCCCAAGTGGTCTCCCAACCAAGTATTAACTAGATCCCACCCAGCTTAGCTTCTGAGATCTGACAGGATCAGACAGCACAGTGGTATGGCTGCAGGCCTTCATAAGTTTAAATAACATAAAACAAAAGGTAATTTAAAAAACAACTGCTTGTTCTATAATTAAATACGGGTCCCCTGTTGTAAACTCAAATTTGTTGCATTTGAAGCATTTCCCCCCTGGACTTCTGGGGAGTATGTATTTTAAGCCACGTGAGTGTGAAAATGTCTTCCAGAGTAGACCCAAAAAGGTGTCACAAACATTAGGCACTGTCCAGGAACAATACAACTTCTGTACAAAACAAAACAAAACAAAACAAAACCGTAAGGCATGTTGTGCATACAAGCACGGGCACACACAAGTCCTGGGGTGAGCAAACTGGCCAGACATAGATGGTAGGAGTGGAGAATAGAGAAATTATTACCTGAGAAAATCTATGACATTTAAATGGATACAGAAACAGCAAATATTTTCAAACAATGATGTCATTTTCCTTCCTTATACCCCCTTTTACATTCTGGAGAAATCATTTTAAGGTACAATGTGCTTATTCTTTGTCTAGAACTAGGAAACAGACATTTTCTGAGATGTATATTAAATTATTTTATAATGGGGAAAATTTTTTAAAAATAATAATGATCAATGTAAAACTGCTCTAAAAATAGTCTACTAAAAAAAACCAGTAATTACCATATATGCAAAACAAATTGAGATGGTAAGTTCCTTGGTGCATTCCATGATTCTATGGAGTGGGTCATTAAAGGGCTTCCCAAAGCCTGAAGCAGTAATTTTATCCTGGTCGAATGTAGATTAGGATAGCTTTACAATTTCACACTATGCTTAATAGAGACATTATTGCAAAAGACAAAGTGCTCCTACACACAAGTGGTCTCACAACTCATTGGCTTTTACTTGGTTTGTAGGATTATGTTTCAACAGATGCCACATGCCCCATGCGAGGGGGATGAAAAGTCTCTATCTTTGATGGATTCCAAAGATAAAGAATAATCACTTTTCCACCTGTTATAATGCAATTGTTTTCTTTACTTTTCTGTGGGTTAAATATCCTCTCCCTCCTCCTTACAGGGAGAGAGGTTAGAGGGGCATAGAGACTTAGTGATATTTTGTTGGCAAAGGGCCATCTACCTGCTATCAATATATTTAACACTGGAGTTTTGGTACAATCTTAGTACTCCTAGAACCACCTCATCAGAATGTAATGGCCAATTTGGGTGACCATGTATGACACTGAAATGACAGTCAGAAAGTCATTTTTCAGGTTACCTCAGCCAAGGGGGACAGTTAGTGGGCCAAGCAATGTAGTGAACCAAGGAACAAACATATCCTCTATTCTGGTCAGTTCTGTGGCCATTTGCCAATTATTTATTTGACCAAGGCCAGCATTCAATTTGCAATGTCGCATGGTCCTTCACATTTTAAGTTCTATGACAGTATTTGAATTAAAAGTTCAACAACCTACAGGTTCAGTAGACAGCTTAAAAAGGATACGCTATGGATTTATTGAATACTCTACAACAGAGTAGATTAGAAATCTAATACTATACTACATGACCATAGATTTAGAAAGGAAAATGTACAAACAAGACTAACTGCTTCAGCATGGCTTATGGTAGCTAATTATATCCACCTCTCTTGCTTACCACTAGGCAATGGGACTGGTAATTACTTAGCATTGTTGTATACTCTACCTTTTGTCCTGGTGGCCCCAGAGGACCCTAAAAAGGAAAAACAATTCAATTAACATAATACTACTAACCTTTAAGCTTAAATGATTAAATGATCAATCAAGACCATTCTATTCTGTAAGGTTCTGCTTGCTATATACTGAAATGTGCTGAAAATGAACATTTTCATTTGGAAGTACAAAATGGGTCTTTTTTCCTATTTTATTCTTTTTTGAAGACCATTAAGCATACACCGTAGGGTTCTGACTTTTTCCTTTAGTAGGAAAGAATGCTCACTCTTCCAGTGCATGTTTCTTCAAATACCTGCAAATCTATTACATTGATCTCATTTAGAGGGCTGAGGATTTTGGCTAGAAGCAGTTAAAATGCAATGCAGTTCCCCAGCAAATGGACACATGATATGACTTTGGCATCTGCAAACTGTCAGTAAGCAAATTTGCAAAAAAAAAAATTGACTGGCATTGCAAAGAAACACACTTTGTGCTGTTCTTCCTCTTAGCAAATGTGGTTAGTGGACCTGTACAAAAACATGTTTGCAAACTAAGGGAGCCCAAGGCCATGGCCAAGTGAGGCACTCAGTATATACCTGAGAAGGGAAAACAGGTGCTGCCCACTGTTGCTTAGACTATCACAATGGGGGTTGGGGTGAAACACAACACTTAGTGAGATGAAGGAGAATATTTACACAGAAAATGTAAATGTGACAGTTCTGAAATTAAGCAGTTTTTCAATCACAAAGTCAGTGTTAGGATTTGGCTGGCTTTATTTAGATCAAGATACAGTTTTAGGACAGTGGAAAAGAACACAAGGAGATACAACTGTATTTCTGATGCTTTATGTGTACTTTTAAATAATAATATTAAGCACTCTCTTCTAGGTCTTTCAAAATATATTTTGAAATATATTTTGAAATATATTTATATTTATATATTTAAATATTTTAAATATTATATATTTAAATATATTTTCAAATATATTTAATTTTAGTATGCTTTAGTAAAATTAAGGCATTGTTTCAGGTAAAGCTCATTAGTCCATTACACTTGATTAATGGCTAGCTTATTTTCAATGTGTGACATTTTGGTTAATCAGTATCTTACTTCATACTTTGTAACATAAAATAAAGCACTAGAGTAATCATTAAAAGAAGAAATGGCCATGCATCATATTTTTTATTAAAACCACACAATGTTCAGGAACATTCAGAGCATCTGTTCCCAATGGCTATTTTCTAATCCTTACAGGATAACTAATTTCCTCCTATAATCAGCTTTAAGTTATTGCAAATATGCTGTGTAATACCACCTTTATTATTCCTACTTGATTTACTCTACCAACCAACCAACCAACTTTTTAATGGGCTTGTTATCTGCATATCTGTGGTCATTCTCCTATCTATCTTAAGTACTCTATTTAAAATTTTCACTTTAGATTTTGCAGAGAAAATAGAGACTATCAGGTATAAATTCCCTGGATGTCATGTCTCTCATCAACTCAAACCCACAGGGACTCCTTTCCTATATCAGAGGAAGAAGCATCCTCCCTCCTCAAAAAGGCCAATTCATCCGGTAGACTCTGGAATCCATCCTGGCCTCTGTCCTCAGGGATCTTTTCCAGTCAATTATCCCTGCATCCGTATCAGAGCTTCCTCTTCTCCACTGATTCTTTGCCCTTAGTATGTAAATATGTTTCATCATTTCCTCACTTGGGTAAATTGTTTGGGAAGTAAATGTTAATGCTAGGCAAGAACAGAATTTGGAGGTGATAGTGATAGGAGATCTGAGAATGAAGGAAAGAGTTGGGTTTTATCATTGTCTGGGATTCCATTTTCTCAAGTGTCTCTCTAGAGTATTTCACTTCTTAAAATGTTGATGTTAGAGAGGAAATCGTATAACAAGAAGTGCATTAATTCAATGTTTACATTGAGAATGTGTATGTTCAATTCACAAAAGTTTCTTTCCCATTGTAAATCTAACTTTGCCACTTGAAAAAATATGGTACTGTTTACTAAAATTGGATATTTCATTACAATGATATATAACCCTGGAAGGCAATATTTCAAATGAAAATAAGAGTGAACTTAACATCAAACATTTTAACTAGAAACTAACATATTTCTTATTTTCTTATTTGGTCTCTGTTGCATGATCATATCAAATCAGAGATTTAGAGAGACTAATCATGACTCTGAAATTCATAAAATTATTAGTTATATATTTTAATGTGATATTTAAGGAAAGTTGGATAATAATTATAAAGAAAATATTGTATTTTTTCCTTCACACTTTAGAAACAAGTGTTATGTTTGGTAAACCCCCAAAATAATAGCAGTTTTTAAAACTTAACATTAATTTTGAATTGTGAGTACATGTCTTATAGATTATTTACAAATTTACTGTCAAGAGTATATTCTCAGTTACCCAAAGTATACATATATATCTTTGATCTCACTGGTAGGAAAAATGGTAGGGAGCCAAGGGGAATGTCATCTATTACCAGGAGTGAACTGGGAGTAGACTTGAGTGGAATACAAGGATATATGAGTAAATATACACATGAACACACAGACACAAACACACACATACTCTACTGGCATTTTACTGAACAAGATTTTACTTAATATGTATGTGTTTTAAATATCCTTAAATTAATAATATTATTACATATCTGTGTGTACTCTGATTTCTCTTCATATTGCATAAACCTTTCACCTTTCACTATTATATACCTGTGACATTGTCATAATTAAGCTTAAGCTTACAAATTAAGGCTTCTCTGCTCAAGAACTGATTTTGAAATTAGTTCATTGCCACCAGTTGGCTAAGATGTCTACATTTGATTAGTCTTGTAGTTTGTCATAAAAATATGTTTATAAAATAATGAGTAAATACCATAGAACTATTAATTAATTCTTAAACTAATTTATACCTTCAGCATGTGTAATGGCTTAAACAATGTCAAAAATTTATTATTCATTACTGAAACTAATGCTTCCTTTTAATCCTAAAATTAAAGTTCCAGTGGTTCAAGATTTCTAAAATAATTCCATGATAGTTATTCCTGTGCCTTTTTCTTGATAGACCATGGAATAGAAAAAATTAATGAATATTTTTCTGACACTACTGATGTTAGCAAAGATTTGATTGAGGTATTAATTACTTAAACAGGGTGCAAAGTTTCTAAATGATGTGCTTTAGGATGTCTCTTGGGATATGTTTTAAGGCAAGTTCTGGTTGCCTGCTATTAGGAAATGATGTAGGGGGTGGACGCAGTTCCGGTTCTGTCCCTGATGGTTAACAGTAAAATCTGAAGCTCTGAAAGCTGTTGGTCATTACTGTATAGAACAATATATAACCAGCTTCTGTAATAAAAAACACAGGGAACAAAAAATAGGTGGTCCATCTGCAAAGAGGAGAATAAGAGCTTCAAACTATTAAACCACTTAAAATTATTTCCTTTTTGAGTTAAGAATTGTTCCATGATTTTATAAGAGTTAGGCAAAATGAAGAAAAGATCTTTTAAAGTCTACTTCGATTTGGGAAGAATGGTAACACATATGATCTAACTGAAGGAGTCATAAAGCATTAGTACCAGGCTTTCTCAACAGTTTGGTGTGATGGACTTTAAATACAACTTTTTGAAAGATACGAATTTGGTGAAATGCAACCCAAGATCACAAAATACATAAACTTGGTTTCTAAAGAATAGAAGAACAAAGAATGGAAATTTGTCACAAGAAGCACTCCTTTGAGATATGCTTATATAAACTTGTCTTCTACTTGGATGTTTGATGGAGGAAGGTTAAGAAACATGAATGATAGTCACAATTATATGTGACCATATGTTGTTGTTAGGTGCTCTGGAGTGGAATTCAAGTGATGTTGTATAAGATTTGGATTTTAGAGCTTAAGCATATGGAAATGTCAAACCAGAAACCATTGGGAAATGTCTAGAATACAAGGGACTGTGCTGAAATGTTTTCAATGCAAAGGCTTATGCTTTAAATTGGCTATGAAGGAATACAACATAAACAAGAGCAAATTAGTGCTGAGATGAGAGCGGTGCATCTTTTGTATCAGGTCTTTCATGAAGCCTGTCTTCAGTCATGCTTATCATTTATATTTTCCCAAGCAGTCCATGTCATTCTCCTGTTAGTCTTCATTCAAAATCTTAATCACTCTTCCAGGGTCCATGGTCATAACTCTTACCCATTGTGAGCCTTCCCCAAGACACCCAGACAAAGCTTATTTTCTATGTTTCTTAAGTATATCTCAGTTGTATTTTAATATACTTACACGTTCTACAAATCCACTTGACTAGGTAAGAACTTCCTCAGCACCTGAGTTTGTGCTCAACAAAAATAATTATTGACTAAATTAAGAGGACAAATGGGTAAGTATACAAACTATAAACTTTTGTTTACCAGATTTCCATCATTATTTTACCAAACTATCATAACTCTACCATTGGAAAGAGTTCCTAGTTTTGGGGCATTTGTTTCTGTTTAAGTATCTAGGATTTTTGTTTGAATAACATCACTCCATAATTTCTATTACTTGAAAATTTTCCTCTAAAAGCTAGAGTCTGTCAATAAGATGAGATGTCTTTACATGTGTTTATGAATATTTCATGAAAGCATGCAGCTGTACCACTGTGGTGTCTGATCTCATCAGATTCTGTAAGCTAATCAAGATGGGGTCTGGTTGGTACTTGGAATAGTACTTGGTACTTGGAAACTGCATGGGAATATCAGGTGCTACAGGCTTGGGAGAAGGAGCTGGCAACCCACTCTCAAAAAACAATCAGCCATTGAAAACTGTATGAATGGCAGAGAAGCACTGACAAATGTCTTGGGCATGGCACAGTGTCAGGTAGTGTTTTGTCTATTGTACATAGGGTCACTATGAGTCGGACTTGACGACATCTAACAATAACAACAATCTGATGAAAAGAAGCTCTAATTGGAGTAGTCATTTTTTTAAAAAGAGAAAATGCTTTCTGACTCCCCTATCTCACGTGCTGACTTTTGAGGAAATGTTAAACTAGGACGATTCATTTATTGGTATTTCTCAAAATCATTAGCTTGTGACCTTTTAAAGGGAGGTCTCTTAAAGCTCAAGAAATTCAAAGGGCAATACATTTTTCTCACTACTTGACAAAAACCAGACCTAAGACTAAATATTGAGCATTAAATACCACCAGCAGATTAAAGACAGATCTAGGTATTTGAGAATTTAAGTTCCCATCAGGTTCCAAAACAGAGACTCTATATCACCTTTCACCAGATAGCCACAGCTGAAATTAGCTCATTCCATCCCTTCTAAATATTTAATAAATTGTTTTTTAGTGCTGAACACAAAGTGGAAATGACCCAAAAGGAAAGAAAAATTAACAGGCTCCTCTGCCCTCTGTGATTACACACACTTCCCTTGCGTACCATAAAGGGAAGAGATTTATGGTTCATAAAGGCCCATCGTCCTATGCTACACTCATTAAAAAATATTTCTGTTCAGTAAAGGGTAAATGCTTTTCCTATTTTAAATCAACAATGATGAGAAATGCTAGCCTTTAAAATTTAAATATTCCATGATCCACAGAAGGTCTTAAATTTAAGACTTATAATATATACTCATATGCTGTTCAGACCTGTTTTCTATCCAGATAGATCAGTGCTGTCTAATATAATTTTTTTGTAGTGATGGAAACGTTCTATATTGCTCAATCCAATAGGGTAGCCATTCGCCATATATGGCAATTGAGGCCTTGAAATGTGGTTAGTGCAATTTTTAGAAACTAAATTTAATTGAATCTGAAGTTGAAATAGCCACATGTACTTAGTAAATACCACTTTGGAACAGTGTGGATTTAGACTGTAAAGCACATAAGACTGCAGTCAGGTGATCTGGATCCCAGCATAGTTCTGCCACTACCTAATTTATAACCCTGGCCAAGTTACTTATTGTGCTGCATTTTTATCTGTGTGTGAAGTGATAAAAGATTTCAAAAATTTCTTCTGTATTTTATACTTGACTTTAAAATAGCCACATTGTGTGACTAGAAATTGATGCAATTACCAGTACTTTTCCACCATCCTCATGAAAATCAGTCTGTGTATTATTATGCATGTTTATGACCACATGTATAGTCAAATTATCTATAGTACATGAATGAATATCAGAAGATGCAGAAGAAATAGTAATTTTTAGTAATTCTGTTGGATTTATTCTGCTTAATCTTATCCCTAGGGTGAAATGACATCATTTGGGAGAAAAATATAAAGCTCCTTTTTTTGTATTGGTACCTGACTTATTGATTCCTATCATTCAGTTGGGGCTGGGATTTAGCTCAGTTGGTAGAGCACTGTGCTGCAGTCTCTGAGGTCCCAAGTTCAATTCCCAGCATCGCAAAAATGGGAGAAGGGCCTGGCAATCCACTCCCAAGGCAATCCTGAAACAGTCAACCATTGAAAACCCTATGAGGGTCGCTATGAGTCAGATACCGACTTGATGGCACCTAACAACAACAACAACATCATTCAGTTATTCAGTTTACTGACCATACAAAGTACCAACAAGTATTATATGATGTGATAGATGCTGTGGGAGAAGGGACAAGGCAGTTTGTAACTTAGCTTGAAAGAACATGAAAATGTAGGTGTGCCATAAAATTTTCTCCAGGGAAGTGTCCAAAGCATGAATCTACTTCTTTAAAGCTCCACTCAGGCACATGGGCCTGCAGCTGTAGGACTGTGGCGTCTAATCTCAGAAGCTAAGCAGAGTCAGGCCTGGTTAGTACTTGGATGGGAGACGGCCTGGGGACACCAGGTGCTGTAGGCTTGGGAGACAGACCTGGCAACCCATTCCCAAAAAACAATCATCAACCATCGAAAACTCTATGAATAGCAGAGAAGCACTGACAATAGTGTTTTTCCTATTGTATGCACGGTTGCTATGGGTTGCACACTGAGTTGAAGGCACCTAATAACAACAACAGGCACATGGACCTTTACACCTGAACAAAAAGATATTTGCTTTGGAGCCATACTTTAAATAGCTCTTCTCTGGTTGAGCATCTCATAGAATTAGGAATCCATGAGTCTAAGAGGACATGCCCACCTGTACCCCCACTATCCAGATGTTAAACTATGCTTTGAGTACTAAGGACCCCAGAATTTTCTGTTGCAATGACTTGAGCTAACTTTGAAGACTGTAGGTTGCCTCTTTCCCAGATCTGTTTTTCTGAAGGCAGGTCACACTACTGGAGTGCACAGCCACAAATTAGAGTTTGGGGGAATGAAGTATGTATTTTGAGGGATAAAGAAGGGATGTCTTTTGAGGGATGTGCATGGAATTTAGTACTGTGAGCATCCAAGATCCTGAATCTTATAAAGTCAGAGTCTGAGTCTTTTAAAGTTGAGGGATCAATGGAGGTGTGGAGAAGAAAGGAAGCATACCATGGGCTAGGGCTGAGGCTGGTCCCAGCCCTCCTCATTCCATCACATTCTGTCTCGGAACTTCAATGAGTGCAAAATTTCTGTATTCTCCAAGTCATCATGAGAATATACTTGTGAAAGTTACAGAGCAGAACATATCTTACTTAACAGTTTATTAGCTTGGTTTATACATTTTCAGTATTTATATATTTCATGAAAGGACTTCTGTTTGTCCTGTTGCCCTAAAATTTATACATTTCTCCTAAATCTGCAAATGTAAAGCACAGACTTTATGTGGGCCCAGCTTAAATCTGAAGTTTCTTCATCTAATAATGAAACATGAGAATTTGGTGAAAGAATTGATTATAATTTCATTACATCCTCAAACAAGAGTCTCATTTTTTTCAGTACAGCTATAATATGTTGGATTCTAAAGTTAAAGGAGCTAGAGATGATGGTTATAGTTTTGAAGATACTTTTGAAAACTTTCTTTAAAACCTAACATATGACTGTTCATTGCATTATTTATAGGATGTACAGAATGGATAAGTATAATATGCATCTGTGCATTTATAATAAAACCACAGCGGGATGACAAGACTTGAGAGGGATTTTTTTGTTGTTATTTTTGTGTTTTTAATTTTTTGAGACATGGTCTCACTAAGTTGCATAGGCTGCCTTTGGTCTCGAAATTATGATCCTCCTGCCTCAACCTCCTGAGTTGCTGGGATTACAGGTGTATATCATGATACTTGGCCTAGGACTTTAGAGTTAAAAGGAGACTCATCATTTAGTTTCACCACTTTCTTTGGATGAGGAATCTAAAGTCTAGATATCTTGGTGTGTCCAATAAAATGTAGATTTTTAGACCTTTAGCTGGAATCAATGTAAATATAGCTAACTACAGAGCTAATTTTCCATCTAGAAGTCAATAACAAAAACCAAATGAAATCATAGGAGACTAGTGGATCATCTAATCAGCCTTTTAGACTATCTTTTTGTACTTGCATTACACAATCATGCTTCTAAATCACTGCTGAAAATGCTCCCCCATAAGTCAAGATTTTTGTTTCTAAGAGATAGGACTAGCTTCAAAGGAAAGTCAAATGTTCTGTTCAGTTGCCTACTGCATTAAAGTGACCTTTAGACTCTTCTAGAGAAGTCTGTGCACACAGCAGTCAGCACAGGATTCCCTAGGGCTGGGCTGCTGGAAGGAATGCTGGCATGGCACTAGGAAAAAAAAAGGCATCACTTGTCTACTTTCTCTTGGTCCATTTGGAAAACAAAGCATTAGAGACTTGGGACAAAAACACCTCAGAACTGAGAAGGCTCTGTACGTGTGGCATTTATATGTACTTCATGGACAGTGAGATTAAGTGAGACTAATAAAGCTTTAGAGAGTTGCTAAAGCACCCTAGTAGGCAGTTTGCACAAGTGGAAAACAGAGAGCTTTGCCAAACAAGATTTCATGGTTAAAGTCTAATCTAATAACTACGCTGAGATGACTTTCTTCATTTTTGTTATGTGTAATGTGAAGGTTTGGGGTCTGCTTTCTCTGCCAGATTTGCATCAGGAAGGGCAGTCTGCTGTTGTCCCCAGTATGCCATCTGCTGACCAGGATAGCAGGTAGATCAAAGTTCAAGTAAAATGATGAGTTTTATCAAATCTGTGGCACAGCAATGCATTATAACCAAAGGCATGTAAGTATGTCTTCACATATTGGTTATTTCAATTGTATTATAAAACAGAAACAATTATTTATGCTCATGTTATTAGCTATCATTTTTAAAAAAGCATTACATTTACTTGGCCCAAATATAATAAATGTGTTTACAAGGAAGACTAAAGCAAACTAAAAATATCTTTTCTTCAGACGTAAGTCCAAATTTCACTTTCTCAGGTACCATCAAATCCAAAGAGTAAACATTGAAGTGTTTTTATAGTTCAGAAAGATGAGTAGGTGTGTCACAGAGTTTGCATACATTTGGAGGAAGGGAGAGAAGGGAATAAAGAGCTTCAGAACAGGAAAAATGAGGAGGTCTATGAAACCTTAGTTACAGACACTTTGGACAAAAGTAATACCCAGGAAATGGGGACTAGTTGCTATTTTTTTAAAATATCAACTATCATGTTCCTAAGAACTTCTGCATTTGTTAAAGAAAGAAGCAATAAGAATATCTAAAGGGAAAATGGCTTCAAAAATACTATTTTGACAACTATTTAAATCTGAAGAAGTGGAGGATAGATATCATTTGTGCTAGAATACAACACTTGAACACTTCCAGTTGTGGTCAGCTCTTGGTTTTATTCTTGTGTCTGGTTTTATAACACAGAGTGGATCTGTTCTTATTTCAATGGATTCGAATTTAAGTTCCAGATTCTGTATTTTAACCTCTCATCCTGAACTTCTCAGAAAACCCAAAGGTCACATTTACAGAATAGATGCACAGCAGGATTAAATAAATGTAGAACTGCTTGAGCTCCAGGTTTTCTTTTTTATTGTGTCATAGACGCCATTCATCTTTGGACGATTATTTTTGCAATATAAACTATCTATCCTGGATTATGAAAACCAATTCTCTACCTGATACACTCATAAACAGTTTTGTAAGAGCCAATTTAAGCTTGTTGCTAGCTTCCTCATTTCATCATTGGAAACATTTCACATTCATAAAAATCCTCCCGAATTTAGTAAGCACTCCTTCACCACACAAACCAGTAAGTGCAGCAGGATTTACATAATGCAGAAAAGACAACAGTCATGGTATTTATTAGGTTCTCTGCTCTAATTGGTAGATGAGAGGTGGAGTGTGATGAAAAATTGAAAATGTAAGATGATATGATATATGGAAAGCTAAAATAACAACAAATAGGACAAAAGCAAACTACACTGCACTACCAATTACAGTATTTAACAGGATATAACTTAACTTACATCATTCAACTGCTCTTAGCCCTTACATTTTATAGCCTTTCTGTATGGCAAGCTATATCACTGGACATTTGTCTTAATAGTATGCTACTCATTTAGGGAATTCTTTGCAGTTCATAGGGCATTTTGTATTAGTATTTCACTTGTTTCTCATCATAACCCAGCGAGATATGTAGAATAGGAATTACTATGTATATTTACTGGATTTGTAAAAAGGATCATAGACTATAGCCATATACCCTAAAATGGTTCCAAGGCCAGAATTACTGGCACAGTGTACTTTTCTCCCTATCAGACTTCAAGTTAAAACATGTGCACTCACACAAAACACACACATACCCCACACAGCATTTGAGAGAAATTTCCTAAGAGATTTTTCCAGTATCCTCTTCTGTCTTTGAGATGGGTTAAAATGTACACATACTATTTCAGTTAATAAGCAGAAATACTGGGGCTTTTCTTAAATCACTTTTTTTTTCTCTTTTTACTGGGAAGAAGAGTTGAAAGTTATAATTGGGAGTTGTATTGCTTTACAGAAAGTCTCTGAATAGGATTGCCTTAAATAGCAAAATTCCCCAGCATATTTAAAATATGTTGATTTATGAAAATTCAATTCATGCAAAACTTATAGGAATCCATCTGTTATATAAATCTATGCTCACCTGTAATTTACTCTAGAGAGAACAATTCAGTGATAATAATAATAACATACTCCTATAACTCTTCATTATACATTTTCAAGTGCTTTCCTCTAATTTATTGCATTTGTCTTTGGCAACCTTTTAAGGCAGACAGAGAGGGTATTATCCTTTCTTTACAGATGAGAAATTGGAAGGTTAAGTGACTTGCCCAAGGTCAGACAGACACCCATTCATTTACTGCTCTGTGTGATGTAGTTTTAACTGGTGGTGGAGGAAGTAAGGTTCTTCCTCCTACTTTTTTAAAACCAGCTGTGAAGGCTATTAAAACAGAGGTGGATGATCTCACAAATATAATGCTGAATGAAAGAAGCCAGACACAAATGTGTACATACTGTATGATTTGATTAATATAAAATTAAAATGCAGGCAAAACTAATCTACGGTCACAGGAGTCAGAATAGTAGTTGCCCTTGGGATGAGACTGGGGGGCAAAAGAGAGCTCATGACAACTTTCTAGTTATCAATCTGGTTTATATATAGTTGTGTTTGTTTTGTGACAATTTGCTGAGATGTACAGCATGATTTGTCCACTTTACATACAGAAATTTTCACTTAAAGGATTTTATATCTTTAGAAGTAACACTTTTCAAAGTAATTTTAAAATGCACTTTAGGAGATCATTAAATACACAGATCCTTGGACATTTGTGACTTCAATTAAGTTTCTCATCTGCATTTAAGAAATAAGAATATGAACTAATCTGAAGACTTTAAAGAAAGAAAACAAGATTTATAGAAAAAATAACAGAATAATCTGCATTTGAGAAAACTTTTATATAAAATGAGAAATAAAAGCACATTAAGATAACACAATTCATTTAGGAGTAGCTCAGTGGTAGCGCAGATATGCAGGTACTTAGCATGTGTAAAGCCCTGGTTTCAATCGCTAGCACTCAACACAAAACAAAACAAGAAATTTTAGGAAAATGGGATTATGCTGTTATTCACATAGTACATTCTTAAGTTGTTAGGTGGCATCAATTTGTGTCCAACTGATAGCAACCCTAATAGGGTTTTCAACAGCTAAATGTTTCAGGATTGCCTCAGGAGTGGATTGCCACATCCTTCTCCCATTTTTGCGGTGTTAGGAATCGAACCCAGGACTTCAGAGACGGCAGAGCAGCACTCTACCAACTGAGCTAAATCCCAGCCACACATTCTTAAGAGCATATATAAATTTAAGGAAAAGAATACAATTTTTAAATATCCATTTTATTTCAGAACATTGCATATTAGGATGTTGCTTTGGGTATCAAGATAGAAAGTCATGCCAATGATAAAAATCTGAGTAGGCTAGAGACAAACAAGGGCTCCTGAAAAAATCCTAAGTAGGTTTTGATGTAAGAATGAATGGGAGGCATATGTTTTGACCCTTTTCCAGGAGGAAATTGTATATGCATTCAATTGCTTAATATGATTCCAAAATTATATAGTTGTTTTCCAAGAGTCCCACATCCTCTGGGACTCTATAACACTGGGAGCTGATGCTGCACTTCTATGCAGTTACCACTGATGATGAATGTTTTAATTTTTTCCTTTTCATTAAAAAACATGTAGTACCAAAAGTAATCGGTATCAAATATGTGTCTTGATATTAAAGGTGAGAAAGAGAGAATATGGTTCCTGGGTGCCTTGCAAAAGCAGCTCCTCTTATAGCTAACTGGGTGAGCCTCTCCCCAGGGGAGCACTGTTGAAACCTTCTCATGGCAAGGGGAAACCTTTGACCTTTTGTCCATTCACATGAATGCTTTGATTTCTGACCACCTGTTGTGCTCCTGTGGGTTAGTTTTATTACACCCCAGCTGAATAATTTTTAAAATAAATTGTACATCCCAACCACCTGTATGTTGTGAGCCACAGCATGGACACTGTCCAGTTTATTGTGATCACCTACCAGCTCCCTGTGCAGGCTCGGAGGGCTCTCATTCCACATCTGGGATGGATGTGAGCTATTCTTTGGGTTACTGGAGAAGTACCTTGTGTTTTCCAATAGTATTCAAATCATAAAGCAGATCAAAAAGGTGGCTTGAGAGACAGACAGAAGGGACAGGGAGAGGGAGCTGGAGGCATCCACTCTCTTCAGGGCTCAGCAAGCTGACCTGACTTCTCTTCTACTGGCATAGGATAAACAAATTGCGAGGATCTGCATGTCTGCCCAAGTCCATGTGAGATCATTTCATGACCTTTTTTTAAATGACAGAGATCCAAGAGGCCCCACTGCTTTTCTTTGGGTGGAGCCTTTCAACAAAAGAAAAACAAATCACTTCGAATGGTTTGCTGTACTAATTCACGATCACACCTGACCCTTTGAAAATGCCATTTCTTTTCAAACTAATTGGCATATCCTGAATTTAAACTAATTGGCATATCCTGAATTGAACTTCCCTTGTAGCAGAGCTACTTAAATCAACTTCTCTCCTCGGACCTTCTGCAGCATCTTTCTGCCAGTCTCCCCACCTGGAATCCCCACCCTCTTTTTCTCCTCATCATTTCTGTAGGTATGTACAGGTGAATAGGCCATACTATCCTTTAACTTTTATGAATTTTGACTCTTTTGTTATGGGTCATATGACAGACACATTTGTCACACATAGTCTTGACCACAGTTTTTAGTGACCCGGACTTCCATTATTTTTAGTATAGAAAAAATAGAGATACTTGCCATCAGGCCTTGTTCTCCTGGCTTTCCTGGTTCACCCTTAAAAAAAAAGCAGTGATAATTTTAGTAATGTGTAAGCATTTAAAAATAATATCAATTAAAATTTAAAAACAATGTCAATTATTTTTGTTCTCTTTCCTCATACTTCCTGGGGCACATGAATGCCAAGTACATTCTCCAGGTTAAATAGAGAAATATAAAAATAGCACAATTAAAGAGCTGATATTCTTTATTTAAATGAATTTTATAAGCATCTCAGGATTTAATAAAGTCAGCCTACATCATCATGTCCTCTTTATAATGACATAAGGTGGTGATGGAATGTCTTTATGGAAACTCAGAACTTTCATACATAGAACAGTGAGACATTTACTCCTAACACAGTAATTAAGTAACAAAATGGGAATGAGCTGATTTTGAATTTGGGTGTCTTGAATTAATGATAGGTTGAAGTAACATGTTTTATTTAAATTAGTAGAGAAAACTCTGATATCATACCACTATCATCAATTTCTCGTGCTCAGATTAGTATGGAAGTGATTACTGTGTCATATCATAATATTATTATAATGACCATCACTGGCTACAGATATTTTTGGGAAACCTGTACTTGTTATGCTAATATATGTAGATGTTGCTGGTCTTTCAAAGTAAGTATTTCCCAGCTCTTTTCTTTGGGGGGGGCATATAAGGTGATGAATCTCTTTTTTTTTTATTGGAAATTTTTAATATACACCTTAATGTGATTCATTCTGACATGCTTTTCATTGTGACATTTTCATATATGCATTTTGTTGTACATTATACATATAAGTTCCCCCTTACTCTCTTGTGCGCTTCCTCCCCCCATCCCACTCCACCACCAAAGACTTCTCTTCCATTTGCTAGTCTTTTTATGGTAATATTTTTGTATATATCCTTGGGTTCCAGTCCTAATATAGAAACTTTTTCTGTAGTGAACTTCCTTTTTACATTGTCAGAACTATTACATGCATTTTCTAGACCATCTATAATAATACCATTCTTAGCTTTTTTAATTATTATTATGTTCCAACCTTTATATAGGATTTTCTCCTTATTATAATTTTGATTCAGTTCCCACATGAGTGAGAACATGTGGTGTTTCTCTTTCTGAGGTTGTGTTCATTCACTTAAAATAATTTTCTCCAATTCCATCCATTTTACTGCAAATGGCATTATTTCTTTTCTTTTTCTTTTTCCTTTTCTTTTTGATTGCTGAGTAGTATTCCATTATGTATATGTACCATAGATTTTTTTAACCATTCTTCTGTTGATGGGCACTTTGGTTGATTCCATATCCTTGCTATTGTGAAAAGTGCTGCATTGAACATGGAGATGCAGGTGTCTCTGTGGTATGATGACACATCTCCCTTTGGGTAAATTCCCAATAGTGTTATAGGTGGGTCATATGGTAGATCCACTTTTAGTTTTTTAAGATACTTCCATATTGATTTCCACAGTGGTTGGACCAATTTACAACTCCACCAGCAATGTAAGAGTGTTCCCTTTTCTCCGCAACCTCACCAGCATTTGTTGTTATTTGTTTTATTGATCTTGGCCATTCTTACTGGTGTAAGGTGAAATCTCAGAGTCGTTTTAATTTGCATTTCCCTAATGGCTAGGGATATTGAGCATTTTTTCATGTGTCTCATGGCTTTACAGACCTCTTCACTCGAGAATTCTCTATTCAGTTCCTTTGCCCATTTGTGTATTGGGTTATTTGTTTTCTTGGGAGTTTTTTTCTTAAGTTCTTTATAAATTCTGGTAATTAGACCTTTACCTGATGTATAAAATGCGAAAATATTTTCCCATTCAGTGGAGGTTTCCTTGACTCTGTTAATTGTTTCTTTTGTTGTACAGAAGCTTTTTAATTTCACGTAATCCCATTTATCTATTCTTGTTGCAATTTCTTGAGCAATTGGAGTCCTATTAAGGAAATACTTTCCTATGCCTATATGATAGAGTGTATTGCCTATCTTCTATTAGTTTTAATATTTCTGGTTTTATGTTGAGATCTTTTATCCATTTTGAGTTAACTCTCATGCATATTGAGAGATGTGGGTTGGTTTTCATTTTTCTGCATGCAGATGTCCATGTTTCCCAGCACCATTTGTTGAAAAGGCTGCCCTTTTTCCAGTTTACTTGCTTTGCTCCTTTGTCGAAAATCAGGTGGCTATAGGTGTGTTGAGGTATATCTGGGTCTTCTATTCTGTTCCAGATGTCTTCGGGCATATTTTTGTGCCAGTACCAAGCTGTTTTTGCAACCACTGCCCTGTAGTATAGTTTGAAGTCAGGGATTGTGATTCCACCTACATTACTTTTGCAGCTTAAGAGGGTTTTGGCTATACATGGTCTTTTGTGATTCCGTATGAATTTTTTCTATTTCTGTAAAGTCACTCAGTGGAATTTTAATGGGGATTGCATTAAATCTATAAATTGCTTTTGGTAGGATAGCCATTTTTACTATATTAATTCTCCCTACCCAGGAACAGGGAAGGTCCTTCCATATTTTAGTGTCCTCTGCTATTTCTTTCTTTGATGTTTAGAAAATTTCCTTGTAGAAATCTGAAGGGTCTTTGGTTAGATTGATTCCAAGGTATTTAATTTTCTGGTGGGCTATCGTGAAAGGTATTTTTTTTGAAATTTCCTTCTCTTCCTGTTTACAGTTGGTATAAAGAAAAACTATTGATTTTTGTGTGTTGATTTTATATCCTGCCACTTTGCTGAAGGAGTTGGTTAGATCTAAAAGTTTTCTGGTTGAGGTTTTGGGGTCTTTTAGGTATAGAATCATATCATCTGCAAATAAGGATAATTTGACCTCTTCATTGCCAATATGTACCCCTTTGATTTCCAGCTCAGTTTTATAAAATTCTTTTTTTCCTGTGGTTATGATAGTACATACAAATGAACTCAGAGATCATCAATCAAGCTCACATTATATTTGTGGAGCTACTTTTTAAAGTTAATCTGCTCTTTGTACAAAAAGCTCCATTTCTTAGTTAAATGAATAAGCCATTTAAAGGATAATATAATTTTGGGTTATTTGCAGTTTGTCATACCATACCTTTATCTTTGTTTCTTAAAAGTAATTTCTACCTTAAATTTGATTTCTGCAAGAGCACACAATGCTCAATGATCTAATTTTGTACCAACAAAATGTTTTTAACTAGTTTATATGAAGAAGCATTTCTCTGTTGGCAACCAGCAATCAATGAGAAAGCTTTAAATATCCCCAAGTCTGTGGATCTCTCCATCTTTAGGGGTATCATTCAGAGAAAAGATGAGACATTAGTGGATAGTGTTAGCATTAAACCACCACCTATAAAGGTTCAGAGAAAGCAGTCCTAACAAGCAGCAAATCATGTGCTGAAAGTCAATCTCGCATTTCATGAGCAAATTCACAGCAGCTTTCAGAAGGAAAATGGGGCTTATAAGAAGCTTATCACAGAAAAGGGTTAAAATATCCAGTATTCTTAACAAAGAAAAGCACTCTTTGGAAAAAAACCAAAAATATGTGCATATAAAATGGAAATAAAATATAACACTAATGACTATGGCTGATTTCTTTTCTTTTTGGTTTTATTCTCAAAATTTTCTACTTTGTACACAAATGCTCTCATTATTATTTGTGTACTATAAAATCACTAATAAAAACAATCAAGTTAAAGCAACACATGAAATAAAATTTAATGTAGCAACAAGCCTTAATTTCTAACCCTAAAGTCATCAGTTTTAAAAAACCTTGCCCATATATTTGCTTAAATTGCTGGATTATTTCTACCAAACCAAACCATTTACCTAGTGTCCTATATGTCTATATTGCCTGCAGCTGTAGCCCTGTGGCATCCAATACTGTTAGATCTCTGAAGCTAAGCAGAGTGGGGCCTGGTTAGTACTTGGATTGGAGACTGCCTAAGAACACCAGGTGCTGTAGGCATGGAAGACAGACCCAGCAACCTACTCCCAAAAATCAATCTGCCATTGAAAACCCTATGAACAGCAGAGAAGCACTGACAATAGTGTTTCCCCTGTTGTACATAGGGTCGCTATGTTGGATACTGACTTGACGGCACCTAACAACAACAACGTATGTCTATATTACTTAGAGTTGACTAATCTGTAGTAACTGAATTGTGAGATAGTGAGTTTTAAATGATTTCTACTAATAAGTCTTACATACAAAGGACAAATTATACTAAAAATCATACCCACTGATGTTTAAATCATTAGTCTTACTGTTCTTATTAGCAATATTTTGGACAAGTTATTTATAAGAGATTAAGTATCAGAAAGTTACTTCCTTTCAATAAATAGTATCAGATTACATTGTGCCTGCCACGAACTCTTTAGAAAATGTTATCAGTCTTCCATTTAAGCCAAAGAAACTGATATACTCCACAGTAGGTAGGACATATGTGAGACTGGGCATCTCCAACCAGGGACTTTTGGAGGCTGACCTAAAAGCCTGCTCAGATGCTGTCTCCCTGACTCTGTTTTGTGCTGTTCCCAGCAGCAGACTGAGTGGTAAAGTGGAGTGCAGCTAGGAGGGTACTGCAATGGTTGCGGACTTTCCTGTGATCCAACTTCCCTTATCTCCCTGAGCTCCCTTGACACCCTGGCCCTACAGTCCCTTGCCAGGCTGCTCCACCCTAGTTCTCGGCCCATAATGTGAAACAAAACCTGTAAGAACAAAGATCCAGAAAGCAACTCACGGGTACGCCTGGCATTCCTCGGGGGCCATCTTTCCCTGTGTCCCCAGGTGGCCCTCTTGGACCTGGAGGGCCTGGGGGTCCAGGAGGCCCTGCCTGTCCTTGGTCACCCTGGAATGGAGAAGGAAACAGATCAACCATAACATGAAAGATTAATACCCAGGTTATCTTTTCAGCACTTTAAATTCATATTATCTAATCCACATTTACACAAGGAGAAGAACCAGAGCAACCAGAAACATGAGGCCTGTAGGCAATTTACCTGCCAGCAGGAAGCAAATAAATATTCATGCTGGGTGAGCTAAGTAGATGCTATTAAAATCAAAGTGGCTCAGAACCCAGCATCAAAGCTCTGGGAAAGAGTGTGGGTGTTATCACTGCATTCAGAGCTGCAATAAAACTTTTGTATAGCTTTGTCTATGACAATGCTGCCTCAGTTATATCTGCCCTATTTAACAGATGGCTGCATTTATAGTTTGACAAATATATTTACTTTTCTTTTTTTCTTTCTTTCTTTTTCTTTTTTATTATTTTTATTTATTTGTGGTACTTGGGAGTTGAACCCAGGGCCTTGCACATACTTTCTAAGTGCTATACCACTGGGAGGCACCCCCAGCCCATTTTTTAATCTTGAGACAGGGTCTCGCCAAGTTATGAAGGCTGCCTCTGCCCTTGAATTTACGATCCTCCTGCCTCAGCTTCCTGAGTTGCTCATATTAGAGGCAGGTACCACCACCAATGGCTAGATAGGCTTTTGATACTTTTTTATTTTGATAGTTCCCTGTGCATGTCAAATGCAACTCTATAGACATAAATTCGATTTAGGATATTTGCAAATAAAGGCCCACCCACCACCCAGGCAAGGCAACAGTCCATAGAGCAATAACTGAATGTAAAGAAGAAATCAGAATTAAGCAAGAAGAAGCACTACCTTAATCAGGCGGCGTTTAATGAGCTGCTGATCAGCAGAGAGAAACCCATGATTGATTTTAGGAAACACCATCTGATCAGTCAGGTGAGGTCAAAGGTTGAAGTTCAGAGATGAGAGAGTTGAAGAATAGACATCAGAAGGGCCCAAGGAAGAAATAAAGATATACACATTAGACTTATAATGACCATTACACAAAATGGAACCAGCACTTGTGTCTGACACCAGACCCTTTGGACCTTGCTGAAAGAAATATAACCCTGAAATGAGATGATAAGACCAGAATTTTAGTTAGGAAGGAATATGTTTTGTACCCCATCATTTTGCTGATGCTGGTGAGTCTCTGCAGTGTAGTTTATTCCCAGACGCCAGTGAGCTGGTGTGACCCTCCATTCTGTACTCTGAGCTGAAAGTCTACAGACAAAGTGCCAGTTCCATTTCCATCAGACTCGCCAACCAGCATAATGTGGCACGAACCTGTCATTTTACTGATGCCCAACCTCCAGAGTACTTAAAATTACTCAATTGGCTGTAAAAATATCACAGAACATTACAATCCCCACAAACCAAACTTTAGAAGTGCGGCACACTGCTGGGCAGCTGCGCCTGCCTCTCCTCATTGTACCTACTAGACCTCATTGTCCTCCCGTGTGCTCAGGATGCACCCTCCTAATATATACCTGACCTCACCCAGGCAGGTAAGGTGCCAGGTACCCAATACAGTCACTTGGCATTAGGATGGGGCAGGCAAACAAGTTGAATGGTTCTTGCTCACTCTTATGCTGATTGCGGCTCTGGCCAAGCAGGCATGAATGTCATTCACAAACCTTGACGGTGAGGATCTGATTGCTGTGCAGGGCAGCAACTGTGGGGAAGCCTGGCAGGCCCTATGGACATAGCACAGTACCAAAACAACACAACACAAAACGTCACACAGACATTTCACTGGTGGACAAACAAAACAAGCACGTACCTAACACCTCTCTTTCCTAGCTTAGGTTTTGAGCACACCATAAACAAAATTAGACATAAGAGGCCTCAACGAAAACCAGTCATTCCTTAAAGTACAGAATGGCAAGACTGAAAACCCTTTGTAGCTGCCCTTTGTCAGGGCTACAATGGGATCTGTGCACACCTTGGTGTGCAGTTTGCTGCTCTTAACATTTCTACAATCTTCGTTACGAAACATTAGTACAAAATGGAGATAACTACAGACACTATTATAAAAACCACCTTGTAATTTCCCTCTATTGATAGGCTGTTTATAACTTAAAGACACATAATACATGTATTAATTCTTTTTTAGACAACAATGAACAGAATACCTCACAAAAGAGTCTTACCACCCACATATCAAAATTTCTCTTTGCAATCATATGATCAATTTCAGGTCTCCCTTGTTTCAGGAAATCCTGCAGAGGTGGTAGATGTAAATCTGTCTCTTATAACATACACTTTTCGTGTCAGAAGCAGTTGTGGCCACCCTCTGCAGTAAACACTCTGGTCATGTAACTTTTCTAAAAGAACTTGACAGTTCACACAACTTAAAGCAGAAAAGTGGTTTGGAATTCCTTATATTTTTCTCCTTGGTAGTTGGGGGTTGAACAGAGGGCCTTACACATACTTTGCAAGAATTTTAGCACTGGGATGCACATCCAGCCCATTTTCTATTTTTTACTTTGAGTCAGGGTCTTCCTAAGTTATGCAGGCTGCCTCTGGCCTTGAACTTGGGATCCTACTGCCTCCGCCTCCCAAGTCAGTGGAATTACAGGTGTGTGCCACCACATCTGGCAAGTATGGAACACTTTAAGAGGCTAGGGGAGGGACTAGGGGAGAGATGTTTCAGAGATTTATACTTCAATAACTTGTACTAACTTGTCTACATGCGGCTGGTAGGTGCCATCAAGTCATGTCTGACTCACAGTGACTCTCATAGGGTTTTCAATGGGTGATAGTTTTGGGATTGCTTCGGGAGTGAACCACCATATCCTTCTCCCACATAAATGTTATCAATTGGGGAGGTCTGAGAGAGAAATTTTGCCTTTGTTCAACTTCTTTTCTAATAGTATGTTAAATTGGGTCCTTTATTCCATTAAAAAAAAAAACACAGAACATATTTACCATACAAATAAACAGCATCCATAGCAAACATGGTCTCAAGTTTCTACAGGCTTCCTTCTTGCCCCAGCCAATTCTATTTTGAGGATATTTTAAGGAAAGGCCAGAAAGTTTCTAGCCTTTCACTTTTATTAGTTTTTAAGAAAATTTTCTCCTTATTTTCTCCATGATATGGAGATGGCTTTGTTTTTTAAGAGAGCCAATAAAATTAGATTTGCAGTCCGAAGACATTTCTTCAGCCCCACTGTCTTTCATTCGCATTGTTTAGTGCTATGACTTTTCAGGAAGCCAAGCAGAGAGGAATTCTTATCCATTTTGCCAAATCCATTCTGATAAGGCTATTAAGTGGCTGGGTAGTTACGAAGCGACCTGTGTCCTCTTTTTCTTCTCCCTAAATAAAAGTCCTTTAAACATAGACTCTGCACAAACTCAGAAATGCTACAAGTTGGAAAGCAGATGTGTACAATTTGCTTTTGTTTTACTATGGAATATGAGTTTAAAATGTTATTAGATGGTAATGTGCCAGCATCTTTCCATCTGTGACTCATTAGCCCTATATTACACAGTCAGAATTTTCTATATAAACCTCATATTTATGTAACAAAGAACAAAACCAGATACAAACAACAAGTCTATGAAGGATCAGAATCTTGATTAGTGGTGATAAATCATAATGTCACTTGAAACGGGATTATCTACCAAAATAATTTTAAATTAAAAACCTTTTAACAGCACACATGGTAGGCCTTTCAAATGTTTTGAAATTTGAATGTATAAATAAGTCACTTCTTGTACTCATATTTGAGCATGACCAGCTTTCTGTGTGATCACATTTTCAAAACGCTCACCAAAATAGCAAAGTTTTATAACTTCTTGGGTGGGATTCCTATCTTAATGAGATCTAAAGAGGAAAGTGGATAGGTAATTCTCATCTGTTGTTGTTGTTATTAGGTGCCGTCGAGTCGGTATCCGGCTCATAGCGACCTTCATAGGGTTTTCAATGGCTGACTGTTTCGGGATTGCCTTGGGAGTGGATTGCCAGGCCCTTCTCCCATTTGTGCAGTGCTGGGAATTGAACTCGGGACTGCAGAGACTGCAGTGCAGCGCTCTACCAACTGAGCCAAATCCCAGCCCAATTCTCACCTAGACAGTTCCTTTTCCTCAAAGAGTAAAATCTCTACTTGAGGAAGATGATCTTGTTTTCCTCAGTCATCTTATACCAAGTTTACTTGGTGTGACATTTTAAAGATTTTAGAAAGGACGTCAGGAATTTACATGTAGCAAGGTAAAAAAGAGGACATGTGGAAGGATCCTCTTAAATTCTAACAAAAATCTGGTCTGGACAGCAGTATACTAAGACCTTGTGCTCTTCAGGCCCAGGTAAAATTAACCCTCAGGGTACAAGCCAGTGTCCTGGAGAGTGCTTAAAGTCAATAATCAATATGATACTTTGGCCTAAAAAGTCAATTTTAATTAATGGTAAATAATTTAAAGTATTTTTATGTAAAACAAGCAGAATGCACAGGAAGAGAAATCTAAAAATATTTACCATTTGATGGTGGTAACAACCTCCATATCTCAGAGAGGCTACCTCCAGATCAGAGGCAGACATTGACTGAGTGCTTCTTGCAGGAGTTAGTCTGAAAAGCACTGATGCTAAATACTCACTGCTAGGACATGATTTTCTATGGCCATAACTTCTAGGCTTCCCAAGCCACTCGTACTGAGAACTTGCTTTTTCATTAACCATGCCACTTTTCCTCATAGTATCATTAGTCATAGTCCTTTATAAATAAACGAAATGGAAATATTTCACTTGGTTGTACATCTCAGAAAACTTGCCTGGTACACAGATGGCTTGAGTAGGTATGGGGAAAAAAAATGTGTCTCCAGAAAAACACAGACAAAGAATCGAGGAATAAGTGAAATATTGAAATAATTTGTACATAGTTTCACCCTCAAATATTTTGAATTCCTAAGAAACTAGATGTACAAATGTATAATGAAGTCTACCTTATACAACCCATGTTCTACCTGAGAGCATAAAGACTCAAGAGAACTTCATGAATCTTCATGACATTCTGTGTCATAGGTAACCATCTCAGGACCTGTGTTTTGTCAGAATTACATGAAATGCACTCATCCCCCAAAGGGATCTTGTACAAATAAATAATTCATAAGAAATGCTTCCAACTATTTACAGGCTATAAATTCAAGATGTTATTGTCACTTTTATAGTATATGCAATAATGATGAGTGCTATATGATTACATTATAGTGAGAAAATTTTGTGTTTTGTCAAAAGTATTCAATAAGGCAACAATAGAGCCAAAAATGTAATCCTGGATTTCTGTTCCCAGACTTTGTCATTATGCAATTTGTATGTTTATGATAATTTATTTCTACTTGTTTATAGTTTAAATATTAGAAAGCTTAAAAACTGACTAACACTCAACAATGTTGAAGAAGTATTTGTCGAGTGCCTCCTGTGCAGCACCCACTGGGCTAGGCCCTGCATATTGAATGGCGAGCAGGATCCCAAGCATCTAGCATTTAACAAGTAGTGGGCAAATGGGGAAAATAAACAGGAAGTAACCATATGGAGTGATAAGTATTATGCTGGCAAAATAGAGGGGTTATACAGAAAATGAAATGTGCATCTAACATCATGGAAGACTTCCCAAACCAGTCAAGGTGCTGGAAGCCGGTATAGCAGAAATAAAGCTGAAGATTACACATTAGAAAGAATAATAACCTAGTTACACAATTGTGTCCTACAACTAGAGGAGGAAAAAATTGGTAGTTTCAAGTGTTATTGAAGAAGCAGAATTTGCAGACTTGTAACTTGACCATAAACATAAGAGAGAATGAGGAATACAGAATAGTTCTGGGTCTGTAGCTTGAATAATGGGAGGATGGAAGAGGGAATACTGGAGGAACAGTGGGTTTTCAGGGCAGGTGATGTTACAGATGATGAGTTCATTTAGAGATTTTCTGAATTTGAGCTAAGGACAGTCAAGGGGCACACAGAAGGGAAAGAAGTGAGAATTAGGAGTCATGATATTGTATGATGTCACCTAGGAAAGTTGTGGAGAGAACAGACCTAGCAGGGAGATCCTTGGAAGGACTTTGATTTAAAGGATAAGCAGAGGAAGAGGCAACCACAAAGAGAATTCATCATGAGTGCCTGGAGAAGCTGAAGGAAGGCTAACTCTCCTCACAAAAATTCTAGGTAGGCAAATGATTCAAAATGACAGACGCATATACTTATATATTGCACCATTAATTATGCTATATAATGTACATAAATGATCCAGAATGAGAAGAGGTTGCCAATGTCAGGGACAATGGATGCTCACTGATAAGCACAAGGGAGTATGCCTGAGGTTGTACAGGTGTAGAAGAAAATGTAAATAATTATTTTATTTACAAAGGGCCAAGGGATTCTAATAGCAAATCATACTGGAAGAAAAAGTATGTGCTATGCTGAAAAATGAATAAATATGAATTTCTCTATAATGTATACTATTGTAATTCTGTTCGCCACAAATATACCATGCATTACAACATAACCATTACAATGGGCATGTGAGTTGCACAAATAAAGATTAATATTCCTAGAAGCCGATAGGATGATTTTTAGCTATGAGAGACCTAATGGTGAAATATTATAGTAGAATACAAAAATACTAAGGTAAAAGAATAATTTTAGTTTAATAGCAGGAACTGTTAGGAGACTAAAGAAAGAAGACAGTAAGAGAAAGAAATTTGCTGCTAAATCATTCTGTATTGTAGTAGACAATATAATTTCTGCCTGAAAAGAAAAACCAACAAGACAAAGCTGAGGAGCTAAAAGAATTTTCTAAAACACCAAATAATATTAAAATTGGAACCAATAAAAATCAGAGTTATAACTGATGGAAAATTTTGACTTATGGAAGCATTATATAGAAATAATTAGCTTTTTGTTGTTGGATAGTTTTTCTTTTCTTGAGACAAGGTCTTATTAAGTTGTGCAGGCTGCCTCGGGCCTCAAACTTGTGATACTCCTGCCTCAGTCTCCCAAGTCCCTGGGATTACAGTTGTGTACCATGGTGCCTGGCTGTTGCTGGATATTTTCAACTGGGTAAAAAATTATTTTTCTTCTTTTTTATACATGTTTTAATTCCAATTCTATTATGTTCTACCATAAATTTTAACTTCTGTCACTCTAGTAATTATCTTTTTATATGCAAGTAATCTGAAAATGAAGGTTCAAAATAAGCCTTATGTGCATGTTTGTTAAGGTCAATTCTTTACTTAAAAGTACTTAACATTCTTTTTATCAAAGGGACCTGCCTATAGACAAGAGAAGCTAGGTTTTTTTTATTCCTATGATTTCATGAATTAATTCAAACTGTTACATAGTCTATTAATTTAGCAAAAATTAAGTGATATGTCTGTTCATTTGAGAGTAAATAAGGAAGAAAAAGTAAATGACAGTGTTCTGTGTTTTAATGCATATATAATCAAGAAAAAACTTTTCTTGATGTCTTAAGAAATCTAAAAGCAATATCTCAATTTATAAAATATAGATATATTTCACAGATTTTTTTTTTCTCAAATGGCTCTCTGATTTCAGTACCTACAAGGAATAGAGTTTATGCTTTACAAATCAGGTGGCATATGGCATACTTAGATCTAAGGCACCAGTTCTACCACCTCATCAGCTACAATTTTTATGACTCCCACATGTGGCTAAAAAAAAACAAAACAAAAAACCACTAGTTGCATACCTATCATGTCATAGCTGAAACTGAATTGCTTATTTTTACATTAGGTACTGCCAACCATACTCCTCAAGTGACACAGGACACTAGCACTTATGGAACACAAAAAGGATGAAAAATAATTTATCATTTTACAGTGCTAGGAGGAAGTGTCATAACATTGTTTCCAGTTGAGATGAAATTTTACAAACCGTGACTGTACAATTGTCCATGTTACTTGACTTGTACACCATTGGGGAAGTAAATATTGGGAAAGTGGCATTAAACAAATTTGACCAAGAAAAACTATTTTCAAGGAAAATACTAGGGGCAACTTCTGTACAAGGTATCATCATTAAAGACCTAATAATTCACAAATTCAAGAGAGGGCCTCCCTGCCTCTTATTCTTTGTAGGATTTCTCTCATTATAACCATCTAATTAGATAAAAGGAAGGAAAGGTGAAGTGAAAGTCCTGACAGATTTGGAGGGAAATTCCAAGGGTAGCAAGAAGAGCATATATAGTTAGAATCAGAAAGAATATAATAAAGATCTGATCTCTTTTTCAGGCCAACCAAGAGCAAACTATTAATAGTTGATAGAAGGAAACAACAGCCATCAGATCCTATTTAGTTTCTAATTTTCTGTAAAACAAAAAATATAGCTATTTGCATAAAAAATGTCACAAGTATTGCAAGCATTAAACACTAAGAAAAGTCAAGAGGTTATACATGAAAATTTTGGGAATATTGGCTTCAAGAAATGACTTTCAAAATAATGAATACTTGGCAAAAGATTTATCCAATCATTTAGATTATTTTCCACTTTTGTGAAAGTAGGAAAAATAATAAAAGAAAAAGCAAAGAAGGTAGATCCCACAAAAGATAGATTGGTAAAATTTGTACTGACCTGAATCAAGTCTTGAATAGATGATTAAAAGGACTGCTAGTAAAAATTTATAAAAGAAGTACTATTTATTTACTTTTAAAAAAGGGCTATTAGTAGATAGATGTAACTTGATCAGCGTAAGAAGTCTGTCAAAATTCTTGTACTATCTTTTCATTCTTTATTTATAAATGTCAGTGGGATATAGAGTAAGAAGTCATTTGCTATATGTATTTTGCAACTATTAAATCACTTGCTTACACATTCATCATCTTAACATACTTTACAGATCTTGTACTATCTTTAAATACTAAATTGATTAACTTGACCTGCAAACCAATAAAAATAGATTTATAATTAGCTAGACAATCTACCCAGATAACAGTGCTTAACTGGTCACAAAATACATGACCTCAGTCCTGACCCATTTAACATCTGTATCAATGAATTGGATTGGTCCCCTCAAATATGGGGTGTGGGACTGAAATACCATCTCACTTTAGTCAGAATGGCTAGCATCAACAAAACAAACATCAAGAAATGTTGATGAGGATGCAGGGAGAAAGGAACCCTAATCACTGCTGGTGAGAATGCAGGTTGGTACAGCCACTATGGAAATCAGCATGGAGGTACCTCAAAAAGCTAAAAATAGAACTGCCATATCACCCAGCTATCCCACTCCTGGGTATATATCTGAAGGAATATAAGTTAATTTAGTATAGAGATAACTACTTATCCATGTTTACTGCAGTGTTATTCACAATAACCAAGATATGGACTCAAACTAGGTGTCCATCAACAGATGAGTGGATAAGGAAATTGTGGCATATATACACCATGGAGTTTTATTCAGCCATAAAGAAGGATAAAATTATGGTAGTCACTGGAAAATGGATGGATTTAGAGAACCTTATTTTAAGCAAATTAAGCCAGACCCAGAAAAATAAACATCACATGCCTTCTCACATATGTGGATGATGTTGTTGTTGTTGTTGTTGTTGTTGTTGTTGTTGTTAGGTGACATCGAGTCAAGTCCAACTCATAGTGACCCTATGTACAGCAGGTCAAAACACTTGCCGATTCTATGCCAGGCAAATGATCTTATTTATGTTTAAGCCTGTTGTTGCAGACACTGTGTAAATCCATCTGGTGGAGGGTTTTCCTCTTTTGCGTTGACCTGCCACTCTCCCAAACATGATGTCTTTCTCTAGGGATTGATCTCTACTGACTACATGTCCGAAATATGTAAGACACAGTCTGGCTATTCTTACTTCCAAGGAACACTCTGGTTGCACTTCTTCTAGGACAGATTTGATGGTTCTTTTGGCAGTCCATGCTACATTCAATAGACATCTCCAGCACCACAATTCAAAAGTATCAATTCTCCTGTCTCCCTTGTACAATGTCCATCTTTCACAACCAAATGATGCGACTGAAAATACCATGGCATGAAGCAGATGCACCTTCGTCTTCAATGTGACATCTTTGCTTTTCAATACTCTAAAGAGATCTTTTGCCACAGCTTTTCCTAAAGCAATGCGTCTTTTGATTTCTTGACTGTGCCTTCCATGGGTGTTGATTATAGAGCCAAGCAAAGCAAAATCTTGGACAACCTCTACCTTTTCTCCATTTATTGTGAAGTTGCATATTGACCCAGTTGTAAGGATTTTTGTTTTGTTGATGTTTAGTTGTAACCCATATTGAAGGCTATGATCTTTGATCTTCATCAGTAAATGTTTTAAATCCTCTTCACTTTCAGCAAGCAGAGTTGTGTCATCTGCATAACGCAGATGTTGTTAATAAATCTTCCTCCAATCCTGATGCCACGTTCTTCCTCATAAAGTCCAGCTTCTCAGATTATTTGCTCAGCATATAAACTGAAGAGATATGTTGAAAGTATACACCCCCGATGCATACCTTTCTCAACTTTAAACCAGACAGTGTATTTCCCTGTTCTATTTGAACAACTGCCTCCTGGTTCATGTACAGATTCCTCATGAGTACAATTAGGTGCTCTGGTATTCCCATTTCCCGAAGTGTTATCCATAATTTATTATGATCCACACAGTCAAATGCCTTTGCATAGTCAATAAAACATAGGCAGACATCTTTCTGATATTCTCTACTTTTGGCTAATATCCACCTGACATCAGCAATGATGTCCCTGGTTCCCTGCCATCTTCTGAATCCCACTTGATTTTCTAGTAATTCCTTGTCTATATACTGCTGCAGTCACTTTTGAATTATCTTTAGTAAAATTTTGTTTGTATGTGATATTAATGATATTGTCCAATAGTCTGCACATTCAGTTGGATCCCCTTTTTTGGGAATAGGCACAAATATGGATTTCTTCCAGTCAGTTGGCCAGGTAGCTGTTTTCCAAATATGTTGGCATAAATGTGTTAACACCTCTAGTGCTGCATCTGTTTGTTGAAACATCTCTATTGGTATTCCATCAATTCCTGGAACCTTGTGTTTCGCCAGTTCTTTCAAGGCAGCTTCCACTTCATCTTTCAATACCATTGGTTCCTCTTCATATGCCACCTCTTGAAATGGTTGTTCGTCTACCAATTCTTTTTTGTATAATGACTCTGTGTATTCCTTTCATCTTCTTTTGATGTTTCCTGCATTGTTTAATATTTTCCCTGTAGAATCTTTCACTACTGCCACTTGAGGCTTGAATTTTTTCTTCACTTCCTTAACCTTGAAAAACACAGAGCATGTTCTTCCCTTTTGGTTTTCTGCCTCCAGCTCCTTGCACGTGTCATTATAATATTTGTTTTTGTCTTCTTGAGCTGCCTTCTGAAATCTTCTGTTTAGTTCCTTAACTTCATTATGTCTTCCTTTTACTTTAGCTGCTCGACGTTCAAGGACAAGTTCTAGCATCTTTTTGACATGTAATTTGGTCTTTTCTTTTTTTCTTGTCTTTTTAAGAACTTTTTGCTTCCTTCTTGAATGATATGTTTTATGTCATGCCACAACTCCTCTGGTCTCCTATCATTTGTGTCTAACGAATTAAACCTATTCTTGAGGTGGTCTCTGAACTCAGGTGGGATATACTCAAGGTCAGACCATGGCTCTCGTATACTTGTTCTAATTTTCTTCAGCTTTAGCTTGAACTTGCATATGAGAAGTTGATGGTCTGATCCACAGTCAGTACCTGGTCTTGTTTTGACATTTTGTATAGAGCTTTTCCGTTGTCTCTTTCCACATATGTAGTCAATTTGATTCCTGTATTTTCCATCTGGTGAAGTCCATGTGCATAGTCTCCATTTATGTTGTTGAAAAAATGTGTTTGCAATGAAAAGGTCATTGGTCTGACAAATTTCTATTATGCAATCTCCAGCTTTGTTTCTGTCACCAAGACCATATTTTCCAACTACTGAGCCGCCTTCTTTGTTTCCAACCTTTGCATTCCAGTCACCAGTGATTATCAGTATGTCTTGATTGCATGTTTGATCTATTTCAGATTGCAGAAACTGGTAGAAATCTTCCCCTTCCTCATTTGTGGCCTTAGTGGTGGGTACATAAATTTGAATAATAGTCATATTGACTGGCCTTCCTTGTTGTTGTTGTTGTTAGGTGCCGTCAAGTCGGTAGCCAACTCATAGCAACCCTCAGAGGGTTTTCAATGGCTGTTTCGGGATTTCCTTAGGAGTAGATTGCCAGGCCCTTCTCCCATTTTTGTGGTGCTGGGAATTGAACTCGGGACCTCAGACACTGCAGTGTAGCGCTCTACCAACTGAGCTAAATCCCAGCCCAGGCCTTCCTTGTAGGCGTATGGATATTATTCTATCACTGACAACATTGTATTTCAGGACAGATCTTGAAATGTCTTTTTTGATGATGAATGCAACCCCATTTCTCTTTAGTTTATCTCTCCCAGCATAGTAGACCATATGATTATCTCACTCAAAATGGCCTATGCCAGTCCATTTTAGCTCACTGATGCCTAGAATGTCAATGTTTATGCACTCCATTTCTCTTTTAACGATTTCTAATTTTCCTAGATTCATACTATGTACACTCCACATTCCAATTATTAATGGATGTTTACAGTTGTTTCTCCTCATTTTGAGTCATGCCACATCAGGAAATGGAGGTTCCTGGGGCTTTACTCCATTTCTGTCATCAGGGTAGACTCTACTTTGAGGAGGCAACTCTTCCCCAGTAGTCTTTTGAGTGCCTTCCAACCTGGGGGCTTCATTTTTCGGCACTATATCTGACAGTGTTTCTTTGCTATTCATAGGGTTTTCAATGGCTAGTTGTTTCGGAAGTGGTTCACCCGTGCCTCCTCCATAGTTGGTCTTAGTCTGGGAGCTCAGCTGAAACCTGTCCACCATGGGTAACCCTGCTGGTATCTGAGATACCAGTGGCATAGCTTTCAGCCTCATCACAACACACAAGCCCCTACAGTGAAGCAAACTGACAGACATGTTGGGGATGTGAATGTTAGACTTCAATATATATTCATTATTAAAATATATAGATTATGAAAGAAGACTGGATTTAAGTAGGGAAAGATAATGGACTAAAGAGGGAGATGGCAAGAAGCCAGGGTAATGGGAAAAATATATATATATTACCCTTATGGTAAAATCAGGATGTGCATATACAGATAGATATACTCACAAAAAAAATATGCAAGTAGAAAGGAGGCCATTGTTGGGGACGGAGGGGCATTGGGGGTAGGGTCATCAGAGGGTAAGGGGGAAGTTAAGGTGAGCAGTGTACAATGAAATGCACATATGGAAATGTCATCATGACACCCATTACGTTGTACATTAAAAATTACTAATAAAAGAGTTAAAAAATATGGGATCTGGGAGTTATTTCTGTCTCTTCTGTCTCAAATATATATATATATATATACATATATATATTCCATATATATATTCCAGTATATATATATGTATATATGTATATGTATATATATGTATATGTATATACATATATGTATAGGTATATGTGTATATATGTATATGTATATGTATATATACATATGTATATATGTATATATATACATATATGTATATATGGATATGTGTATATATCCATATATATGGATATGTATATATCCATATATATACTCCAGTATATATATATATACTCCAGAAAATAGGAGACAAAAGAGATATAATATTTGTTGGATTGCAGAGTCAGATTGCAGAGGGGACCTCAGCAGGGTGAAATGATAAGAGTATGCCAGTAACATGGGAATACAAGAAAGGAACAGAATCCAAGAAAAAAACTACACTGTACAAATACAGATTTTATAATTTCAGATGATAATAAACTTATATACTTCATATGCTACAGCTGCCAATGTTGTTTAAAGCTAATCTAATTCCAGTCTGTATTAACTTAAACACAAACAACTGGCTGTATCCTATCTGGATTAAAGGACTTAATTTCTGGGCACTTACCCATTAAGGAGGACAGTCATACAGGAACCTGCACAGAGAACAACCAAGATAGAAGGCAGCCATGAAACTGTCACATGAAGAAGAGATGAAGAAGCGTGATTCAAGCAGGAGAAAAGGAGATGGAATATGAGAGGTGTTCTAAGTAGACTTAAAATTGAATGGAACATAACCGCCCCCACCACCACCAGAAGGTATATATCCTGGGCCACCACTTGTTGAGGAATGTAACCAATGGGAGTTTATACTGGAAAGGCCTTGGGGTTTACTCTAATCTCGAACATCAGTGTTTCTATCAATTCACTGGAGGATTGCCCTGTAGAAGGGGTGGCAGGACTAAAGCTAAATACACAGGAAGTAGAGACCAGTAGTTGTTGATTCAAAGGCAAGGGTAGTGAGTATCCATTGAATGAATGAAGGAATGACTGTGCTATTTAGGACTGCCTATAATTAGAGTGTTGAGAGCCATACCACCCTGATGTCTAATCCTGCCTGATCTCAGAAGATAAGTATGGTTGGGCCTGGTTAGTACTTGGATGAGAGACCACCTGGGAATACTGGGTGCTGTAGGTGTGGGAAAAGTATGTGGCAGCCCAATCCCAAAACATTCAGCCATAAAAAACCCTATGAATAGCCAAGAAGTACTGACATAGTACTGGCACTGCATTGGAGATGGTTTTGTTTTGTTGTACATAGGGCTGCTATGAGTCAGATCTGATTTAATGACACCTAACAACAACAACATAATTAGAGTACTCTGATTTCTCAGAGAATGAGCTCCTTCTCACTGGAGTTATCTAAACAGAGCTCAGGAACTATAAATTTAGGATACTTCTGGAGATGTTTTTAGATAAATAGCTTAACTATGAAATGGGTTTATTTTGGAGTTGTGAGAGAAAGTTTGACAGAGAAGCAAGTGAATTTCTCTCATTTTTATTATCTTCCCCTTCACCACTCCTTTAAAATAGGAAAATCAACCAGGCAGTTGCTATAAACCTAGCAACTTCAGAGGCTGAGGCAAGAGAATCAACAATTCAAGGCCAGAGGCAGCCTGTGTAATTTAGTGAGAGACTGACTCAAAATAAAAAAATAAAGAATGGGGTGCATGTGCATCCCAGTGGTAAAGCACTTGCAAAGAGTGCGGGAGTTGCCACGTTCAACCTCCAAGCACCACAAGAAAAAAAGAAAAAAGGAAAGAAAATCAAGATTTATCTAGAAATTCTTCATTGACATTGAAAAATGATTTTTTAATTCTAATAAAAGGTGGACTGCCATTCCTATGTTACCTGAAAGCTTAAAACATGTAAAGAAAAAAGTATTTCAGATGCATACAACTCTTTTTCATAAATGGAAATATAATCTACTTTATAGGATACTTTTTATGCCATCTTTTTTCAATCCTGTAGACCCCTTCGAATTCTGTATTTGTTACACTTAGAGAAATCAGGTTTCAATTAATTTTTTTTTAAATAAAGGAGAACATAGAAAAAGGGTCAAATAATAGTTGCCTGAATTAGCTCTTTCTCCTAAGATTTGTCAGTACAGCTATAAGCAACAATTCTAAGCAAGTCATGAACTTTTTATTGGTGCTGCAATAGGGCAAATTTGTTAAGAATGTTGATAAAAGGAGATGTTTCCATTAATCAAACTATAGAACCAGAAAAACAAAACCCCAGAAAACAAGTATAATGGATTAAAACATGACTGTTTCTAGAAGCATACTGACTAGCACTACAAAATAAATTATTTGGCACCAATAACATAACATACACAAAATTTACATTATGGTTCTAAACATCCATGAATTTTAGCTGTGGCCAATATAGACATGTAAGCTATATCATCTTAAGTAATAAAATAAGATACATTGTTAAAGAAAAAACCTAGAAATTATGAAATTTAGGTCCATATGCTTTTCTCAAAGGGGTAACTTTCAAGTGCTACCCTTCAAACTTTGTGATGTTTCTAATTTTAAATATATCTAATTAAAGGACTAAAATTGATCTTTTTAACATTATTTACATGTTATTTAATTGCTAGACTATTCTACATATGACTTGGCCAACTTTTGAAAAATTCTGTTATTTATATTTTAAATGAAAGAGTTTTAAAATAGCATAAATCAAATTGGAATCTTGATATAAAATTATCAAGTTTGAACTAGTACTAATTTTAACCTTTGAAGAGACGTGGCATACCAATAAAATAAAATCTATGGTACAATGGGTTAAAAATCACCAGTTTTAGAAGAATTGTATATAATTTTAAACCAAACAGTATGGAAATTATTTTAAAAGCAATAATGTAGCTTTCTTCTCAGAAAATAAATGATTGTTTAGTGATCTCTGGGTCTGCATACTGCAATAGATATTATCATCTTAACATTGTTATTGTTAGGTGCCGTCAAGTTGTGCCTGACACATAGCGACCCTCATAGGATTTTCAATGGCTGATTGCTTCAGGATTGCCTCAGGAGTGGATTGTCACATCCTTCTCCCATTTTTCCGGTGCTGGGAATCAAAACTGGGACCTCAGAGACTGTAGAGCGGTGCTCTACTAACTGAGCTAAATCCCACCCCTATCATCTTAATATGAAAAGCAAAATAATCTTAATATCTAATATTGAAAACTCCAGTGCCAACAGGGGTTGCGCACATATGCAAATAAATGAAGTGGGCTGAGTGTCACTGTACATAATGTAGAATGCATGTCCCACCTAAAGCTGAAAGACTATATTTAGCTTCTGCCAACAGGAAGTATTTAAAAAAGTGGACTCAGTGGTACCAGATCTTCTCATTTTTCAAGAAAAAGTAAAAAATAAGATATTATATGAATTAGCAAATATTAAAATATTACCAACTAAAGCCAAATAAAATGTATCTATTATCAGAATCTGGTCCACACCTTCTAGTCTTCATCCCCTAATCTGCTCTCCTAAGAATTATTATGGGAGAAGGACCTGGCAACCCCCTCCCAAAAATCAATCTGCCATTGAAAACCCTATGAACAGCAGAGAAGCACTGACAATTGTGTTTCGCCTGTTGTATGTAAGGTCGCTATGAGTCAGATACTGACTCGACGGCACCTAACAACAACAACAACAAGAATTATTAATTCAAAAAATGGGAGAGGATTGTAGAAAATAGTGCAAACATACCAATAACAAGGAAAACTAAAGACATCTAATTCCTTTCCTTCACTATAACCAAGCCTATTAGTCTCTACCCTAAAAAGAAATCTCATATAAGTTGTGACAGTTTCTCAAACTACAACACAGTAGGCAGTTGCCATTTCATTTGACACATTCTAAAAATCTTGAGTTATTATAACAGCTACTATATAGAATTCTGAGTAGATAGCATGACTTTGCATTCTTCCCTGACATATTTTATTAGGACTACATGGCTCCAAAGTGGAAGTGATATCACAGGCCAGTCTAGAGTTACAGCATTAACAATCACCATTGTACTGGTGACATGGCAAGCTGTCTCTGACTTTTCTGCCTAAAAGTGTAAAATGACGAGTGAAGTTGTAAATCTCTACATTAACTTTCTGAACAAATCCAAAGTATCTAATAGATCTCCAGACATTCCTTTCTTCCTGTAACTCCTCAAGATTCATTTCCTTTTACAGTATTACAGGATAATTACAAAGACTACTACAAAAAAGATAGCAAGACTAGAAAGTAATTTTATACTGAATCTCTTTCCTCCTCCAAAAGAAAAGAAAATAGTAGGTCCAAAAAGAATAGTTTTCCTTGTATTCTAACATATGCAAGAAAAAAATTCTAAGCCTGGAATTATTACAGGTTAATTATACTCACTCTAATTCTGAAATGTTCCTAACTGAATAGAAGGATGTTCTCAAAAAGTCAGTTAAGGATAAATAAGAATAGGTTCATATTTGTATGTGATTAGAGCTTGTATATGCAAATAATCAGCACTTGTGCACAATCCTGCTTCATAAAGATAGCATAGGCAAGTGTAGTTATGAGTAAATACATATACAAATGTGTATATAAAATAGATCTATGGTTATCTTTTGTAGCAAGAATGGATATATATATATATGTATATACATATGTGTATATATATATATATATATACACATATACACACACACAACCACACACAAAATGACATACTACATTATTGTAATTTATACAATTAGTTGTGAAAAGGCAAGTATTTCATAATTCTTAATATGAAAAATAACTTGGAAAGCTTTCAAAGGACAAATCAAAATAGCACAGCACATGTGTCTTAGAATGAAGTTGTGTCTCAAAAGGTTCTCTAGTCTGTTCAATGCTGGGCGCAGCTCCTCCAGATGCATCCTTCATTCCATACTTCAACCATTGGAAGAAGTTCCCTTTGTCAATCCCAGAAATCTCACAAAACGATGGCTACCTCTCAATGATGATGAGGTCAAGGTACTGGTGAGATATTTCAGGGTTGGCCCACAATTGAAACAGTGTAGATAAACAAATTAACTCAGCTTCTAAAAATAATAGGCCTGATGAAAGGCCACAGTAATAAAAAATATATTAGAAAACAATTGAATGTATTAATTAAAACTTTGATGGTGCCTGACTTAGTCATTTTTCTCCCCTGCCAATGAACTCAGACTGCTCAGACCAGCATGTTCTTTTGAATACATGGTGAAAGAGGCAGAAATTACCATCTGTTGTTCTCTTTTACTTCCTAAGGCTACAGTTAGTTCCTGCCATTGCACAGCATATCATATGGACTTCATGCCAGAGCAGCACTGCCATTCTGCCATCACAATTTCTTTCTCTTCTTGCTTACTATAATTTCTCTTCCTTTTTTTCTTTTCTTCCTTTCCTTGCCTCTCCTCTCCTCTCTTTTCCTTTCCTTCCCTGAAACAGGGTCTTGCTTTGTTGCCAAGGTTGCCTAGAACTTACTTTGAACTCTCACTCCTCCTGTGTCAGCTTTCTGAGCTCTGGATTTTCAGGTGTGTCCCATCACTCTTGCCTTTAATTCTTAATTCTCCTATCCAAGTACTAGCCAGGCCCAACCCTGCTTAGCTTCCAAGATCAGACAAAGTCAGATAAATTCATGGTGGTATGGCTATAGATATTAATTCTTAATTATAATAAATTACTTTAGGCCTGAAATTGACTGTGATACTTACCCTGGAAAGACTGACCTATGTCATTAATTCTTTGATATTTTGGATGCAAGTTTGGAGTTTTTTTTATTTCACCTTCTCATCTCTGGCTCTTATCAACAAATTCATGCTACATTCAGAAGCTAATAAAGCATTAGAATGCCTGCAGATTTTCTTGGTATATGGAATTGTGAAAACAACTGTGTTATATTAAAAAAACAAAAACCCAAACCAAAGAAACAAAACAAAGTAAAAGCCTACCACTAACCACCAGAGTGGTTACCAAGGATTTGTTTGAATAACAACATTCTTTAAAGTGTGACTTATAAGAGATAAAAAGCAAAGCCTCCTCGCCCCTCCAAAATCACTGCAGAACTGCATTTGAAGGAGGACCTTGTAACTGACATCCTTTTCCTACAAAGCCAGTCCTGTTTGCCAATTGTGATTTATAGTCTGTGTCTGCTTCACGGAGCTGCTGTACACATTAGTGCAGGTATGCTTATGAAAGGATGTGGCTGTCTGGCACTAAATGACTTTCCAGAGACTCATCTCACTCAGACCTACAGGAACTGCTCTCCCTGAACACAATCTGTCAATGCATAAGCCATTATCCCACCCATTCTGAAGGGAGGAATCAAAAATATCGTTCTGCTCTCTAGTCCCTTCTATAAATCCCGATGCATCATTAGAATCTGTTGTTTCATACTTCCTTCATTTCTCTTGGTTAATTCACTTCAAACATTTCCATTTGCAATAGAATTCTGCATTTGGAGTTGACGGTAAAAGAACTATGGCTATCATGTTGAATTTTGTTAGAGTAAATTGCTTATAAATTGCTATATTTTTCTTTGTAAGATGTTAATTATTCATAGATATTATCAAACAAAATTTAAATTGGATTTTTTGTGTATTTCAAATACAGATTTTAGTATATTACTGAAAGGCTTACTTTCCCTTCCTTATATAATATTGAAAGACACCAACTACAAATCTTCCTTTTCCTCCACATTTTATTATATCCTTTAGTTGTAGCCATTGATGTAAATCATAGCTCTAATTTATATGAGTTTACAAATGGAAGAATCTTGCATTTGAATTCAAGTGAAAATTAGTGTGCTTTAAATATAAGACAAAGAGAATAAATTGTTTAGTTTTATTTTTAACAGAAGAACACTAACATTATTCATCAAGGAAGTCTTTAAATTACTTAGCCAATATTTTACAAAAAGTTGCAAAGTAGTCAAGCAAAATAAATCTAAATGGATTAACATTAAATGTATTTACATATTTTCTTCTATCTAAAATCTTTTATTCTACTCAATTTCAACAAGAATGTGAAACAGTACAAATTAGTCTGAAAATAGCATATGGGATATGTCATAAAAGAAGCAAAAAGATTCAGTTGAGATAAGCAATGTGTGTATGAAAGTGTAGACAAATGAAATCTTCCCTTTGCTCTATAAAATGGAATGAAATAATTATTTGACATGAAGGTCACTGCACTTAAAAGACAGAAAAGCAACCCAATGGTTATTTAAACTGATTAGTATCATCATCCAGAATTTCTTGCCAGAGGATGTTAGGATTGGATTTGGTCTCATTTTAATATCTCTGTGGCCATTAGTAGAATTTTCAGTTAAGGGCTCACATCTCAGGCATTCCACTACTGTGTTGTTGTTTTGTTAATACAGGAGTTTGCAAAATATTGCCTATTACTTCTAAATATTTTATATAAAAGTTTATCCAATAAGATTACTATATTTACTTAGTAGATGTAGATTTACTTATATAATCTTTTATATTAAAGAAAACATAAAATATTTAAAGTGATGTAAAAGGTAGTTGTCATTCCTAAACCTTTTCTGGTACCTCGTTTTTTCTTATTTGATGGATCTATTCAACCAATAACCCAAGACCTAATTTATAACACTAAATTCCAAGGGAAATATTGTCTGTACATCAACCATCAATTGTAAAACTTATTTTCTAAATTGACCCATATTAGGAAAAATTCACAGTGTTCCTAGGTTTAATTCAATATATCAACTCTTAGAAGTTTAAAGTGTGAGAGAATATTTGAAAATTATAATGAGCTTGCTGTTTTCATGCCAACTTCTGCTGAATCTGGAGAGCATTAAAATAATTTGCTCACAATTTCTTTTTTTCTTGTGTTATATTCATTTATTCCCTTTCACAGGCAATACATTCAGTACTAAATGAGTATTATATTCATTAAGGCTAAAGATAAAGGCAAGGGTTAAATAAATAAGAACAAAAAATTAATATCCAGACCTAAATATTTTAGCAGAGCCAAAGAATCTGTTTAATCATTCAAGTCAACAAAAGTTAAGATAATAAAATAAACTTCTAAATGCTTTCCTTTTCTGGAAATTAATCTTGCTGAAGATGTTTTAAAAGATGCTATCAGTTTTGCATAGTCCCAGCTGTTATGAAATTTTACTTTGAATACACTAGGAGGAGAAAAAGAATTTTATGAAAACAGTTAAGCAGAGCTCCAGGGTGGCTTATTGAAATTTTTGAGAGCTTAAGACTCATTTAAAACCAGCTGTTGGCTGATGAAGTTGAGACCAATAACCACTAAACCTCTTATTTATCAGGGCTCTGTGTTATTTGGCAAGGTGTTGGTAGCCAGTTGATTAGATTAATATATGGTCAAAAGATAACTTCATGATGTTTGTTAACTTTATTGCCTAATTTAATAAATTTGACACAATTTCAGAACAATGTCCAATTTAAAAGACACTATTAAATATTAAAACTGCTTTGTTTATTTTTAAGGCTCTGTTTCTAAGTCACTAATAAAGAGAAAAGAAATATGAGCCATTATCATTAAAGTCCTAGGTATCATTAGATTCCATTGCTGTGGTTCATGATAAGGGCAGAAACCCTTATGAACTGGGCAAACAAAAAGTCCACTTTCATGATGAAGAGTGATAATGGAATCATAGTTGGTGTGGGTAAGTAGAAAAGCCTTAAAAGTTGCTTCTTTTATACTTGACAATGAGGTTCTGAAACTGGTCAAGAAATGTAATTCAATTTTTTTGCAAAGAGAGGCTTAGAATAAAAGCAGAACCAACAAATCAGTACACAGAACACACAAACAGCTTTATGAAAAGCAGAAAACAGACTTTGTTCATTTGGTTCTCCTGAAGAAAAAATGTTACTGATAGAGAAATAACCAAGATTTTAATGTACAATTTTCAAATAGTGTCACTGAGCTGAGAAGTAAAAACTGTATTGTAAGAGTCAGACATGGTAACACACACCTCTAATCTCAGCATGCAGACAAAAATCTTGCTGAGGCAGGAGGATTCTGAGTTTGAGTCCAGCCTGGGCTGCATAGTAAGTTTCAGGTCAGCCTGGCCTATGTAGTGAGACCCTGACTTAAAGCAAACAGACAAAACCAATCAACCAAATAAACAAAAACCCTGTATTATAAGAAGGTAATAGGAAGGGAGAAGTGAACACAAGCAATGTATAACGACATGCATGCATGGAAGTGTCATAATGAGACCCATAAAGTTATACACTACTAAAAATTACTAATAAAATACTTTGCATAAATAAATTTTGAAAAGAGGTAATTGAAGGGCTGGAGATGTAGCTCAGTGGTAAAGCACTTGCCTAGCACACACAAGGCCCTGGGTATGATCCCTGGCACTGAAAAAAAAAGAAAATCAGGTGATCTTAATATCTTGGATGAGATTCACACTGCCCTGCTTCCCTATGTTCCATCTAGAGAAGTTCAAGGGTATCACGTAGCATAGATGTTCGAGGGTATTACTATGGAACAATGCACAGTCATGGATTGTATAGATGGGTCTATCATGTTTGCAAAGAAAAAAGAGCCACACTTTGTGTTTATGTTCCCCAACTTTTAAAATCTTTTTCACAAAGGCATGGAATCACAAAGCTGCAAAGGGTCCTGGCAGGCATCTGGATGCAGTATGGCCTTGTGGAAAAAGCAGACTTGCAAATTTGTGTTTGGCTCCCAGCACTGTCTTTTGGTAGATGTGTGTGAAAGAACTTGAGAAGTTCCTTACCTGAGTCCAATCTTCATCAGAAAAAAAAAAAAGGTCATATTCTACTCACTCATAGACTTACTTTTGAGAATATGAGAGAATGTATAGAAAATACAATCTGTAAGTATGTAGGTTCAAATCCTGTTCCTGCAGCTAACTATTATCATGGACAAGACATTTATATTTTCTAAGTGTTGGTTTCCTCATCTATGAAGTGGGAATAATGACATTAACCACTCTATAGGGTTGTTGAAGTAAGCTATGTCTTCATATAGTTGTTGGCATCTTCTAAGAACTCTGTAAAATGATTTATCATTATGATTGTTTTTATTTTAACTAAAAATATTTTTGTAAACTCTGTCATTTCACATCGCTATTGATGATTTTATAGCAACTACCTTACTGATAGAGAAATAGTCTATGTTTTTGTTAGGTGCCATTGAGTCAATTTGGACTCATAGTGACCCTATGTGCAACAGAATGAAACACTACCTGACACTGTGACAGCCCGGCACTATGTCAGTGCTTCTCTGCTATTCAAAGGATTTTTAATGTCTGATCATTTCAGGATTGTTTCAGGAGTGGGCTACCAGGACTTCCTCACATTTTTTCAGTGCTAGGGATTGAACCTAGGGCCTTAGAGCAGGCAGAGCAGCGCTCTACCAACTGAGCCAAACCCCAGCCCGGGGAAATAGTCTAGCCCCCTGGAAATAGCACAGACTATTTGTACTAGATGGTGAGAGAGCTATTTTGAGCCCCACTGCCACCACTTACAAATTATGTCAACTTGGGCACGTTACTTCACCCCAAAGCCCTCACAAGAAATGTTGTTATTAGGTGCTATCAAGTCAAGTCCAACTCAGAGCAACCCTATGTACGACAGAACAAAACAGTCCCCAATTCTGTGCCAGACACATTTCTTTTTGTTGCAGCCACTGTGTCAATCCATCTAATTGAGGGTCTTCCCTTTTTTCATCAGCCTGCCATTCTCCCAAACATGATGTCTTTCACCAGGGATTAGTCCCTCCTGACTACATGTCCAAAGTACATAAGACACAGTTTAACCAGCCTTGCTTCCCAGGAGTACTCTGGTTGCACTTCTAGGACAGATCTGTTAGTTCTTTTGGCAATCCACAGTATTTTCAATATTTGTCGCCAGCATCATAATTCAAAAACATCAATTCTTCTGTCTCCCCTATTCAACATCTAGCTTTCACAACTGTACGATGCTACTGAAAATACTATGGCATGAGTCAGGCATACCTTCGTCTTCAATGTGACATCTTTACTTTTCGGCACTTAAAAGAGGCCTTTGCAACAGTTTTTTTCCAGTGGAATGCACCTTTTGATTTCTTGAGTGCTGCTTCCATGGGTGCTGATTGTAGAACCAAATAAATCAAAATCTTGGATAATCTCAAACTTTTCTCCATTTATCATGAAGTTGCCTGCTGACCCAGTTGTAAGGATTGTTTTGTTGATGTTGAGGTACTATCCATACTGAAGGCTATATGTTCTTTGATATTCATCAATAAATGTTTCAAATCCTCTTCAGTATCAGCAAGTAGGGTTGTGTCTCTGTATAATGTAATGAGTCTTTCTCCAATAAAGATTTTACATGCTTTTTCATAAAGTCCAGCTTCTCAGATTATTTGCTCAGCATAGAGATTGAAGAGGTTTGGTGAAAGAATATAGCCCTGACATACACCATTCTTGACTTTAAACCAGGAAGTGTTTTTTTGTTCTGTTTGAACAACTGCCTCCTGGTTCATATACAGATTCCTCATGAGTATAATTAAGTGCTTTGGTATTTCAGTTCTTTGCCATGTTACTCACTATTGTGATCTACACAGTCAAATGCCTTTGCATAGTCTGTAAAACATAGGTATCTTTCTGGTATTCTCTGCTTTCAGCTAATATCTACCTGGCATAAGCAATGGTCCATGGTTCCATGCCCTTTTCTGAATCCTGCTTGATTTTCCAGCAGTTCCTTGTCTATATATTGCTGCAGTAGCTTCTGAATAATCTTTAGCAATTTTTAATTGCATGTGATATTACTGATATCACCTGATAATTTCCACATTTGGTTGGATCTACTCTCTTGGGAATACACACAAATATGGGCCTCTTCCAGTCAGTTGGCCAAATAGCTGTTTTCCAAATTTCTTGGCATATACAAGTGAGCACCTTCAGTGCTGCATCTATTTGTTGAAACATTTCTATTGGTATTCCATTTATTCCTCGAGGCTTGTGTTTCACCAATTCCTTCAAAGTAGCTTCTATTTCATCCTTCAGTACCATTGGTTCCTGATGATATGCAACCTCTTGAAATGGTTGGTCATCCACCAATTCTTTTTGGTATAAGGACTCTCTGTATTCATTTCATCTTCTTTTGATGTTCCCTGTGTCATTTAATATTTTCCCTGTATAGTCTTCCACTATTGCCACTTGAGGCTTGAATTTTTGTTTAATTCCTTAATCTTGAGAAAAACAGAGCCTGTTCTTCCCTTTTAGTTTTTCTATCTCCAGTTCTTTGCATTATGTCATTATGTTTGATTTTGTCTTTTTGAGCTGCTTTTTGAAATCTGCTCAGTTCTTTAATGTTGTCATGTCTTCCTTTTACTTTTACTTAAGCTACTCAACATTCAAGATCAAGTTTCAGAGTCTCTTTTGACATATAATTTGGTCTTTTCTTTTTTTCCTGTCTTTTTAATAACCTTTCACTTTCCTCATGAATGATGTCTTTGATGTCATGCCACAACTTGTCTGGTCTTCAATCATTAGTGTCTAAGGCATCAAATCTGTTCTTGAGGTGGTCTCTGCACTCAGGTGAGATATACTCAAGGTCATTCCTTGGCTCCCATGCACTTAGAATTTTGTCAGACCAATGACTTCTTCATGGCCACTACATCTTTTCACCAACATAAATGGCAACTATACACGTGGAAGTCACCAAATGGAACACAGAGGAATCAAAATGACTATATATGTGGAATGAGATGATGGAAAAACTTAACATCAAAAGTCAGAACAAGACCAGGTGCTGATTGTGGATCAGACCAAGAACTGCTCAAAAGCAAGATCAAATTGAAACTGAAGAAATCACAAGAAATACTGGAAGAATATCAGCCATGACCTGGCAAGGGTTTATTATAGATTTTTCATACATTATTTTATTAATCCTGATGATAACCATAGTGACAGTCATACAGTTAGAATTTCATTCTGACTTGGCGTGACTCCAGTTCAGGTGGACAATGATATCACTCTACTGTATCCACTCTTCCTGTTTTGTTTTGCTGATGACCTGCCTGTCTTATTGAACAGTTTAAAGCTTAGAGGTGAAGTATAAAATGTACCCAGAAAGCTCTTCAGCAATTCTACAATTAAGGAATTAGCAACTATAATTATTACATGAAAGATTATTCCACAATGCCCTTTCATTTGGTCTAGAAATCCCCTACAATTCCCTTACAGTAAGTCATCCAATCTGTACTTCAAGACAGGAGAAAGTCTTAGTCTCAACACTTTGTATAACAAAGCAATGAGGATGAAGTGAAGAAAACCAGGAGTGGGTTGCTAACTGACAGTACAGAGGAAGCTCTGTCTCAACTCTACAGACCAACACCTAACTGTAGAAGTGCAGTGAGCACAAAGCAATTGAAGACAAATGGCAAATCTCTAATGACATTTCCTTGAGAGTCAAGGAGAGGAGTGCAATCCTAATGTCAAGATCCTTCCATCTGTAAGAATCTTACACTCAATGTCTTATAGAATAAAACCAACTGTTATTTATGATTATTATATTATACATAAAATTGTAAGCTTGGATTTGGCTTCAGGTGTACTAAAAGTTAATACCAAAGTAAAATTAGTCTATTTTTCTGCATTAAATCATATGCCATCAACAGTATTTGAAAAGAGTCAACTTTTCACCCATTCACTGTTTAACTTCTTGTAATATGACTTCCACTCCCACTACTTAACAAAAATCACTTCCTAAATATCTCCTTCTCCAAAACACTAAACCCAGAAGCTTATTATAGATCTCATCCTTGTGGCTTTCTTTTTATTCAGAGCACTCTGTTGGACACACTTGCTTGTTTGTTCTTAATGTAGTTATTCCTTTGCTGTTCACACACTGCAGTATCTTTGAATATTTTCTTTTGCTGACTCTCTGGCCTCATTCTATTCTCTAAATGCAGATATTTCTACAGGATCTACCCTAGGGTAGCTCTCCACTCACTCACCCACCATTTTTCTGACCCTGTGAGTTGACTTCTTGTCCAGTGATAGTTTGATTATGTAACTATTACCTCCAGTTATGGTACCTCTTCAGAATTCCAGTCTCATGTTTCTCTTTGTACACTATTCCAGCAAACTCTCTCATCAAGATCACAAATTCAATCAAACTAAAATTCAACTTACCATTTATCCTCTGGATTATTATTAATTCAAGCCAGAAACTTCAGCCCTATATTTACCTTCTTTTTCAACTCATCAGATATATCCAACTAATTCCAAGACTTGTGTTTAATTTTCACATCCCTACCTTTCAGTTGCCTGCAGCTGTAGCACGATGGCATCCAATCCCATCATATCTTGGAAGCTAGGCAGGGTCGGGCCTGGTTAGTACTTGGATGGGAGACCACAAAGGAACACCAGATACTGTAGGCCTGGGAGAAGGACCTGGCAACCCACTCCCCCAAATCAATCCACCATTGAAAACCCTATGAATAGCAGAGAAGCACTGATAATAAATAGTGTTTTGCCTGTTGTACATAGGGTCGCTGTGAGTCAGATACCAACTTGACAGCACCTAACAACAACAACAACAACCTTTCAATTATACCTGCAACCATACCACTGTGGCTTCTGATCCTGTCAGATCTTGCAAGCTAAGCAAGGTTAAGCCTGGTTAGTACTCAGATGGGATACCACCTGGGAATACCAGGCATTGTAGGCTTAGGGGAAGGATTCTGCAACCCACTCCCCCGCAAAAAAAATAGTCAGTCATTGAAAACCCTATGAATAGCAGAGAAGCACTGACAATAGTGTTTTGCCTGTTGTATGTAGGGTTGCCAACTTGATGGCACCTAACAACAATAACAACCTTTCAATTTTACTCCCTGACTGCTTTTTAAAAGGACTTTAACCTAGCCACACTATCCATCCTCCACATGTCTGTCAGCTTATTGTGCTGTGGGGGTTTGTGTATTGCTGCAATGCTGAAAGCTATGCCATTGGTATCTCTGGTATCAGCAGGACCACCCATGGTAGACAGGTTTTAGCTGAGCTTCCAAACTCAGACAGACTAGGGAGAAGGACCCAGCAGCCCACTCCTGAAACAATTAGCCATTGAAAACCCTATGAATAGCACTGTCAAATATAGTACTGTTACATGAGACCTACAGGCTGGAAGACATTCAAGAAACAACTGAGGAAGACTTGCCTCCTGGAATTAGTATTAACCTTAGTGACAGGAATGGACTAAAGGCTCTGGTATCTCCAATTTCTGATGTGGCATGACTCAAAATGAGAAGAAACACAGTGACTGCAACATTGGGTTCAATTGTAAAAAGGTTGTGTGTGTGGCAGCATGCTGAGTAGTGTTTCATTCTGTTGTATGTACAGTCACCATGAGTTGGATCCAACTTGATGGCATCTAACACCACCACTACCCATGGTCACAGGTCCTGGATGCAAATCTAATGCAGACTGAATCCATCTCCCACCTTCTGGGTCAGGGCTCCTCTCTTACCTATTTCTCTTCTACTAGTGCCATCCCTGGTTTTCCACCTTTGTGTGCTCAGGCTTGGCACTTTGGGCTAACCATGTGGTTGAGATGACCTAACTTTTCTTTGTAATCTCATTCTCTTTGTCCCTCCTAGCTTTGATTAACTATGTAACACAGTCTGACCAATGAGACATGAGCAAAAGTATGCTGTGACATTAGTGGTAATTTTTTGTTTTCTTGATAGATTCTTTTCCCTTTCTCATTCCTATTGATACAGATAACAGGTGATGGCTAGATGTAAAGGAACCTTCTTGCAATCATGAAAGAAATGCCAAGAGATTCATAGAGACTTTCAAAGAAATATTGATGAATTAACTAAGTCACACCAACAATTACCTTCTCCAAGCTCCTTATTATATGATTAAAATTAACTCTAACTCTATGGGAAAAGTGGAGCTTTCTTTTCTGCATTTTGCTGACCCCTTTGGAATCTCTTCTTTAGTTCTCCAACATAGTCCCTCCCTGATACTGAACTTCTTACTTTGATACTAAGCTTCTGTTCAGTACATCCCTTTTGCTCCAAGTATGCCTGATGCTTCTGGCTTAGCTGGCTCATCTCCTCTGCTGATTTTTATACTGAGGACTAAACATTAAATAGATACTTATGGATGACTGGAATGTTTTTCTGGTCTACTTGATCCCTCTGTTATCAATCTCTCTCCAATGCCAGTCTCTAGTGAATGCTACTGCCCAGTAGATTTTCATAAAGAACATTTGCCACTACTACCTAGTAGTCTGGTGGTAATATACATCAACTGATGTCCCCTTATATTTTTATTGGCCCCTATTTCCCACCACACTAGGTATTCAAAATGCCCCAAAATAACTTTAATCAAAAATTTCAGCCTAATAAAATTTTTTTAATACATAACCAATTTTCTTGGCAAATCACATGATTGTTTTTTAAATGAATCCTTCCATTTTCTATTTGTACAATATTGTTTATATTATTTCCACTCCCTGGAATGTGTATCATTTTGATCTTCACCTTGTCTTCTAAAGATAACCCACTTTTCAAGTCCTAGCTCAAGGGTCATCTCTTCCACAGTCTACAATGATGATTTAAAATAGGAGATTTTTCACTTTTCTACCATCCTTTGGTATAGCTACTTAAGGCACATTACATATAAGCACATAGCTTCCTTACTGAGGCACCCATGAGATTATCTGCTTCTTGAGGGTAGAATGATGTTACACACTCTCTCTCTCACGTGTGTGTGTGTGTGTGTGTGTGTGTGTATTTTTTAAATAAAGTCCTTATTATTCTATGTGGGCAGGGGTTTAGCTCAGGTGGTAGCATGCTGCTCTGCACTCTCTGAAGCTATGGATTTGATCCCCAGCACTGTAAAAATGGGAAAAGGACCTGGTAGCCCACTCCTAAAACAATCCTTAATGACAGCCATTGAAAACCCTATGAGGTTCACTGTGAGTCAGATCTGACTCAACAGCACCTAACAACAACAACCATTCTATGTGAAAGGGGTGTGAACAAGACAGATTAATTTCTTCTTCTGATGGAGTTTATGTTCTAAGGGGAAGGGAGCAAGTTTTACAGATAGTAGGTAAATAAACTAGATCATCTCAAATTCAGATTGGGAAAAGAGAGAAGTTCTCCCTAACGAGGTGATATTTGACATGAAATTGCAATGATAAGAGGAACCAATCACAAGATGAGAAGAGAGAATAACTGGAAAAAAGAGAATAACTGTGAAGTCACTGCATTGGGCATGAGTGCCATGTGTTGTGAGGAACACATGGAGGGCAGTGTGGCTGGGGCATGGAGGACAGAGAAGGGCAGTGTGAGACAAGGCTGTGGAGGGGCAGGGCTGACCCTGCAGGCCCCTGGAGGCCAAGCATAGTGGTGTGGATTTCATTATAGGGTTTTAAATGGGGAGTAACATGATCTAATTTATAATGTAAAATGATGCCTCTGGCTGCTGTGAAGAAAACAGATTATACAGGGTCAAGAGTGGAGGCAGAGAGATTAATTAGAAGACTACTGCAGTAATAAAGAGCTTGAGATAGGTTGAATTTGGTGGTAGTAGGAGAGAGGGAGGAAGAAGCAGACCCATTTATGGTCTCTTTTATACTAAGTACAGTATCTTGAGGGCTGGGATTTAGCTCAGTTGGTAGAGCGCTGCACTGCAGTCTCTGAGGTCCCGAGTTCGATTCCCAGCACCGCAAAAATGGGAGAACGACCTGGCAATCCATTCCCAAGGCAATCCCAAAACAGCCAGCCATTGAAAACCCTATGAGTGTCGCTATGAGTTGGGAACCGACTCGACGGCACCTAACAACAACAACAACAACAGTATCTTGAACATGGTAATGCTCAATATATATTTTTCAATATAGGTCTTAGGTCTGAGTATTTCAAACAGTTTTGTAACCTTAATTTCTATATTATCTTTGAGTTTCCCCTGCTTTGATTCACATATTATGGCTTAATATACTCCTGTTTCACATTTAGGGAGCCAAAGAGAAAAAGGACCTCATCTTCAAGGAAACAGTGTAGGGCCCCTAATAGAAAATCATCTAACAAAGAACAGAAATGAAGTTTGGAGAGGGGGCAAGATGGTGGACAGATAACACACGCCTTCTGTCCCAGAGTAAAGGGAAGCCTCGATTAGGGGTTTGGAACTCACACTGAATAGATAGAAACAGTGATAGTTTAGATTGGGAGATAGAGGATGAAACTGGACGAACACTGAAATAGAGGATTTGGCTTCAGAGTTGCTACACAGAGGTCAGTAGCGGGACTGCCATTCCGCCATTTCGCCATCACACAGATGGCGGATAGAATCCCGGAGACTCAGAGGGGACTTTGCACACACACCCACGGGAGCCAGACCCAACATGGAGTGCAACCTTGACAACACACTGTCACCCTGCCTGCGGGACACAAACTACAAGTTTCGGGTGAGTCAGTTTGAGGTGGCACACGGAACCACCATCCGTAGCAGCACACATCCTGCAGCCTGAGATGCTGGGCTGTTGTAGGTCCCTCACGCAAGAAAATAGGGATCAGATATAGGAGAGTAGATATGCGAGGGTACGGGGAGGGATCGCGGAGGGTTCTGGGAAACTGGTGCCAGCGGTACGTGTCCAGAGCTGAAACATGGCTCTCTCCCTCCTCTTGTGGGAGGAGAGTGGTGCAGACGCAATCTCCAAAGACATATGGGCACACATACACCTGGATCCCAGACACACCAGAGGTGATCCTAAGTTGTCCCACTGCACTGTGGAGAAAGGTGGGGTCTGTGGAGGTGGCTGAGCCCCACACGGACAGAGTGCCCCTTTTTGGCAGAGCCTAGCAGCACAATTAGACACAGTAAGAGCAACTTCAAGTGCGAGCATGATCGCCGCACATGGACAGACCTGTGTCAGATTCCCTCCAGGGAGGTTGGATATTATCCTGCCCACAAGAGGATATGGTCCTCCCAAGTGGTCTCCCAAGTGGGCAGAAAGCCCTGCAATAAAAAAATCCATGATAGCAGCCATATTCCCTCCATGCTATAGGCTTTGGGCCGGAAATCTCTGATTTGGAGAATTGGTGTCCGAACTATGTGGGACAGGGAGAATTCCAGGGAGGATCCCACAGGTTCCACTGCCTCTCAAACAATACAATAGACACAATATTTCATGGAACCATCTCTTTGGGCACTTGGTGTCCCACTTAAACCCAGGGCATTGTGGGGTGGGTCGCCATTCTACATAATCGGTAAAACCTCTATAGACTAAGACAGACTGCTCCTGCAGATTGTGTGAAAACACTGCCACCCTGAGTTCTGTAGGGAGCACTGCTTCTTGCAGTGTCGACTGCACCCGGTGGAACTTGGTGTCCACAGTACAGATTCCACCTGCAAGAAAATACAAGGGCTTTTTTTTTTGTATGGGGATTTGAACCCAGGGTCTTATGCCTGCTTGCTTTGTAGGTGCTGAACTGCCAAGCTGCGCCCCCAGCCCATATTTTTTACTTTTTGAGACAGGGTCTCGCTGGGTTGCACAGACTGCCTCTAATCCTGGGCTTGTGATCCTCCTGCCTCCATCCTCCAAGCCACTGGGATTGCAGGCATACACCACTGCACCTGACTACAAGTGTTTTTATATGTGTATGGGAACGTGTATGGGTGAGTTTTTTTCTTTTTCCTTTCTATTTTTCTTCCTTTCTTCTTTTACTATCTTCCCTTTTTCTATTCTCCTTCTCTTTTTCTTAAGCTATATATGTGTCTTTGTTTTAATTATTTTACCCTTAAGCCTTAACCTTAATTTTAATTTTGACAGTAATTTCTATTAGCCTTTGTCCTCTACCTCCTCTTTCCCCCTCTTCTGTAACCAGATCCCCCCCCCTTTCTCACCCCACAGAAGAGAAACAAAATCTACTGCCTCCCTAGCCCCTAGCCCCTTTGGAGTTGTGCTGGTGGACTAAAGAGAGAACCACACAGACCAAAAAGCTGAGCATATACCCAGCTTATAAGCTCAAATAAGCACCAGAGATTCAGCATCACACAATCTCAAAGGAATAACAGAGGGAGAAGTTCTGCGCACTCGAGAGATGAATTCTACTTCCCAGAACATCTTATGGGAAAACAAAGTAAATCTTCAATAAACACAAAGGGGCAGGATGGATCTGAAGGCCCCACAGATCAAAGCCCCCCAACAAATAACTCCAAGGACTCTCAATTCTTAGAGATCTCTGATTCAGAATTCAGAGTCATGGTTATAAACATGCTAAGAGAAATTAAAACGAATACTACAAGCACTCTGGAAATCCTTGAAAAGAAGGTATCTCACTTGGAATCCATTCTATCATCCCAGTTAGACATGATAAGGAAAAACTAAGCAACTCTCCTTGAAACTCAATCCAAGTTAACTGAATTGAACTTGGCTAAAAAATCCTTTTCATTGAGACTGGATGAATCTGAGCTGAGGATTTCTGATTCGGAAGATGCCATAAATGAACTTAAATACAAACAGTCAGAAATGGAATCAATGATAAAGGTATTAAAAAAAGATTTCCAGGAGAACTCAAATAGAATGAAAAAAATGTACTTAAGAATTCAGGGCATCCCTGAAGGAGAATAAAGATCCACTGGAGGTCTTCAAAATCTAATAAAGGATATCCTCAAGGAAAACTTCCCAAAGATAGTACAGGAAATGGATATATACACCACTGAGACATTCAGGACTCCTTTGAAGGCCAACATAAGTAGATCATCCTCAAGACACTTCATTGCTCGCATGCTGTTGTTAGAGACCAGGGAAACTATCCTGCAAGCAGCAAGACAGAAACCCCTTATTACTTATAAAGCAAAACCTATTAAAATTACTGCAGACATCTCCATATCAACATTGAAAGCTAGAAGGGAATGGACACAGGTGATTCAAATCCTAAAAAAAAAAAACCAAAAACAATCTCCAGCCAAAACTAATATATCCAGCAAAATTATCTTTGAAACTAGATGAGGAGTATAAGACATTTAATGACATTGATGCTTTTAAACGATATGCAACCACCAAACCAGCACTGGAGAGGATTGTAAATCAACTACCACATGAAGGAGAGTTAAGACAACCCTATAAAGGTAAACAAAGAACTGGTTAGCTGAAATGAGTGCAACCCAAGAAAGGGCCAAAGCAAACATGATTCATAAATCAGTAACAGGTAATGATTGGGTATATAACAATAAATGCTACTCAATAATCACTATTAATGTAAATGGTCTTAACTTGCCAATTAAGAGACAGAGACTGGCTAATTGGATGAAAAAACACAAACCATCAATATGTGGTATTCAAGAAACTCATCTAACTCACAAAGACTGGAATATACTGAGAGTTAAGGGCTGGAAAAATGTATACCTAGTGGCAGGGGGCAGGGGGACAAAAGAAAGCAGGTGTTGCAATACTAATTTCAGATAGATTAAATTTCATTCCAAAACTAATTAGAAGAGACAAAGGAGGACATTACATTTTAATACAAGGAACAATTGATCAAGAATCAATAACGCTCCTTAATATTTATGCCCCAAACATAGGGGAGCCTAGCTTTATAAGACAAACTTTATGGAATATAAAGAACTTTATTGGACCAGAATCAATAATTAGGGGAGACTTCAATACCCCACTTTTATCAAGAGAAAGGTCATCAAAATGAAAAATCAACACAGAAACGTCAAATCTAATCTCCACCCTAAACCAGTTGGATCTCACAGATATATACAGAATATTTCATCCACGTGATGAGGACTACACATTCTTTTCAGCTCATGGAACGTTTTCTATGATAGATCATATGCTAATCCATAAGAACTCCCTCAATAAATACAAAAAAGTAGAAATTATCCCCTGTCCTTTACCAGATCACAATGGGATAAAATTGGAGCTCAAGAGCAAGAATAATTCCAGAAACTTTACAAACTCATGGAGACTGAATAATACAATGCTGAATGACCAATGGATTGTTGATGAAATCAAATTGGAATTTAAAAAATTCCTACAATCAAATGATGATGAAAACACACCATACCAAATCATATGGGATACAGCAAAGGCAGTTTTAAGATGGAAGTTTATAGCATTAAGTGCCTTCATCAATAAAATAAAGAAGAGCCAAATGACCTAATGATGCATCTTAAGACACTAGAAAACAAACAAACAAAAGCAAACAAAAAAACAAACAAAAAACCCAAACAAACAAAAAATCAAGCCTAAAAGGAACACCCAAAAGGAAATTACAAAAATAAAGGGAGAAATATCTCAATTAGAATCCAAAGAGATAATTCAAAAAATTAATAAGACTAAGAGTTGGTTCTTTGAAAACATTAATAAAATAGATAGCCCTCTGGCTAAACTCATCAAACAGGAAAAGAAAAAATTCAACATAGTATGGATTATGAAAGACAATGGATCCATAACACCAACTCCAATGAACTATAGAATACTGTCAGGGATTACTATGAGAGACTGTATTCCCAAAAATATGAAAATGCAGAAGAAATGGACAAATTTATTAACACGTATGACCTACCAAAGCTAACCCCAGAAGACATAGTTGACTTAAACAAGCCCATTACATATATGGAAATATATGTATGTCCATATATGTATATATATGTATATATGTACATATACATATATGTATATATATATGTATAAAAATATTACATATATGGAAATAGAAAAGGTAATTAAAAGTCTCCCAACAAAGAAGAGCCCAGGTCCTGATGGATTCACGGCAGAATTTTACCAAACTTTTAAAGAAGATATAATACCTGTCTTCCTCAAATTATTCCAAAAAATAGAAAAGGAGGGAACACTCCCAAATTCATTCTATGAAGCTACCATCACCCTGATGCCTAAACCAGGAAAAGATTAATCTAAAATAGAGAATTACAGACCCACCTCCCTTATGAATCTAGACGCAAAAATATTTAATAAAATTCTGGCAAACAGAATACAGCAGCATATGAAAAAGATTATTCACCATGACCAAGTGGGATTTATACCACAGATGCAAGGCTGGTTCAACATATGGAAATCAATTAATGTAACCCAGCATATCAAGAAACAGGCAAACAAAAACCACATGATCATCTCAATTGATGCTGAAAAGGCCTTCGACAAAGTGCAACGCCTTTTCATGATAAAAACATTGGAGAAGATAGGTATAACAGGCAAATACCTTAATTTCATAAAAGCCATTTATGACAAACCTACAGCCAACATTATATTAAATGGAGAAAAACTGAAACCATTTCCTTTTAGATCTGGAACAAGACAAGGATGTCCTCTCTCTCCTATTCTATTTAACATAGTAATTGAAGTTCTGGCCAGGGCAATCAGACAAGAGAAAGAAATCAAAGGGATACAGATTGGCAAGGAAGAGGTCAAATTATCATTATTTGCAGATAATATGATCTTGTACCTGAAAGACCCCAAAACCTCAACCAGAAAACTTCTGGATCTAATTAACTCCTTTAGCAAAGTCGCAGGTTACAAAATTAACACACAAAAATCAATAGCTTTTCTTTACACCAATTCCAAACAGGAAGAAAAGGAAATTTCAGGAAAAATACCATTCATGATAGCCCACCAGAAAATTAAATGCCTTGGAATCAATCTAACCAAAACCCTTCAGGTCTCTACAAACAAAATTGCAAAACATTAAAGAAAGAAATAGCAGAGGACACTGAAAAATGGAAAGACCTCCCCTGCTCCTGGATAGGGAGAATTAATATAGTAAAAATGGCTATCCTGCCAAAAGTAATCTATAGATTTAATGCAATACCCATTAAAATTCCACTGACTGACTTTACAGAAATAGAAAAATTGATCCAAAAATTCATATGGAACCACAAAAGACCACGTATAGCCAAAACACTTTTAAGCTGCAAATCTAATGCAGGTGGAATCACAATCCCTGACTTCAAACTATACTACAGGGCAGTGGTTGCAAAAACAGCTTGGTACTGGCACAAAAATAGGCCTGAAGACATCTGAAACAGAATGGAAGACCCAGATGTACCTCAACACACCTACAGCCACCTGATTTTCGACAAAGGAGCAAAGCAAGTAAACTGGAAAAAGGACAGCCTTTTCAACAAATGGTGCTAGGAAACATGGTCATCCACATGCAGAAAAATGAAAGCGGACCCGCATCTCTCAATATACACGAGAGTTAACTCAAAATAGATAAAATATCTCAACATAAAACCAGAAACTTTAAAACTTCTAGAAGGCAAGATAGGTAATACACTCCACCATATAGGCACAGGAAAGTATTTCCTTAATAGGACTCCAATTGCTCAAGAAATTGCAACAAGAATAGATAAATGGGATTACATGAAATTAAAAAGCTTCTGCACAGAAAAAGAAACAATGAACAGAGTCAAGGAAACCCCCACAGAATGGGAAAAAATCTTCGCATTTTATACATCAGGTAAAGGTCTAATTACTAGAATTTATAAAGAACTCAAGAAAAAACTCCCGAAAAAACAACTAACCCAATACACAAATGGGAAAAGGAACTGAGTAGACAGTTCTCAAATGAAGAGGTCCGTAAAGCCATGAAACACATGAAAAAATGCTCAGTATCCCTAGCCATTAGGGAAATGCAAATTAAAACAACTCTGAGATTTCACCTTACACCAGTAAGAACGGCCAAGATCAATAAAACAAATAACAACAAATGCTGGCAAGGTTGCGGAGAAAAGGGAACACTCTTACATTGTTGGTGGAGCTGTAAATTGCTCCAGCCACTGTGGAAATCAATATGGGGATATCTTAAAAAACTAAAAACAGATCTACCATATGACCCAGCTATAACACTATTGGAAATTTACCCAAAGGGAGATGGGTCATCATACCACAGAGACACCTGCATCTCCATGTTCAATGCAGCACTTTTCACAATAGCAAGGATATGAATCTACCAAAGTGCCCTTCAACAGAAGAATGGATAAAAAAATCTATGGTACATATACATAATGGAATACTACTCAGCAATCAAGAAAAATGAAATAAGGTCATTCGTAGCAAAATGGATGGAATTAGAGAATATTATTTTAAGTGAATGAACAGAAGCTCAGAAAGAGAAACACCACATGTTCTCACTCATGTGGGAGCTGAATCAAAATTATTAGAAGGAAAAATCCTATGCAAAGGTTGGATCAAAATAAAATGAAAAAAAAAAGAAGTTAAGAGTGGTGTCAATATAAATGGTCTAGAAAATGCATGCAATTGTTCTCACAAGATAAAAACAAAGCTTACTACAGGGAAAGTATCTATCTGAAACAGAACTGGAACCCAAGGACATACAGAAAAATATTACCAAGGAAATGATAGAGAAGACTTAGATGGGGAGGGTGGGGTGGAAGCATACAAGAGGGTAAAGGGGCACCTATACGAATAATGTACATCAAAACGCATATATGGAAACTCTACAATGGAAAGCATGTCAGAATGAATCACATTAAGGTGTACATTAAAAATTTCCAATAAAAAAATTAAAAAGAGGAGTTTGGAGGGTCATATTGCTAATTATGGAAAGAAACAAATCATTTGAAAGAAATGGTACAAAGTGGAATTTAAATCCTTGATAAGATAAAAATGGACAGAGTTTTCATATACAGAGATCTACATTATTAAAAAGAGAGTCTCAGCCAGGTGTGGTAGCACATGCCTAGAATCCCAGATATTTGGGAGACTAATGTGAGATAATCAGAAGTTTGAGCCAATCCTGGGCAACATAATGAGACTCTGTGCCTAAATAAATAAAAGAGCTGTTCAATCAACAGTAGCTGGACTAAGGTACCAAAATAGTGGATATGATAATTAATTGTCATTAAAATTGAAGAGTTTTCTAGTCCTAACCTCCTTTTGATTCTCTGGAAATATGAAATCTTCATTTCACTCTCTTTATGATATAAATTTCCTAATAAGTAAACTAATACTATCTTACTAGAAAGGAATGTCTATACAATTCTAAGAGCACTGCATGTGACCTGCTTTCTCTCCAAATGAGGAATCTGAGAAAAGATGAACAACGAAGTGTGTTCTCACTGTCTTCCACATATGCCTTCCAGGACATGTAGAATGTTGCCATGCAGGGTCATCCTGTATTATGAATTTAATCCAAATTCCTTTAATACAAAGTAAAAACCAAGAGAACACAGTATCAATTTTTGCCACTTTCCACCTGAAACACTAAATGGCCCCTAAATCGTGTGAAACTTGGCCCTAGTCATTGTGAAAACTGGCTGAAATCTGTATGAAAGGCAGTCTGGGTTTGTCGAGGTAGTTCATGAACTTTGGCCAAACTTTCAGGGAACCTGGTCCAAGTCTTAGTTTGTAATGCAACATGATACCAGGTGAATTTCAGATGGCTTCAGGTTTCACCCTGAAAATTTGGCCTCACTTTATAATCAATCATCACTCTCTGTGACGATGAAAGCCAACACACCTTTTTTAAAATGAGGACTTCATGTGGAATGATGACAGCTAGGCTGCAAACCACCCCTGCACTTCCTCTGCCAAAAGAAGAGTTCTTAGAATGGAAACAGTTTCCCTCTTACCTGGAAAGGGCAAGTTGAGTGATTTTGATATTGCGTGTAGAAAGACATGCTACTCAATACATGGAGACATGCCATGTGAACTAATCACCACCTACAGAGCAAGAGGCTCTAGTCTAATCATTTAAGATTACAACAGTTTTAGCCCATTCACATGCATGACAGTATGTATCACGAGGCAGAATCTCCTTGACCATGAAGATGAGCTTTTAGCTCGAAGCTAGTCATCAGCTACAATAACAGCCATGAGAAACAAAATGCTCAGAGGCATAATCATTATTTCTACAAGAAGTGGTTGAAGAACAGAAAGTAATGCAGATCACACTGTAACTTTTATCAAGTGTAAGAAACATGAGGATATAATAAAACAAAAACCTTTCAAGTTCCCATCAACTGCATCCTTTGCAAAAAAGAATCCCTATGTGGTAGAAATGAATTTGATAATGAACTGGACATAGTGGATTTTACAGAAAGACCTACATGGTTTCTGTTTTCAACCTGAAAGGTTTAAATGTGCTTTTCCACTGTAAAAAAATTACTCTTCAACAAAATACTTACTTTTGTGTATAGTGACATGAGAACATTCAGAGGTATGTCTGAACAGAACCACTACATCATTGGAACAGTATGTCTGAACATTTGGGTAATAAGGCACAGATGTGAAACAGAGGACTTGGCACTACCAAGGTAACAACAAAGCACTCACCATTGGTTATAATGGTTTAAAGGGCCACGTTTGAGAAGAATAAAAGAATGTCCCTCCTCCCACAATACTTAATCATGTTACACCTTTTATCTGTCTTAAAAATCTATAAAAAACAAGAAATTCAAGTACTCTTCAAACTTGTGATGAAGAATAAATATGTAAAATGCATTAATATTTTTATCTATACAGAAACATATTTATGCAATAGCACGTAACATTTCACTGCAGAAAAAACAACAAATTCAAGAAAACTCCACATGGCCTTTATGTTGCAAAACAATGCACGCAAATCTGAACGACCCAATAGTCATTGGAAAGGTGGCTCTTGGTGAATTTTAGAAGTGATTCTGGCCCTTAATTAATAGGTCTAATTATTGTAGAATGTTCTACTTACAGGCATCAAATTAAGATAATGTACAAGATACACATGATATTTATTATTAAGTCTATTTTACTTACAAATGGTGTGGCTATTTTGTCAGCCATTACTAAATCATGCAGCACAAACGCAGTTATGATGCTGGGGTGATTTCATTTAATAAGTTTGGAGCTGGAAGCTAATTTTATGCCCAAGATAAGAAGAATACAACTTACCCGAGGTCCCTGATCACCTTGTTCTCCCTGTAGAATAAGAAGATAAGATGGTACCCTTAGCCAAAATCCATATGAGATGCTTATTAAAAAAATATATAGAACATATAGAAAATATATAGAACAATATAGATAGAATATAGATAGAAAAATATATAGAACAAATATATAAAAAAATATATAGAACTGTTCAAAATATAGAACAGTATAAGTCATGCTAACACAGATTTCCAATAACTTAATTAGTTTCTGCTATGTATTCTTCTTACCTTATCACCTTTTGGACCAGGGGGGCCCTGAAAAAGAAGAAAGAGGTAAAAGAATTTTTTAATTAAAAAAAAAAAAGAAGCAGCAGCTCAAATAGATCTACCAAGTCAGTTAAAAGATTTATTCAAAGGGCATAGAGAGATAGTAGTCAATGAAGTTTCTCAAAGAATTTTGGTTTCTAAAATAAAATTGTAATATAGTTAGGATATAAAAATAGTAATATATGTGTATTATATGCATATGTCATAAGACAGTAGTATGCTAAATAGATTTGCATAAACTGAACACACTTAGTAGAACTAGCAAGTCAGAAGCTCCTGTTGTGACATGTCCTTGTCACTACCCTACAGCAACAATAGCCACTATTCAGACCCCTGACAGTACAGTTTGCCTGCTTTTTTACTTTATATAAATGAAATCATAGTATGTATTTGTCCTCTTTTGTCCAATATGTGTAAAATTCATCCATAGTTTTATGCATAGTTGCAAGCCACTCTTACTACTTCAGAAAATTCCATTATGTGATTATACTATAATTTATTCATTTATCCTACTGTTGATAGTTATTTGTATGCAGGAGTTTCTAGAGTCTTGGCTATTACAAACAGTGCTACTATGAACATCCTATTAGGCTATTAGTGCCTTTTGGTGAAAAATTGTATGTATTTCTGTTCAATGTACATCTAGCAATGGGAACCCTTTGGCAAATAGGTACACACAGGTTCAGTTTTACTAGATATTGCCAAAGAGTTTTCCAAAGTGGTTCCTACAATTTATATGCTCATCAATAATATGTATGGAAGCTTCAGTTATTCTGAATTTTCTCCAATACTTGGTATTACCTATCTTTTTCATTTTATGGGTTCTGATAGGGTATAGTAATTAATTTTTGGTTTCTGTTTCCATAGTGATAAGTTGAACCCTTTCTAATAAACTTATTGGCAATTTTGCATCATCTTCCATAAACTGTTCATTTTAGCCTTTGTTCTATTAAAATGTTCTATTAATTTGCTGGAGTTCATTATATATCATATACCATTCATATGTATATAGACGGACATAGATATTGAGTTCTTTACATACTCTCAATGAGTCTTTTGTTAGCTATATTTATTGTAAATATATTTTCCCATTCTATGTTCTGCCTTTACATTTCCATAGGTGTTTTTAATAGAAGTTCTTAATTTTAATAACTCAACATAGCATTTTTCTCTTTGTTTTATTTTATCCCTTTTTGTGTTCCACCTAAAACACAATAAAAAAATAAAAATAAAATAAATAAAATACATAATTTTATTTATTTTATTTATAAATAAAAAAATATAAATAAAAATTTTTTATGCCAACATCATGAAGAGGTTCTTTCACGCTTGTTCTAAACAATAAAATCTTTATTATTTCATCTTTCATGTTTGGATCTGAATACACTGAGAACTGACTTTATATAACATGGGGGGTTAAAGTCACAATACATTTTTTCCCCAAGTGGGTATGAAATTAACCATGTACTATTATCTGAAAATAGATCTTTTCCCCATTGTAGTGCTATATCCCCTTTGTCATAAATCAGGTATGTATCGGGATGTCAAAAATTATATACACACTTAAAGAGATTTTACCCACATATTACTTTTTGAAGTTAACTTTAATTACAGTAGCAATGTATTGTATGACATTCTGGACTATATTTCTACTATTATAACAGAACAAGCTTAGGATAGATACATTCTTAAAATAGCAAAATGGAAAGTTTTCATCCCAAGATGTGTACATATTTTTTTGGCACTCTGCATATACATTGCCTGTTTTTTAGGAATTTCTAGTTTATTGTTCTTCAGCTGCACTATGATTTTCTTTATCTTTGAACAAAAATACAAGCAGGAACTACTAATTCTGGATGTATCAATTATGTTGTTTTTCTTCCAGTTCTTAAAAATGAAGTCATATATTGTGGTCCGGCTTAACCTAAGGAATGGGAGCATTTCAGAATTACCCTCAATCTCCCAGCTCCATTTCTTAGCAAGTCTGAGAGACAAGAACAAGTCTAGGCAGGAAATAAGGCCAAGGTTCTAGCAAAACACCCCCATGGTAGGTCCAAGAGAAGATGGCTGTGTCACTGCAGAAGGGAAAGCAGCAATGCTCCACCTACCACAGTAGCTTCTGCTGGCCTTTCTAGTAAGAACTGTGAGGCTACTATAAAATTAATAACAACATCATGTCTTATGTTTCTTATACTTTACCGTTGACAAAAAACTTTGATCTGTTATTACATTTAATCTTCCCCACAACGTACTGAGGAAGGTATTACACTACTCCTTTTAAAGACATTGAAAACGAAACTCAAATCTTATCTCTGTGAGGTCTCTTGTAAACAAATTAACCAGGATTTAAACCTAGTCTGTGTGACTTAAATGCCGTGTTTTGAAGAATAAGTGTTGGGATGCAGATTTAAACTAGGCTCTCAGAAGTGCCAATGTATCTTATCTGGTCCCTGCCCTTAACATGTGCTTTATAAAATGCCCACAGCTGTATATTCCACAATGTCGTGAACACTAGCCCCAACATCTCAGGTTCCAAGTGAGAGAAAAGAAATAGAAAGGGAACAGAGACTGCTAGAGGGTACAAAGATAATGAAATTATCTTGGCAAAACCCTTTTCCTTCTCATCCCCCAAATCATTTTATCACTGAAAAAAGAGAAGCTGAGAAAATTACATTTTCTTAATGTTTTCAGTAAATTTTTAATGTCTTTGTTAATGTATTATGTAAATCAAGTGGGGCTGGGCTTTAGCTCAGTTGGGCTTGCTCGGCATGCTGTGAGACCCTGGGTTTGATCCCCAGCACCACAAAAAGTGAGAGAAGGACTTGGAAGCCCACTCCCAAAACAATCTGGAAACAATCATCCATTGAAAACCCTATATAGAGTTGCTATGAGTTGGACCGGGAGCTGGGATTTAGCTCAGGGGGTGGAGCGCTGCGCTGCAGTCTCTGAGGCCCCGAGTTCAATTCCTTGCACCACAAAAATGGGAGAAGGGCCTGGCAATCCACTCCCAATGCAGTCCCGAAACAGTCAGCCATTGAAAACCCTGTGAGGGTCGCTATGAGTCAGATACCAACTCAACGGCACCTAACAACAACATGAGTTGGACCAGACTTGACAGCACCTAACAACAATAATGCCTGCAGCTGTAGCACTGTGGTGTCTGATCCCATCAGATCTTGGAAGCTAAGCAAGGTCAGGCCTGCTTAGTACTTGGATGGGAGACCACCTGGGAACACCAAATACTGCAGGCTTGGGAGAAGGACCCAGCAACCCTCTCCCCAAAATCAATTCATCACTGAAAACCCTATGAATAGCAGAGAAGCAGTGACAATAGTGTTTTGTCTGTTGTACATAGGGTCGCTATGAGTCACTGACTCGATGGTACCTAATAATAACAACAATATCAAGTAAATCAAGTAATGAGTAATGCATACAGTCTTTATGCTTACCTATTTAAAATTAAGCTTAGGAAATTTGTTATTTTAACATGTACATATACTTGCTAATGCTATACAAGTAGGATTTTATTTTGGGTTGAATAAAAGAAAGCCAAGAGAAAGGATAACGAGAGGATATCTACCATCAAAAGTGTAAGTATTACAACGGAAATTCTAGTCCTGATTTAAGTAGCATGTTACTAAACTCTATTGTGACTTTTGCATACATTGTTGAATGTCTATAAAGAATTCATCAATGTTCTAAGCACTGGTGGAGGATATGGTAAGAGAGGTTAATTTAGAAAAACATGGTCCAGATATTCAATAAGCTGAATAGCATAGTGCCAAAGCCACACACTTTACTAAGATTAAGAAAAAATGAGTCCTAGAAAATCCAATTACTTTAATGTCAGCTGTTATTGTGAACCCCTACTCCCTGACCCCTCACCAAAAGATTCTGCTCTTTACAGTTTTGTGTACTTTCGCTAGTGAGATGTCAGAGGCCAAGCCCTCTAAAGGCATGTTGTTAGATTATATGGCATACATGTAGTTAAAACTCTTCTGAAATCATTTTACAGTGGGGAACAGAGCTAAATTTTTCCTCAAAGTCCAACTGTCGATGCCAAATCCACATGTGCCAACTAGAACTCTTTAGCCAGAGTGCCCTGAGCAAGGATGCTTAATTCATGAACACATGAAAATTTGCATTGACAATTGAGCAATAAATACTGAGGCTTCAAAATCGGGGGTTTCTGAGCAGACAGCATGGCGTCCTGGCACCTGCCACCTCAAGGCAGAAGAAAAGCTGAGGTCAACCTCCCCTCACAGCTGTGGTGGCTGCTTCAGACACTCCAGCCCCCACTTGTGCATGCAGGATTAACAGCAGGTATTTTCTTCTGCTATGACTGAAATCTCACTCTTCTTTCCACATTGAAAATATGGTGCAAATCAAAGAACCCTGTGGGCCACCTTAGCAAACACAGTATTCCAAAATTTGTGAGCCATGGCTTTTATCTAAGTCAAAATGTTATGTCAAAGAAAGATTTCTTTGATTATTGACCTTTAGAGTTGGGTAATGGTTTCAGTTTTGATTCATCTTTAGAGTTAAAAGAATAAAACCTCCCAAGTATTAACTAAAGGATGTACAATAATATAAATTAATGACTATTTCACTTACAGAATATTTGTAAATGGCATTGTTTTGTATCCAATTACACCAAGTTTAACAAGATGACATTTAACAGACTTATTGGTTGTTCTGTTAACAGTATCAAAGAATGGCTGGTAACTGTTGTTAGGTGCCATCGAGTCGGTATCAGACTCATAGCAACCCTCATAGGGTTTTCAATGGCTGTTTTGGGATTGCCTTGGGAGTGGATTGCCAGACCCTTCTCCCATTTTTGTGGTGCTGGGAACTGAACTCGAGACCTCAGAGACTGCAGCACAGTGTTCTACCAACTGAGCTAAATCCCAGCCCGGCTGGTAACTAGTTGAAGGTAAAACTTTGCTGCTAAAATAAGTTTTGAGATCAATGGGAAAAAATAGGGTAAAATCAGTGGTCATAAATACATGCATATTGGGTTATATCTTTATATAAGGCTTCTTTGGGGATTCCTGTCCTTCCAGTCTGGTCTAGAATGCTGGAGGCCTACTTTAATAAATGGAGCTGGGATTTGACTCAGTTTGTAGAATGTTTGCTCTGCGCATTCTGAGGTCCTGGGCTCGATCCCAACCACTACAAAAATGGGAGAAGGACCTGGCAGCACACTCCCAAAACTATCCCAAAATAATCAGCTACAAAAAAAAAACAAACAAACAACAAAAAAAAAAAACCACCCTATGAATAGCAGAGAAGCATAGACATTGTGCTGGGCATGGCACAGTATCGGGGAGTGTTTCATTCTGTTGTACACAGCGTCACTATGAATCAGACCCGACTCAATGGCACCAACAACTTTAATAAATAAATAAAAATAATAGAGTTGGGTGTGGTGGTGCACACCATGATCCCAGCACTTGAGAGGCTAAGGCAAAAGAATTATGAGTTCAAGGCCAGCCTGGGCTATACTGGGAGACCCTGTATCATAGAACAAAAAACAAAATAAAAAAGAATACTAGAAATTATCTTTCTCAATAGCCTTACATAACTAGCCCTAATTACATAAATACTAATAGGTGCTAATAAAGTTTGTATTTATTAGTTTTGCTACCTAGTGGTTCCCAACCTTTTTGGCACCAAGGACTGGTTTCATGGAAGACAACATTTCCATGGATGCTGGTATTTGAGGGTGGGAGAAATGAGGTGGTTTGGGATGACTCAAGCATGGAAGCAGCTGTAAATACAGATGAAGTTTCACTTGCTTGCCCACCACTCACTTCCTGCTATGTGACCCAATTCCTATATGGTACCAGTCTGTGGCTTGGGGTATGGGGACTCATGTTGTTAGGGGTTGGAACATTTCTTTCACAGCATTGTTAGAGGTTTGTTGGTTTACTACCACACTATAAATTTCAGTAGCAAACTTCAAATTATCCCCTGTTGAAATGACTTTAAATTCCGAATTTATAGTCACCAATTTTCTGTTTGTTCTCAGCTTTTAATGTGGGTCGTGGCCTCTACCAATTTTAGAAACATAAATCTATTCCTGCCCAAATAACTAAAGTTTTAGCTCTCCTCTATGCTCTATTGTCTACTTCAATTAAATGAGAAAACTAAACTAAAAGCAAAGAGAGGCACAATGAAGGATATTAGGGAAAATATTTGATAACATTTCAATCTACATAAAATTAAGTGAAATATAGCTGGAAGAGAAAAGTATGAGAGTCACATAGACCGATTGTCCCAGTAATGACCTTTTATTCACTAGAACTGTAAATTTTGTTTACTTTGAACTGGCAAAAGCTAGAAAAGGAATAATTTTGTAAAAATATGACAATCATAAAGCCAAATTTAAATTTTGTTAGATAGAGGTAGAAGAAAGGGGAAAGGAGCAAATTCTGGAAATCCTTGATAGGCAGGGCTGCTGGAGAAAGAAATGGGTTATGATTTCTATCCCAGAAAAGTGCAGATAAGTTTATACTTATTCTTGAAATATAACAAAACTTTTTCTGATTAATGTTTTCATTGCTGTGGAATTATGAGGACAAACAAGCTTCACTCTCTTTAACTATTAGGGCTCTCTGCCAAGCAATACACTTTGAGTCTAGGGGAGGGACGTGTATGTTTACTTGCAATCCATGGGATGAGCCCCAGCTTGTGGGTATACCAAGAAGAAAAAAGGAGTTAAGAAAGCTGGAGCTGAAAGGTGATATTTCAACTGGCTCTTTGAAATTGTTCAGAGATAAGGGGGCCTGCGAGGGGAATGAGAGTGTATAAGGGGGAGAGGACACCAGGCTATTAGAGAAGTATGTTGTTCAGGAAGCTAAGAGCAGATGTAGGGGAGAGGGTGGAGATAGAGACTAGCAGAAAAGAGACATTTTTGGGAGGCTGGTTAACCACACTTCTAGAGTTTGGGCTGCCTACAGCAGTACCACTGTGGTGTTCAATACCATCAGATCTTGGAAGCTAAGCAGGATTGGGCCTGGTTAGTACTTTGATGGGAGACTACTTGGAAACACCAGGTGTGGTACGCTTGAGAGAAGGACCTGGCAACCCACTCCCCTAAAACAGTCAGCCACTGAAAATCCTATGAATAGCAGAGAAGCACTAACAATACTGTTATGAGTCAGACACCGACTCGGAGGCACCTAACAACAACAAGAAGTATCTGGGCTGGATTCTTTTATAAGTTTGACAAGGGGTGGTAAGACGAAGAGTGCTTTGCTTTGTGGACCTCTGAGAGCACAAAGGGATGCAGGGAAAGTTCTAGATTCTGATTCTAGAATTCTAGAAAGTTCTAGATTCAGGAGACATTTCTAAGGTAGAACCAACAAGAGCAGATAACTGGCTGAACACAGGAGCTACTGACAGGTCACAATACGATTTAGGAATTCCTACTGATCCAAAGGGCTGGGGTTCAGCTCAGTTGGTAGAGTGTTGCTCTGCACTCTCTGAGGACCCAGGTTTGATCTCCAGCACTGCAAAAATGGGAGGATGTGGCAATTCACTGTAGAAGGAATCCCAAAACAATCAGCCTTTGAAAACTATGAGGGTTGCTATGAGTCGGACATGACTCAATGGCACCTGACAACAACTCAGCCAAAAGTTTACAATTTACTGAATTTGCAGGAAAGCATTGGCCTAAGCTAGATCAATCCAGATAAACACAGTTTTCTCACAGCCAAGTGAATCATACAGAGTTTAGCTCTGGTTTCAGGGTTGTATTTTAAATCTGGAGGGTTGGCAGTTTCAGCTGGCCTAACTAGAAATGGGGGAGGAAGATCATCTATCATCAGCATTGATTAAAAGGTGCACAGACAATACACAGCAGGCATACTACTGGCCACACTCAGAAGCTACCTTTCTACATTAACTTCTGCATAGAATATACGTTTTCTTATATTGCAAATTGAATATAGAATTCCTCTATTTTAAAAGCTATAATTTCCCTAGACTTTTAAAGAGGAAGAAGACAGAGACCCTTCTGCCATAGTTTTCTAGAAGCACATCACAGCCTTGGGATGCCTGCATGCCTAATGGTAGTCTTTCTTCTGAAGACCTTAGGCACTCCTGCAAACATTACTTTATCAATGCTCACAAGGAGGAAGGAAACAAGGAATATCTAATTTTTCTCTAGTATGACTACGATAGAAGCATCATTTCCACTGATTATATGATTTTTGCCTACTTCTTAGATATATTACTAACTTGGCCTATTGTGCATTGAGACATATACTCAAAACACAAGCTCATGAATAAAGTTGAATTTGGTACTACAGTTATTAGCAAGTCTCTCAAAGTACAGAAAATCACATTACAAATAAGTATTAACAATTTAAAATCCAGTGTTGCTGAATGTGATGATGCACACTTATAATCCCAGAATATGAGCGGTGAAGGCAGGAGGATTGACAATTTGATGCTAGCCTGGGTACACAGCAAGAACCTGTCCCCAAAAAGGGGGAGAGGGGATAGCTAATTGGGTACAGATATGTCTAGCCTACTTCTGAATAAAGTGTATTATGCATTTAGTACAGGTTTACCTCTAACCAAAATGCACATGTCTTCAAATGTATACTTTAACTGTGAACCCATGCATAAATTTTTCTGTTTTACTAGCATAAAATGTACTTTTAGGAACATTTCTTTTTCAAATAAGCAAAATGTTTTATTTTATAGACTTTCAACTTAACAAATAATTTGAGCTGGTAACTGTAAATTTCAAAGTAAAAAGAACTTTTTTTATGAAAAACTTGATGTAAAATCAGAGTTCCTGTAAGTATAGATGTGTGTGCATACTTATGCATAATTTATTTTCAAATGTTTCAGTCAATAGTTAAAAAGTGTACAAGCATAATTTGGGGGAATTATTTTAAAATAAAGTACCTTGGTGATTAGGAGCTTGAGCTTTAAAGTCAAGTAGATTTAGATTGAAATCTTTGCTAGTTCATTAATCTCTATGAGCCTCAGTTTCTTCATGTGTAAAATGGGGAAGATAATGCTATTGCCTGGCTACAATGAAGCCTTATACATGAGGCTACTTATAAAATGCTTGGCCTATCAATTTGTTGTTAAGTGCCCTTGAGTCGAGTCTGACTTATAGTGATCCTATGTTCAACAGAATGAAACACAGAATTATGCCACGCACATTATGTTTTTATGTTTGAGTCCCTTGTTGTGGACATTGTGTCAATCTATCTAGTTGAGGATCTTCCTTTTTCTTGTCGACCCACCACTCTCCCAAATCTGATGTCCTTCTGCAGGGATTGGTCCCTCCTGACAACATGTCCAAAATATGTAAGATGCAGTCTAGACATCCTTGCCTCCAAGGAGCACTCTGGTTGCACTTCTAGGACCAATCTGTTGTTTCTTTTTGGATCCAGCAATAGTGATTATTAAGTATGTACTCTGTATTATCAATATTTTTATCATAGTAAGCATAAATTTTCTTTTTCAGATACTTGAACTAGGGATGAAGAGGGTAAACATTTTGATTTTCTAAAGTCAAAAGAAAGTCTTGGGAAATGTCATGGGTGGATGGCTGGGAACATTTGGAGGATGTACAGGTTTAATATAGTATACCTCCATTGTTCTGGAACTATTGCCAAATAAAACAAAAACTTCATTGTGGTTTTAACCACATTATTTTAATGGATAAAACAAGACTGAACTTTAGGCTCTAGACCCCCTTGTCAACCCTAGCACAGAATAGGCACTCAGTTAACTAATTCCTACTGTATTGATATGCTCAGAAAGAAAAGAATGCAACAAAATTCTCTGTGTTCAAAGTAGCAACATAGTAAGAATTGTAGAAGAACCAGATTCAACATTGCTGCAGAAGAACTGTGTTTATTATAGTGTCAAACTCTACTAAGCCCAGGAAGGGAATTATAGCTATAAACAGATTTATAGCTTCAGACTTTACACCTTTTGTTTTGCATTGAAGATTTAAAAGACCATGCAGAAGAAGTTGGGTATTACCTCAAACTTAAAATATCAAAAGCAGACCTACTTAGTAGAAAACTAATTTTTACAGCTATTATTGTTTGGGCATTTTCTGTGGCGAAATTGTAGCTACAAGGTCTTTTGTGATGTCTGTTTGGGCCCTGAACAAGGGACTATATGTGCCCATGATCAGACTAAATCATAAACAGCTGCCATAAGGAAGCAATTAGTGGGGTCCAGCACTAAAAGAAAATTAGGAAAACAAAATCAAACATTAAAAAGGACTCTCAAAAGTAAGACCAATGTAGCTCAGTGGAGTTAAAGGCATATAAAACAGCAGGAATCAGGGATGCTTACTCTGGCTTTCTTTACTAACACAATACAAATTAAATACAGTGAATTGTCAATCAAAACCAAGGGGTCCGTTCTTTCTGGGACTGTTCCTTGCCACTAAATGTTTATAAGAGATTGCTAAAACTTCTTAAACTTTGAGTTTCTTTTGTGCTTATTTTTAAAAGGTCAGATAAAATGAACTCCATGGTGAAAGACTTGGAATTCTAAACATTCCTTTTGTCAAAAGAAAGTTTCAACTTGCTCACAGACCTCCCATAATAGCCCCTGTCTTTATAGCTCATGGTGTAAGCTATCCTTCAATGCATTCACTGTCTTCAGTATGATCCAAATGTATGTACTGGTTCATCCATCTTTAAGCCCTGGGTTTAATTTACAAATGCCTAATTCAGTATATTTCCTAATATATAAAATGACGTTTCCCAAGATCATGTTGTCCAGGTTACAGTAGAAACCTTGTCTGAAGCTCCATTTGATTCTTTGCTTCAATTTGTAGTATCTTATTGAGAAATGTAGGTTTTATGAAATGCAATTGAGCACAACTCAAGGGTAAAGTTAAGATGCCCCTTTAAGTCTAAGGATATATTCAGAAGGAAAGAAAACGATCAATAAAAAAAAATCAGGAGAGGCTAGGATGGTCTCAATCTCTGGTTGTGGCTTTGATTCTGAAACTTCCAGTATAACTTGGATCTCCCTCATTTCAGCTGCTGGCTAAGATTATGCAAAGCGTTTACTATGAGCTTCTGTAACTCCCTTGGTCTCCAGGTCTACATTCTTCCTCACTATCATCCTCCTCTCTCTGTGGAGCAAATGGAATATTGTACGTCCCCACCTGCTTGTCTCCTTCTATCTTGCCCTATTTATACTTTTTTCCTACTTATCTCTTCAACCATTGCCATTCCCTTGAATCCTTCTGCACAATCTCCAAACACATTCATTCACCTTCTCCTAAATTCAAGGGGAAGACACATTACCTTTGCCCACTAGTGCCTCATTTTAATGTCTTATTTTCTTCCTGTTTCCACCAACTTCCCTAAATCACAGATCAGTCATAGAAAGACAGGAAATTAGATTTGAGGAAAGAGAAGAGAGGTAGCAGAGAAGTCATATTTTTAGTCTGGCTTTGGGAAAAATGAAGGAACATGAGTTGAAATACATATTGGTCCTGGGGGCATTTCTTTCCATTAGCAAGAAGAAAGCTGAGCTATGGAAGGGAAACTGTGGAGCCTGTCCTCTGGGTCTTTGAAAGGAATTATTCTGGGCTAAACTAAATCCAAATAAACTGGAGCTTTGGGGAAGAAGAGTTGACAAAACCCGTCAATGTTCAGATTGCCCAAATTTGTGCCTAAACTTTTTTCTTTCCACTCCACTCTCTTCATCAGCTATCAAGTATACCCTCCAGGCTCCAACTATTACCTATCTGACATCCTAAACTTTTTTTCCAAGCTACAGTTCTGCATTTCCAAGTGCTCACCAGATGCCGCAGCCAAAACAGACCATCAGCAGCTCAAATTCAACCTTCTCAAATCAAATTTCTCAATGTTCGCTGCAAAATAATCATGATTCCTGACCTTCCTAGTTTTGTTAAACACACTATTCCTCCTCCAAGCCTAAAAGCTCAGTGCTATATCTGACTCAGTAAATTTAACTGAACATCAAGTCCTGCAGATCTCACTTTCTACAACATCCCTTGAACCTATCCCCATCTTCCCACGTCTGTTGCTAGCATCCTTGTTCCTGAAAAACTGGAATAGAATACACGCCTCTCCTGAACTTCTCTCGCTCTGCTCCATCTCACATGCTTGTCAGATTAATTTTTTATGGCTGAGTGCAGTAGTATACATCTACTGTCCTACTCAGGAGGCTGAGGCAGGAGGATCACTTGAGCCCAGGAGTTTGAGGCCAGCCTGGGCAATAAAGTGATAATATGTCTCAAAAAAATTTACAGAGAAATAAGTAAAAAATTTTTTTCTAAAGGACATTTCTGCACATATTATTCCTCAGCTCAAAAACCTTCAGGGGCCCATTTTGCAACCCATAATGGGAAAGTTACTCTAGGCAACAATCCTCAATAGATGCAAAAAGCATTAGTCAAAAGGTTGCTAAGAATCAGGCCAATATCATTTGACTACTGACCAACCAAATATTGTTGTGTTTCTTGATATGAATTAGAAAGCATACCATACCTTTATAACAGATTTTCCTAAAAAGTGAACCAAGCCTAATGACATCTCTGAGTGTGATTTGTAGTTTAAAAGAAATACAGAACACAAGAGAACAAATTGAACAATACCACAAGGAAGTAATGAGACCAATCCAGAACATGGAGACACTCTGCATATATCACAAATGGTCTAGAAAAATTGATGACATGGGAAAGTAGGAAAGAAAATGACTATAAAAATTAAAAAAACTGAAGAATATTAATAATTGTCAAATATGGATTCTGACTCAAAGCATCTACATAGACAAATTTTTGAGACAATTGGGGAAATTTAAATTTAGATGGGACATTTATGATATTAAGGAATTGTGGTTAATTTTATTAGAGTTGCTGATGAAATGATGGCTATATTTTTAAAATGCCCTATCAGTTATAGACTAATATTTTGTATTTGCCAATATAATGACACAATATTTAGGCTTTACTTTAAAATACAACCAGAAAAAACAATTGTAGAGCATGTGCTTAGTATGTTTGGGGTCCTGAGTTCAATTCTTAGCATAAAACAAAACAAAATAAATGAAGGGAAGGGATTCATGAAATAAGATTGGCAATTGAACTTTCTTTCTTTCTTTCTCTCTTCCTTTCCTTCTTTCTTCTTTTGTCATTGAAAAAAGATTTTATTACTCAGAATTCTCAATAGTAGAAGAATATGCCAGCAATTGATATTTCTTAAAGCTAGATAATGAGTCTAGGGGAGTTTACCATACAATGTTCTCTTTTTTTTGAGAATGTTTGAAAAATCTCTGTAAGTAGTTATGTAATGTAAACGTTTTTGGAGACAGTATGTAACCCACGCTGTCCTTGAACTCACAATGCTCCTGCCTCCACCTCCCAAGGGCTATGATCATAGGTATGTATTGTCATGCTCACATAAAAGTTTATTGTAAAAATCTTTTCAGATTCCTACCAAATAAAGTGCTAACTTCTATCCAGGTCCAAGTCCTTTATTATCTGCTATCAACTTCCCCTTTTGCTTTATTTCTCCCAATTCTGCATAAGGATACTCTCCTCCAGGCAGCCTGGAACACCAGCTGTTCTCACCATAACCTTCACTCTTCTCGTTCTCTGTATCTTTGCGTAGGTCGTTCTTTCTGTGGGATCATCATCAATTACCATTGTGCTTGCAGTAGTTTTAGCACACCTTTCTCAAAACCTCTTACCTGGCAACCTGAGCTATGGAGCTACCTGAGAAAAAAAATTAAGCATAGTAGACTTTTGAATTTCTGAAGGACATCTTTATCCATGCCATAAAGCGCCAACTCCTACCCACCTCCACTGTATTGCGGATGTCCATCTGAGAGGTCTCACTCTGCTAAGTTTACCCAGTCTGCCTTTGAATATATTCTTTTCCAGGTTCTGATCTCCTAAAGTATTTGTGACTCTTTTTATGAAATCTGGCTCACTCTCTGCTGGGAATAAGGTTTGTTTCTCACTAAATTCCCATAACCTTGAGGACAGTAAGAGAAGTGCTATATATGGGAAGTATACTAAACACTGGCTTTGGAGGCCTTTGTATATCCTGGCACATGACCTTTGGTGACTTTCCACACCTCTTTGAACCTCATTTTCTATATATGTAAGACAGACCCAAGAATAATTATCTCATATGGGAGCTGTAAGAAGTAATTAAAAGTACATGTGGTCCCCCATACATGTTACTTCCCCTCCTCCTCTCTCTTCCTAATTCAAATCTGTATTGTGGTACCTTCTAAGTGGTATATATCCGGTAAATATATTAGCAGACTTTCTACAAGTGTAGTCTTGAGCTTTATCAGTCCCCAAATTAGCACTCCCTAAATAGAATATGACAATTGAAGTCATAGGTACCTGTGTGTACACTTCCAATGACTGCTTGTGAGGATACATGTGAGTTCATAACATAAATTCATGAATATGAGTATGGGCTCAAAATAGAGAAAATTTCCCTTTTGGAGCTGCTATAATTTCCCATCTGTTGATTCATGGCACTAGTTCAGAAGAGTCAGGACTAATAGCAAAAAGGAATAAATCAACTTTGCAATAGTTTCCTGGGGATGAAACAAATATTGTTCAATGACATTTTTTTTTCTTGTGTCTCAAACACAGGCAGATACTGTTGGTTCCTATCTTCCCCTCCCTTGCAACTCTAAACTATTAAAAATAGTATTCCAGTTTTTATTCTCACCACATTTTTCATACTGACTCACCCCAGAAACCATGTCAACACTGCTTTGGAAACCACCTGAAGTTACTAAATGACCTCCTCCTTGCACATCCAGTGAAAATACTCCACAAGGCTGCCCACCTCCCACAACTCCTTTGGCAATGCTTTCTCCTGGCTCTTCTATCTGAGGGGGATTTTTTTGTCTCCACCCCTGGATCCTTATCCTCTTCTGTGCCTCATAACTAATCTTTCCTTCCTCTCCCCTTTCCTGCTACACCCTAATTTTTCTTATCCTCTACATACTGTCCCTGGGGATCCCATTCACTACCACAATTTCAGGGACTACAGGTCCACTCTACACACAGCTGTGGCCTCTCTCCAGGACTCCCCTACTGCCTACTCTACATCTCCTCCTGGGTTTGTTGTTCTTTTTTCAGATCACTATATCTACCCCTGTGGCTCAGTTGGTAGAGTGCTGCTGTATGCTCTCTAAGGCCCTTGGCTCTATCTCCAGCACTGCAAAAGTGGGAGAAGGATGTGGCAATCTACTCCTGAAACAATTAGCCACTGAAAACCCTATGAACAGCAGAGAAGCACTGGCATCATGCTGGGCATGGCAGTGTCGGAGAGTGTTTTGTTCTGTTGCATATAGGGTTGCTGAGTCAGACCTGACTCAGCAGCACCTAACAATAATACATATCCACCACTAAGGTCCTGGTTAGCTGTTTTCTGAGAAATTTTATTCAGGGCTCTACTGGCCCTAATCGCCATGCTGGGGCTCACAGCTTGAGCATGAGCTGAATTCTAGAACACATCAGCACTTTGGCTGAGAAGCCTCGTGCAACACACAACTTGCCCAAATGGACATGGTGGTGCTGAGTTTACTGAAAAAGTAATGCTTCCTTCCAAAACTTAAAAATCTACTATGTTTTCTCTTCCAAATTGTTTTATAGCTCAGGTTGTCAGATTAAGAGGTAAGGTATGCCATGATTGTTCTTAGCAAAATGGTATCTAGTGATGTTTATTTGACTACGTAAATCAAGGATGCATTATATTTGATTTGTACTAACTTCATGTATTTTTTAATGAAAAGAAAATTTACTGAACATGAATAAAATAGTCTCTGCCTGATTTAAGATCTTAAATAATTAGCACCAAATATATTGATAACATGGGAGGAAACATATCTAAAGTGTAAAAGCTAATTCCCACTTAGGGAGGGAGTAGACTCGACTATCATTTTGTTAAATGGGTCTAAACATGCCCTATATAAAATATGCCTGCAACCATAGCACTGTGGTGTCTGAGCCTGTCAGATTTCAGAAGCTAAGCAGGGTAGGGCCTGGTTAGTACTTGGATGGGAGACCACATGGGAATACCAAGTGCTGTAGATTTGGGAGACAGACCCGGCAATCCACTCCCAAAAATCAATCCACCATTGAAAACCCCATAAACAGTAGAGAAGCACTGACAATAGTATTTTCCCTATTGTACATAGGGTTGCTGAGTCGGATACCAACTCGACGGCACCTAACAACAACAACAACAACAACAATATAAAACATAGACCGGTAAAAGCCTGAAACAGTTTCAAGAGCATTAATTTTGCTTCACAGAGGAATATTGTGAATTAAAACTCTTGCTATCCTTAAAGAGAATTATGCATACTTGCAAATGTGCACACAACTGTTAGCTATATAAAGAGGGTCCTATACCATATCTAATAATGACAATCACTTTTTTTCCTCTATTTCTATAGTGCCAGGAATTGAACCCAGGTCTTCATGAATACTAGGCAAGTGCCCAACCACTGAGCCACATCTCCAGCCCTGATTGCTTTTCACAAGTTTCTTAACTTTAAGATTAAGGATATATATATGTATATGTATATGTATATGTATATATATGTATATATATATTGAGGCTATTATTCTCTTTAATGTTTATCCAGCAGGTAATGTCACATTTACAAGGGCAAGATCAAGTCTTCATAGCTCTGTGTGAGTATTTATGAATAAAGGTATATATGTGGCCATTTATATAGGCCTTTAATTATAAAGGCTTTGTGTGGCATACACCATTCTGTGCTTCATTAAGTTATGCCTTAAGTCAAGCCAATCATCATTTCACATTGAAATTTTTACATTGAAAAACTTAAGGCAAGAAGTTAGATAAGTTTCCCAAAGTCATATAGCTCATAAGCAATAGGCCATATTTTAAACCCAAGTGTCTGCTTCCAGAACTTATAGCTTATACCCTTGTCTTTACATAATGTGTTTCATGTACCCTAAAAATAAGATTGCTAAAAGCTGATATTTTCAGTAGGTTCAGTCAATTCATTATCAACTACATATAAAATTATCATTAAATCTGAATGATTAATATCAAATATATATTCATAAAATATATTTATCAAAAAATTATTGTGGGGCTGGAGTAGAGTTCCATGGTAGAGCATGAATGAGGCCCTGGGTTCAATCCCCAGCACTGCAAAAAAAATATGTTGTGCATTTTCTACATATCAACACTGTATAAAGAAATTGAGATACAAAAATGAGTGCTTCAGGGAATAACGGCTTCCACAGATGCAAAACAATACAGGATTAACTTATTCATGAACTGCTACATGTTATTCACCTTAATTCAGATGAGAAAGAGAGGAAAATATCCACTAGAAAATATAGCATAAAGTTAACAACTGAAGTTGTTCAATCAATGTCAGTGGGAAAGAATTATGAACTCCTGCAGCACACATGTGCAATCCCTGCAACTCAGGAGGCTGAGGCAGTAGGATCATGATTTTGAGGCCAGAGGCAGTCAATGTAACTTAGTGAGCCTCTGTCTCAAATTAAAAAATAAAAACAGGGCTAGGACTGCAGCTCAGTGGTAGAGCACTTGCCTGGCATGTGTGAGGTCCTGGATTCAACCGCCAGTACAAAAAAAATCTAAACTAAAATTAAATTTTGAGATGATATACTATTTAAATACACCAATAATCATGTAAAAATGAAGAAATATAGATTCAAGAAAGATGAACAAGCTGCTTTACTACGTATGTTGTTTTTGTTAAGTACCATGGAATCAGGTTCAACTCAGAAGCTCAGGGTCATTGGGTCAATGTTTGACTGTTTCATGATTGCTTGAGGAGTGGATTGCCACATCCTTCTCCCATTTTTGCAGTTTCGGGAATCAAACTCAGGGCCTCAGAGAGTGCAGTGCAGCACTCTACCAACTGAGCTAAACCCCAGTTCATTACTACGCATACTCTTAATAATATAAGCCATTTGGAGTACAATGGAGTCTTTCATATCGTAATACCAATTTTACTTAACAAAACACCAAAAAGCTAAAACACTAAGACTTGTATTATCATTCTTTTCATCATATAACCACCACATAAAATATAGGTAGTGGAAGAATATTAATACTTTGCAACTCTAGCATGATTTATTCAGGTTAGATCACATTACCAATTTAACATGACAGTTCTATTGTGCAGTGAGTGAAATCAAGACTATCTACATGCACACACACATTCACGTGCATGTATATACACACACTTTTCAAATTTCTTAGAGAATGTATGTGCCCTCTCTCTGCTCCCAAATCAGGCTATATGAATCTGAAAAAGCCTGGATTGGAACACAAACATGAAATATGGGAATTGCTAAAGTGTTAGGTTAGAAGGAGCTTAGTATATAATTTAAAACATATGAATAGAAAATACTGACCCCCAAATATAATATTTTATCCATTAATAATTCCTTACAAGGCGTACACAGCTTGAGTTCTGTACATTTGAGTAAAACATTGTGAAATGGCAATGACAGTATCAGAATAACAACAAGAAATGCAAAAAGGGACCTGAAAAAAGGTGAAGTCACATCTTCTACTTCTTTTGAAGTATATCTGCAAAAACACAAATGGAAGCTGCATGCCTCCATGTGCAGTTGTCTGATGGTATTTGCCTGTGGTTTGCACTTACATTTTTTTCTCCCTGGGTAATACAGAATTACAACATGCACACCACTTTAGTGCTCCAAATTCCTAAGGGAATTATAGCTACTTTATGTTCACATGCAACTCTAAAAGAGAATTATGAGGAAGGCTTTGAAAGTCTAAAAACTCTACCCCCCCAAAAAAAGGATTTAGTATGAAAGGGGTCCCCTTCACTTAATACAATGGTTCTACTATTTCATTATTCTCTACTGAAGATACAGACAAGGTTATTTGGGTCAAAGATCAATGTATTTTTGTGAAGAGTACAAGATAGAATCCTGAGAATATTTCTGAAAATAACAAGCTTCTACAATTTGCATTAAATTATCCTTTGGTGGGAGAATATTCATGTTTAGGCAATGTGGCATTACACACAATCACCATGAACTACTTTCTAAAATAGTCTTGATTGTTGAAAATCAAAGCTGAAACTTTAAACTCTTCAAATAAATTGTTATAAAAAATAATACTATATATTCTCAAATCCAATGTGCATACTTTCAGCAGTTGTAGAGGGCTAAAATATCAGATGTGGATTAGAATTGCATGTGGGTTAGATTCACAGTTGTGATCTGTTATGGGGGGAAAATCATAGAACTGCTGTACATATAGTAAAAACAGTACAATGCAATAATTTACTATTTTATTTATCATTATAATTTACTTATTATTCATCACACTCTTCATCATCATCTCATGATCATACTTATTTTCAACATCCACCCATAAAATGTCATCTTTGGATCCATCTAAAGCATTAGTTATACAATATTTCCTGAGAAATTTAACAACCATGCTCTCTAGAATGGCTTTTGATGCCACTAACACCCATTGTGTGATTTCTGAAGGAACTGTGTGTATTTTCCCCCCATTTCTGTTAATTCACTGGCAGGATCCACAATCCAGGTCAAATATTTTTGTCTCAACATGCCTTTAAATGGCTTGTTAATAGACATGTCCATTGGTTGCAATACTGATGCCATTCCACCTGGGATGATAAGTTCAGTTTTCATCTTGCAGATCTGGTCCTTTTATGGAATCAGCAAGATGCCCTTTGAAAGCATCAAGGACAAGCATTGACCTTTGATGTAAAAAGCTTCCAGGTCTACAACTCCGTACTGCTTTCAACCACTTCAACATCAGCTCCCCAATCATCCATCCTTTTTCCTAGGTTCTGACTATAATGTCCTTCAGAAATACCTCTCATCTAGGTAAAATCTCCCTTTTCAAAGTTAGAAAAGGTGGTAGTTTTCTCTCATCATCATTAGCTGTCAACATCACTGTTAAGCGAAGCTTCTTACAACCAGTGGTTTTCCAAAGTACCTCTTTTATACCTTTCTTCTCCAATGTGTACTGTGGGGGATAGGGGGCTATTAAAATAAATAGCAGTTTCATCAGCATTGGCCTCATCAGAAAACTTCCCGCCTTCCTCAGGGTGGTGATGTACCTCTGATAATTCACCACTTTTGTTCAAAATCTTTTGGGAGCTTTTAGCATATTGCTATTGTACACTGTGATGCCAGCCCCATTCAGCCCACAAATGGGCTTTAGAACATTGGAAGGCCTGGCCTTCTTTATCACCACCTCCTGATGTAGTGCATAACTCACAAATGTTCCTGTCTGTGCCTCTCTTGAAAAAATGTGAAACCTGCATCACCAATTTCAGGAAATTGCCCTTTGTTGGGACCAGTGAATTTCTTTCATGACCTTTCTCCCTTGCTAATCACCTCCCTGTGCTTCCACCACAATTGCTTTTATCAGCTCCAAAAATTGCAGTGGCTTTGTGGTGTCCCTTCTCCTCTGTGTACCAAACAACTTCCTGTTCGAATTTTGCTGTACATGACAGTCTCTTAGATTTCTGGCATCCCTCTTCCATAGTGATGGTATACAATAAATTGGAACAAACTCCTCCCATGTTTTAACAACTAGGGCATGAGCTGGTTTCTCACAAGATTGTACACATGATTTGCATGGTGTCAAGGGAGAAATTCCACATGATCGCACCTTCTGCACAGGGTTAGGCCTGATTCACATAAGGGTAAGTACTTGACCAACTCCATGTCCATCTCTATTGTGCACATAGGTCTACTTCCTTTGGACCAAAAAAGAGATAAGCAGTAGAATTGAGTGTATCCCTGGCATGAATCAAGCTTTATCCACCACATGAAAAAAATAGTTGAGTAATGACATGCAAAAGCCAAAATCCTGCAGGATGAAAGTGTGAAAGCTCCCATTGACAACATGGGATATTATTCAGTCACTCTATGGACCAAGATATTTGAAGGAAAGGAGAGGATCAGAACTACAAACTAGCTTTTCTCCACTTAGTTCTTTGACTACCATTGGGACACATTATGTCAAAAAGTGTGTATGAATTTGACGGAAAAATCAAGAAAACTGTGGAAAAGGTATTTACAAACTTATAGTACGCATTCCAGTTATTTTGATAATAAAGTTCTTCTTCATTGTAATGAGGCATTTCTGGAAATAAAACACTTATTGCCATATATTTAGATTTGAAATTGGTAGTCAAAGGATTAAGGAATTGCCAAAACCTGAGTGCAGATTAGATTCAGGTGCAGATTAAATCTGAGAATATATGGTATATCATAAGTATACCCCCTGGTTAATATTACCAAAGATTAAATATCACTATGAACTACTATAATGAAAGGAAACAAAGGTACCCAAACTCTCCAAACCATACAGAAACAAGATACAGGGACTGATAAATGTTCAGAAAAATCTCCATCCTTAAAAACCTGAGAGACTTGTTTTACATGGCATTATTTATGACATATGATCATACTGACTAGGCCATTTAGAATTACAGAAAGCAGATCAGTTTCTCTCCCCCTCAGCTTCTTTTTCCTTATGCTCTTATATCTACCATTCACAACTCCATGATATTTGTTGAACTTCTGCTATGTACAAGGAACTAAGACGTGGAGCATAATAAAGATGAAATAGCACAGATCATGCCCTTGAAGATCATAAAAACTGTTAAGAAAGAAATAAAAGATGCTCAGAAGTAACTGATATAACTGAAAGAAAAAGGGAGGAGGGAATTAATATTTGCAGGGCATCTGCCATATACTAAGCACCAATAAGACATTTCACATGTATTGTCTTATTTTAACCCTCACATCAGCTGGTGAGATAAGACATTATCATATGCATCTTACAGATGGAGAAAATGAGAGTCAGAAACACTGAGTAATTTGCCCAAGCTGTCAGAGCCCAGAAGTGGCAAAACCAGGATTTGACTTATGGTCCATCTTACTTGGAAAACTATGCCCCTCTTCTGGAAGCGTAAAGTAATACACAAAGCCATACAGGTAAAGTACTGTGGGGATCCAGAAAGAGGGAGAAATTACATTTGAGTAAGTGAGAGAAAATTCATGTTATTAGAAGCAGCAGCATACCAATATGAAGGATGCTCGTGTTCGGATCTGTGGGAACAGGGTTAAGAGGGAAGCAGTTCAGGAGAAAAGGTTATGTATCTTACGAAAAGGCAAAAAAAATGAAGGGAAAAAAGTAAATGGTTTGAATTTGTTTGGGTTAAACGTAGAGTCTAGAAAAAGCATTAATGGACAAACTTAATGGAAGATAAGGTCAGAAAACAGGCCCCATCAGAGAATTTAAATATCAAGCAAACTAGATTCTATGGTACTCTGAACAGTAATATGCTGAGGCTCAAAGTTTTTGGGTCAGGAGAGTAACAAAACCAGAACCCTGAAAGAAAATTTGATCTGGCCTACATACACAGGACAATATGGGTTGTCAGCGCACTCAGTCCCAACCCTCAATGCCTCCACCAGCAACCCAGGAAAAGGCTCAGTATTCAGGTTCCTTACCTGCCTGCAGCACTAAGTGGCCAGGCAGAAGGCATGTTTTCGTGATGTGCAAAATGGCAAGGGGGAGACTCCAGGGCCCAAAGTGGTAGAACTTTGGAAGCCCATCAAAGTAGGTGGGGGGCTAGGCTAGGGATTTACATTCAGTCTCTGCCATCAGCAGGATGCACAGTGTGCTACAGCCCTGACTGGAAAACGTGGTACAAGAGAGGAAAGGAAGAGGAGGACCTGGGACAAAGCAAGCAATGCAGAATGGAACATCGGGATGGGGACCAGCAAATGACTCTGACCCAGAACAAAGGTGCCAGGATCTGGACAGAAACCCAATTATTAAAACTAAGGCCTGATACCAGGACCATGCTTACAGCAAAGTTCTATCCTGAGTCACCTGCAGGGTGGCAAAATGCCTCCTTCAATGCATGTCTAAGCTACAGAGTGAACCTAAAATGTCCAGGATGTGCAAGTGCAGGGCAGGATGTGCAGGTGGGGTTAAAGTCATTCTCAGAAGTGGGGGTCTAGGAGGCTTGAGAACATCCATACTTTATTAACCATTAGTATCAAATAAACTATCACAAGAGATGTAACATTTTTTCAAAGGCATACAAAAGGCCTACAGGTGTATGAAAAAGTGCTCAGCATCATTAATCATCAGGGAAATGCAAAGCAAAACCACAGTGAGATATTACTTCACACCTGTGAGGGTGGCTTTTATCATAAAGGCAGAGACAAGTGTTAGCAAGGATGTGGAAAAAAGGGAACCTTCACACTGCTAGTGAGAATGTAAACAGTACAGCCATTATAGAAAATAATATGGAGGTTCTTCAAAAAATTTAAACGTATATAATGCAAAAGACATGAAATCAGTATGTTGTTATTGTTGTTAGGTGCCATCGAGTCAGCATCTGACTCACAGCCACCCTCATAGGGTTTTCAATGGCTGTTTTGGGATTGCCTTGGGAGTGGATTGCCAGGCCCTTCTCCCATTTTTGTGGTGCTGGGAATTGAACTCGGGACCTCAGAGACTGCAGCACAGCGCTCTACCAACTGAGCTAAATCCCAGCCCCTGAAATCAGTATACTGAAGAGATATCTGGACTCCTATGTAAACATTGCATCACTTTTCATGGAAGCCAAGATATGGAATCAATCTAAGTGTGCATCAGCAGATGAATAAATAAAGAAAATGTGGTACATATATCCAATGGAATAGTCCACAACCATAAAAGAATAAAATACTGTCATTTGCAACTATGGATAAAACTGGAGGATATTATGTTAAGTGAAATAAGCCAGGCACAAAAAGACAAATACCTTGTGATCTCACTTATATGTAGAATCTATTCTCAAAGGTGAACATATGGAATCAACTTATGTGACCACTGGTGGATAATGGAACTGTGTGGTACATATACATAATGGACAATATCAGCCACGAAAAGAAGGAAATCCTTCTCTTTGCAACAAAATGGATTAACCTGAAGGACATTGTGCTAAGTAAAATAAACTGGGCACAGAGGTACAAATACGATCTCACTTACATGTTAAATCTAAAAAAGGTGAACCCACAGAAGTATAAAACAGGGGCTGGTGGGGCAGAAATGGGGAGATGTTGGCAAAATGGTACAAACTTTCAGTTATAAGGTGAACAAGTTCTGAGGACACAACATTGTATAGCATAGGTAGAGATTGTTGGTTTGCTGTTAGGTGTCATCAAGTCAGATCTGACTCATAGTGACCGTAAGTACAACAGAGCAAAGTACAACAGAACTCTGTGCCATGCATACCATCTTTTTATGTTAGAGGCTATTGTTTCAGACACTACGTTTCTTCTCATTTTTGAGTCATGCCACATCAACAAATGGAGGTCCCACGGGCTTTACTCTATTCTGTCATTAAGGTTGACTCTACTTTGAGGAGGCAACTCTCCCTAGGTTGTTTCTTGAATGCCTTCCAGCCTGGAGGCTCATTTTCTGGAACTATATTTGACAGTACTTCTCTGCTATTCATAGGGCTTTCAATGGTTAATTGTTTCAGGAGTGGGTGGCTGGGACCTTCTCCATAGTCTGTCTAGGTATGGAAGCTCAACTAAAACCTGTCCATCATGGGTGGCCCTGCTGGTATCTGAGATATTGGTGGCATAGCTTTCAGCATCACAGCAACATGCCAGCGCCCACAGCATGACAAGCTGCCAGACACATCCAGGAAGGGTAGAGATAAATGTGTTAAAATTTTGATTGTGGTAATCATCACACAGTGTATATGCATATGAAATCAAGTTGTATATCATTATTTCAATCATTATTTGTTAATTAAATATTTTAACATGAAGATATATAATTTTAAAAATCTAAAACAAAACAATATAGATCTATCACAAAAACAGAGACTATGTCTGTCTTGATTACCATGGTTTTGTAGGCTTATTGTGTCTTATAGATATTAGGGGCTAAATAAACACTTATTAACTGATTAAATAAAATTATTTTAGTATGAATTAATGAACAGATATCAGGGTTAGTTTCATTTCAATTGGTTAATCTTCATTACCTCTAGTTTCAAATTCAAATATTCATGACTCTTTTCTAATATCCTTTCCTTCTTTCTGCACTTACACATCCTCTGTTGTCATTTATTTTTCCTCTTTCACTCATTTTTTCCAGTTTACTTGACATTATTTACTTTATTGCATCTCTCCAAGAAATTTATTTCCCTTCAGTCAGTAGATTTCCAACAACATCCTCTCCACTCATGTCCATGATTCTTTTTCATTTAACCACAGGTATTAGAATTGCATTTTTTTCCTAATACACTTGTCTCATCTCATTTCCCTTGCGATGAACCATTTTTAACTCAGTTAAATGAAAACTCACCTGTCTTCCCTAAGTCCAACTTTCTTATCAATTTTATATCACACTTGTAATAGGGTTCAATGCCACTTACATTCCAGAGCTCTTCACAATTTCTTAACATCTAGTTAATCCATCTAAGTCATGTGGAGCTTTAGGAAGATGATCAGAACTACTCACTGAATAACAGACAACTTTCCTTTTTGCTGTCAGTCTTCAAAATAAAACTGTACTAATCTGGAAAGTCATATGAAAGAATGTGTGACAGAAGAAGTAAAACTGAAATTTCCATTCTCTAAGGAAGAGTTCTCCCTGATGTGTCTGTCAGCTTGTCATCCTGTGAGGGCTTGCATGTTGCTGTGATGTGGAAAGCTATGCCACTGGTATTTCAGATACCAGCCGGGCCACCCATGGTGGACAGGTTTCAGCTGAGCTTCCAGACTAAGACAGACTAGGAAGAAGGATCCAGCAACCTACACCCAAAATGATTAGCCACTAAAAGTCCTATGAATAGTGGAGAAGCACTGTCATATATAATTCCATAAAATGAGCCCTCCAGGCTGGAAGGCATTCAAGAAACAACTGGGGAGGAGTTGCTCCCTCAAAACAGTTGTTGTTAGGTGCTGTTGAGTTGGTATCTGACTCATAGCAACCCTACTGTACAACATGGGAAAAAAATATTGTCAGTGCTTTTCTGCTGTTCATAGGGTTTTCAATGGGGGATTGATTTTTGGGAGTGGGTTGCTGGGTCCTTCTCCCAAGCCTACAGTATCTGGTGTTCCCAGGTGGTCTCCTATCCAAGTACTAGCCAGGCCCAACCCTGCTTAGCTTGCAAGATCTGAGGGGATCGATGCCACAGGGCTATACCTGCAGGCTTCTCAAAGTAGAGTCAAACTTAATGATGAGAATGGAGTAAAGCCCCTGGAGCCTCCATTTGCTAATGTTGCACAACTCAGAATGAGAAGAAACACAGTAACTGCAACCATGGGCTCAAATATAAAAAGGTCGTGTGCGTGACACAGTTAGTTTTGTTCTGCTGTACATAGGGTCACTATGAGTCAGATTCAACTCGATGGTACCTAACAATAAACAAAAAAGGAAGAGTTATATACCACATGATACTGTGAATAAGATGATATGGAATGTTTAATCTATGCAAAAAAAATCTTTCACTGATATAAACATTTGCACATGAGTAACAGGTTAGTTATTATAGTTCTGTCCAAATCTCTTTTTTAAAAAAAAAACTTTAAAAGATGTACAAAGCCCCTAAATCAAATATTTATGACTTTTTAGGAGTTAGTTGCTTGGAAATAGGATTTTACCTTCCCATAGTGATCATAATATGTTTATTTTTTCAGTCTAATCCATAAAATGCCTTCTGCTTTACCATCCTGGAGTCTAATCCCATCTGATCTCAGAAACTAAGCAGGATCGGGCCTGATTAATCCTTGGATAGGAGACTGCCTGGGAATATCAGGTGCTCTAGGCTTGGGAGGTGGGCTGGGATTTAGCTCAGTTGGTAGAGCACTGCGCTGCAGTCTCTGAGGTCCCGAGTTCAATTCCCGGCACCACAAAAATGGGAGAAGGGCCTGGCAATCCACTCCCAAGGCAATCCCGAAACAGTCAGCCATTGAAAACCCTACGAGGGTCGCTGTGAGTCGGATACCGACTCGACGGCACCTAACAACAACAACAACAAAGGCTTGGGAGAAGGACCCAACAGCCTACTTCTGAAACAATCAGCCATCAAAGACCCTATGGATAACAGAGAAGCACTGACAGTAGTGCCCAGCATGGCACAATGTCGGGTAGTGTTTTATCTGTTGTACATAGGGTCACTATGAGTTAAACCCAACTTGACAACACCTAACAACAACAACAACAATCCATAAAAACCTATTCCTAATACACCTAAAAACAATCCTATTGTACAATAGAAAGGAACCATTATTGATAGTAGTGTCTTAATGAAAAATCCACTGAAAGTCAGAGTTTGGGATTTTAGAAATCTCTCTCTCACAATACCACCCAGCTACAGGAAATGTGAATATTCAACAGGGTGAACAGACTGGCCAACAGAGGCATGGGTGACATGGCTATGACCATGGCTCAGGAGGGGCTGGGAAACTTGGGTTTGAGGACTAAAGGAGAACTTATTTGGAAAAAGACTTGTTAGATAGGAAACTATCTACTTTTTCCTCCTTTGGTTGAAAAAGCACATGGGAGAGAACGTAGAGAGGAAGCTTTGTAATGTTATGTCCTTCCCTTTCCCACATCTAACAACATGAGCAAGGAGACACACAGCTGGGAGGAATACATCAGCAGGAAAGCGGTGCAGGTCAATTAGTTATATGGCATCTTAGGCAAATAAAAAAACGAGTTATGAAGTTTTATCTCAGAAATCATATAAAATCAGGGAAACTGGAAAAGTTGACATTTCAAGGAATAAGTAAATACTAAGTCATGGAAGGGGCTGGGATTTAGCTCAGTTGGTAGAGCACTGCACTGCAGTCTCTAAGGTCCCGAGTTCAATTCCCAGCACCACAAAAATGGGAGAAGGGACCTGGCAATCCACTCCCAAGGCAATCCCAAAACAGTCAGTCATTGAAAACCCTGTGAGGGTCGCTATGAGTCGAATACTGACTTGACGGCACCTAACAACAACAACAACAAAAAGTAAACAAAGTCATGGAAGAAAGGAAGGAAGAAACAAAGAAACAATGAAAGAAGGAAAGAAAGAAAGAGAAAAGAAAGGAAGGTATACCAAATTACAAGTCTCTAGTACTGTAAATACATTCTATATGACTAATCATTTTCAGTGGCCAAATAACATTACACAGAAATTTTAAGAGAAATTTGATCACATAAAAGAAACTCTTTGGCCATTGAAAAACCCATAAAAATTCCTAATTTGAGTTTCAAAGTATATTGCTTGCTTATTTACTGAATATACCTTATAGATTTGTAAAACAAATTTAATGTATAATTTATATAAATTTACTCAAGAAAAAAAAGACTCATAGTGAAGGGTTAATGTAAGATGTAATTCTATAAAATGTAGTAACTGTTGTACAAATTGATAATCACATCTATTACATGAATCATTTCTAAATGTTATATTTTTGATAGATAAAATTTGTTCTTAGACATAAAATCCTATATATAGTCCACTTGTTTTGCAAAAGAAATTTCCCAAGTGCAAGTAAAGGTTTGGGAAAGTCATGCATTAAAATAGGTAATGATGAAAGCAAAATATATAGATGAACAGGAGTCTACATATAAAATTCATCTATAATTTATAAAAACCTCAGAGCAAAGCTAGTGATTATCATGTACTAAATGAAAAATCTCATTAAAAACCATTTAATTTAAAACAAATAGTTACTTTCTTTAGCATATCTTTCAATAATGTGCTTTAAATGCATATCTTTATGTCCCAATCTCCAGGTCTTTATAGTCATATCTGAAATTTCCACTTTTTGTTTTGTCTATAGAACATTTGTCTTGGATGTTCTACCAGATGTCAGTACCCACCCACTCCATGACTCAGCTCCAAGATAGTGCTAGAATACAGGTCCTGTATGTCTCTATAGCTCCCTATATCCTATAGTAGCTGAAGGTGCAAGATCCAGATATGACTCCCAGGAATAAAGGAAGAGAAATTACGGGGTAAATACATTAACTTCCTGTCCCTCCATGAGATGACTCTGAGGCATGTTCTGAGCAGTGTCTCAGAGGTGCCTTGGCAGGACTGAGCCTCAGGTATCCACAGCAGCCTCCTGTTCATTCACAGGATGAATGCATTCACATTTTGGTAGCCTGCCTTCCCAGTGTCACTTCTCTAGTCCCTCACAATGCATCATGCCATCCCCTCTCAAATGGTTTATGTCTAAATTACTTTAAGAATTGCTCTTGGGTGCAGAAATAGTCCAGGCTAAGACAGAGGACCTATTAAAACTGAAATTATCATCATCTCTCCAAATCAACATTCCAACTTCTTTGACCATCTGCTATCTCATCTTCTTTTCTTTCAGGCATTGGTGCTATAGGGCTTTGAGTTTTAGAGGCAGATTGGCTTCTGTCCTACTTCTACTGAGTCATCCAGGTGAGTAATTTATCGTGTGTGTGTGTGTACTTTTCAGAGTTGTAACAGGTATTAAACACAATAAAGTAAGCAAAGCATCTTTTACATTGTCTTTGTCCCGTTATAACATGTTGTTGTTGTTGTTAGGTGCCGTGGAGTCAAGTTGGTGTTGGACTCATTGCCACCCCATGTATAGCAGGCGAAACAGTACTGTCAGTGCTTCTCTGCTGTTCATAGAGTTTTCAAGGGCTGATTGTTTTTTGGGAGTGGGTTGTCGGGTCCTTCTCCCAAGCCTATAGCACCTGGTGTTCCCAGGCAGTTTCCCCACCAAAGACTAACCAGGCCCCACCTTGTTTAGCCTCCAGGATCTGACAGGATCAGACACAATAGTAGTAAGGCTACAGGCCATTATAATATAACTATTTCTAATTTAGAGAACAAGCACAACTTCCTTCTGTGGGTTGTTTTTCTCTAATAATTACCTTGAACTAATCTGGAATATGAGAATGAATGTTATAAATAATGAGAGTATTCTCAGATAGCAATATAAATTAATTGATGGTCGATTTTTTTTCATGAGTTTAGTATGAAAAAGAGTGCTCCATGGAAGTATGTGAAGTTTTTTGTTTTTATAGTTATTGTTAGATGCCATCAAGTCAGGTCCAAATCATAGCGACCCTACGTACAACAGATGAAACATTACCCCACACTGTGCCACTATTGTCAGTGTTTCTCTGCTATTCATAGGGTTTTCAATGTCTGTTTGCTTTTTGGGAGTGGGTTGCCAGGTCCTTCTCCCTTTCTATAGTTAGGTATCCTTAAATCTAGAGATCACAAAAACTATAAGTGATGTTCTTATGGTTTGGTATGAAGAATGGCACATAATAAATAAAATTCATAATACTGATTGTAAAACCATTGTGAAAATGGCTTATGTATGAAACAATTTAGGGCAAAAGTAGCATTCAGTACATCAGGGGGAAGAGATTGATGGAAGCTCAAGAAATAATTGCATTATTTACAAGTATTACAGTGTGTAAGGTAAAACATGGTTTATTGAATTTCTTTTTTGATAGTATGCTACAAACTATAATTATTATTGATATTGAGTTTGACTTTATTGCATTAATTATTTCTTTTTTTTTTTTTTTTTTTTTGCGGTACTGGGGATTGAACCCAGGGCCTCACACCTGTGTGCTCTGCAAGTGCTGGACCACTGAGCTGTACCTCAGCCCATTTTTTTTTACTTTTTGAGACAGGGTCTCACTAAGTTATGCAGACTACCTCTGGTCTCAAACTTGCGATCCTCCTGCCTCCACCTCCCCAGCCGCTGGGATTACAGGCGTGCACCACCACACCTGGCCCTGCATTAATTATTTCTGAAAACCCTCTTTTTTTGTACTTCCATCTTTATACACATTCCTCTTCACTGGAATATATGCTCATTTTCTCCAACATGATTTAGGACTCAAAAGATTTTCTGTTGATTGCATTCATGCCTAATTATAAATCATGTCTGAGGCAGTTGGTTTATATTGAAAATGGAGAACAAAGCCAATATCTGTCCACATTGAATCAAAAGAAGATGGTAGGATCACAGTCTAAATAATCAGAGTCTGTGTGGATTTATGTTATTAGAATATGATTAATCAGCACCTAATGCAAACCAGTACATGCTTAACATTTACTGAGTCCTTCTGCCTCACATTAAAGTCCTGTGGCGCTGGTTAAGATAAGATAAGCACTTTGCTTTATCTGATAGGACACTGTTACACTTGCCATGTGGCCCAATAGCTGATGTAGCTCACTCATTCAACCCTGAAGAGGCCCCAAGGCTTTACTCTTGGGAAATACTTGTTCTACTCTGTGGTGTCATGATTACTAGTTCATAGTTTTCTAATGTCCTTTGAAAAGCACAACAGAAAAACCTCTGGGGAAATTCTACACTGGAGTTGATTTGTTAGAAAAGAGTTCACTCACCTGAGGACCAGGCTGACCCTGAAAGTGAAAAGAAAAAGAAAAACAATTATAAAATTGTAATCAGAAGTAAATATTTTCACTACCAAAACTAAAACTAGTTCTAAAAATCTTCACAAAATGTTGCTGAAGATGATAATACCTAATTACTCACCAGCTGTACTTTGAAGATTTAAAAAAATCATACTGCGTCTTAATAATTTTACTCTGTATTATTAGTCTAAATTCTTGGTGCATGGCTAAGTGCAGTGGCACATGGTTGTAATCACAGAGACTTGGGAGGCTGAGGCAGGAGGATTGTGAGTTTGAGGCCAGAGGCAGCCTGCGTAACTTAGTGAATCCCTGTCTTCAAACACGAAAATAAAAAATGGGCAGGGGATGCAGCCCAGTGGCAGAGCATTCACAAAGTACGTACAAGGCCTTGAGTTCAACCCAAAATACCACAAATACACACAAAAAATTATCTTGATGTATGCTCTATTACATATAATTCCAAAATGACTCAAGAGGTTTCGCATGCACCAGATTTTAACTGGAGAAAGAAAAGGCACAAAGTGTATCACACTTCACATTATCCTAACCAATGGGTTACTTAGAGGGAGAGTCTTTCAACACAGACTATTATCAAGCTACACAGTCATACATGACAAAGAAGTATGAGGAAAAAGAGACATTTTAGTTTTAGAAATGAGTCTTCAAATTTCTCATCATTTCAATAATATTTTAAATTAATTTTTAAGAAAACATCTATCTTTTACCTTGCACAATCAAATCTAAGGGCATTTAAAAAGACTATGAGGGGTCTTGGGATTGTTAAAGTGTATCATAACTCCTCACACAGTCAACAGATTATGTGACCTCTTGCCAATTTAATTCATTTTGATTGTCACTTTCTTATTGTTGAAACTGATGAAAATGTCAAAGCAACATAATTATAAATGCTTCTAGCTAAAGAAAAGTTATCTGTGATTAAAAGTGTTGATTAAACATCATTTTCTTAAAACCTCCAATTGGATTTTGTGTCAGATGAGAATAAAGAACAGTTCACACCAAGTTATGGAAGAAAAGAGAAAGAAAGAAAGAAAGAAAGAAAGAGAGAGAGAGAGAGAGAGAGAGAAAGGAAGGAAGGAAGGAGAAAGGAAGGGAGGAAGGAAAGGAGGGAGGGAGGGTGGAAGGAAAGAAAGAGAAAGGAAGAGAGAAAGGAAAACAAGAAATAAAGAAAGAAGAAAAGAAGGAAGGAAGAAAAGAGAGGAAGGGAGGAAGAAGAGGGGGAAAGAAAGAGAAAGGAAGGAAGGAAGGAAAAGGAAAGAAAGAAAAGAAAAGAAAGAGAAGGAAGAAGGAAGAGAGGAGGAAGGAAGGAAGGAAGGAAAGAAAGAGAAAAGAGAGAAGGAAGGAAGGAAAGGAGGGAGGAAGAGAAGGAGGGAAAGAGGGAAGAAAGAATGTACAGTCTCATTGTATCAGCCATATGTCATGAGGCAGCCTGACTGGGGAGTCTTCCTCACTTAGCATCTCTCTGAACTTGGAATTTCTCTAGGAGCTTCTTCTCTAACTCATTGGGGATAGCTCAGGTGATTTTCAAAAGGTTTTCCTGGAAATGTGGTAAGTTAGGTTTTGTTTAGTCAAACCAAGAAGTGGAGGCAAGCCAAGTTTGTACTCTTCAGTGGAGAGAAAGAGAATGTCGTTGGGTTGTTAGGTACATCCAGTTGGGTCCAACTCATAGTGATCCTATGTACAACAGTACAAAATTCTCTGACATTGTGCCATGCCCAGCACTATGTCAGTGCTTCTTCACTATTCATAGGGTTTTCAGTGGCTGGTTGTTTAAGGATTGTTTCAGGAGTGGCGTGCCAGGTCTTTCTCCCATTTTTGCAGTGCTGGGGATCAAACACAGGGCCTCAGAGGATGAAGAGCAGCACTCTACCAACTGGGCTAAACTACAGCACATGGAAAGAAAATAACATTTATTAATTCTTATTGAATGCCAGGCACTTTGAGGCATAAGTTATTTTAGTTATTCTTTATTACTGCCTTGCATTTTGCAAATGGAGAAACTGAGGCTCAGAAAAATAAGCTAAAGGCCAGAAAGACCATAGATGGAAAGGCTAGAATTTAACCCCTATTCTAATTGCAAAGTTCATGTATTTCCTACGAGGTCATTGAGGCTTTCCCTCTGGAAATTAAAGCTCATAGATATATGCAGACTTACTGGAATCAACTATGGTACAAGAGCGCTCTTTAGGTGAGTTCTTGGATGCCCTTGGGTCAGATCTGATACACAGCAACCCTATATACAACAGAACAAAACACTACCCAACACTGTGCCATGTACATGATCTTTTTATATTTGAGCTCAATGTCACAGTCACTGTGTTTCTTCTAATTTTTACTCATGCCAAATCAGTAAAAGGAGGTCCTGGGGTTTATTCTACTCCCAACATCAAGGTCGACTCTATTTTGAGGAGGTAACTCTTCTCCAGTCTGTCAGCTTGTTGTGCTGTGGCGGCTTGCATGTTGCTGTGATGCTGAAAGCCGTGCCACTGCTATTTCAGATAACAGCAGAGCCACTCATGGTGGACAGGTTTCAGCTGAGCTTCAAGACTAAGAAAGACTAAAGAGAAGAACCTGGCAGTACACTCTGGAAACAATTAGCCATTAAAACACTATGATAGCAGTGAAGGACTATCAAATATATAGTGCTGAAAAATTAGCCACCCCAGGCTTCAATTGTAGTGTTGTTGTTAGGTGCCGTCGTGTCAGTGTCCAACTCATAGCAACCCTACATACAACAGGTGAAACACTACTGTCAGTGTTTCTCTGCTATTCATAGGGTTTTCAATGGCAGATTTATTTTTGGGAGTGGGTTACTGGGTCCATCTCCCAAGCCTACAGTATCTGGTGTTCCCAGGAAGCCTCCCATCCAGGTACTAACCAGGCCCAACCCTGCTTAGCTTCTGAGATCTGATGGGATTGGATATCACAGTGTGACAGCTGCAGGCTCAATGGTGTAGACACTCTAAATTTCCCAGCCACTCCTGGACTGCCGTAGTGTGCACCTCAGCCTCCGTGGGCACTCTACCACCAGCAAGCATCCCAACCTGTTTGCTGATCCCTGTATGGAAACCAGTTTGGCAAAGCTTCTTGAGGGTAGTAAATATTCCTAAAATCAGCAAGAAACACAAAGTTTCAGATGAAAATCTTAAAGGTGGGGTTTTCCACTAACATATAACTATGTATCTTTCCAGATCCATTAATTAGATGAAATTACAATATGTGTATATCTATCCCCCCCTCCCCTTCCCCATTTCTTCTGTCCCATCTTTAAGTTTTTGGTATTTTTACTGTTTAGAATAAATGCAAACTCCAAAGTATGAATGTGTCTCTTTTACTGAACTTCAGAATATATTACATCTCTTATATGTGTTTATGAAAAATTAAAATTTAGGATTCATTAAAATCAGAATGAATTTCATCAAAAGAATCTATTGAGCATAGTTGTTGAGATTTTCTGGTTCCTATGATTGTTCTACACATGACACTTTTCCTGTACATCTTTAAAATGTGGCTTTTCTGCCATTATACTGAATAAATGATTTAGAACAATGCACATATTTATGTTATTATATTCAAATATACATTGTGTTATGGATTTTGTTAGTGTGAGAACCAATAGAAATAAATAACAGTAAATTTTAAAAAGTTGACCTCTATAGAAGCATTTGAAAGTATATAGCAGTAGGGGATTCAGATTACTCTGATACATGACATGATTTTCAGGACAAAATTGTGTGTATGTGTGTGTGTTTGTGTATGTGCATGTGTGCGTGTGTGTGTGCGTGTGCGTGTGTGTGTGTGTGTGTGTAGAGTGTGGAACATGATAAAGAAAAATGGATGTAGTTGTTTGAGAGGCTTTCCAGAGAAACAATGCATATAACATGACAAATTTGGTCACTCTACCCTAAGGCACAGATTATACAAAACAAGCCTTACAAATCTTACAGGAGATCCAGGAACTGCCCCACGGAATCATCCCACTCATATGATGTAACAATTTATTCCCTGGCAACCTCCTACTGTCTCTGCACAAGAACACAGTCTAGCGGCTGGGGTCTTTATGGTCATCACAGTGGTGGCATCTGGTCCAAAAAGGAAAATGAAGGAGAAAAGGTTTTTGAGGGTGTTGCAATGTCAGCTGCCCAGGAGGGGCACAGGACAGAAGGAACAGTTGAGAGCCACTAGTGAGACTCCTTCATGACTTAGGATATCTAGGAATAAGTACTTTGTTACAAATTAATTTGCCACAAGAAACATTTTATAATTTTCTCATGTTGCTTCTGAGGAGTTCATTGAGAAAAAGTAGGATTTTCATTCATTGTTGTTGTTAGATGCTGTGGAGTGGGGTACAACTCCTAGTGAACCTGTGTACAACAGAACGAAACACTCCCCAACACTGTGCCATGCCCAGCACTATGTCAGTGCTTCTCTGCTATTCACTGGGTTTTCAATGGCTGATTGCTTGGAGTAAACTGCCAGGTCCTTCTCCCTAGCTTGTAACACCTGGTATTCCCAGGCACTCTCTCATCCAAGGACTAACCAGGAAGATCCTGCTTAGCTTCCTAATTAGTAGATATTTTTCTAATCTATTTTCTAAGTTATAGGTAATGACTATTATTAATAACTAACTGTGAAAGGGCTGGGATTTAGCTCAGTGGGCTGGGATTTAGCTCAGTTGGTAGAGCGCTGCTCTGCAGTCTCTGAGGTCCCGAGTTTGATTCCCAGCACTGCAAAATGGGAGAAGGACGTGGCAACCCACTCCCAAGGCAATCCTGAAACAATCAGCCACTGAAAACCCTATGAGGGTCGCTATGAGTCGAACTCCACTCGACGGCACCTAACAACAACAACTGTGAAAGTGAACTTTTAGTTTTCTAAGATACATTCTAAATGACTACTTAGGAATTATGATTAATACTCATTAAACAAAATATAAGTTGATTTTTAATTGAATTATCAAAAATACCTTTATCCCCCCAAAACAAATCACTAAAATGTTTCTATAAATAAAAGTCTGAATCATGTATAATCAGGGCCAAGCAAAATAGTCAAATCACCACAAGACTGAAGTTGAGAATATACATGAAGAAGTGTAGAATTGGGAGTTGGGGGGCTGTGGGGGGCTGATTTACTGTCCTGCAGCAGGGAAGGCAATGCCCCAGGGCCGCTCAGGCACCAGCGGGAAGGAAGAGAACCAGCAGGAGTTGCTGACTTTAAAAGCCATAATCAGAACAGTGTGGCGGAAAACAATCAGCCAGTAGCTGGTGCTTGACAGAAAGGGTTCCAAGGAAGTTGAATGTTTTGTGTGGAGGCATATAAACCACAATGGAACATGATAAATGAGATGACCTGTCACTGGGGTATGTATTGTTACTTTAGGCAATTAAAGAGCAATACCAACCACTCTTTGTCGGGCTGTTATCACAATTATGGTTGCCAGAAAGTGCTCTTTTCTAAATCGACAGAGTCATTTGGATTTCTGACTCAAGCAATTAGTTTCACTACAAGACACTTTTTTTTAATGGATGGTAAATCTGTGTCATTCCTTTCAGGTGTGACAAATGCTGTTTTTTCATTTAACACATGCACAGATACGGATACAAAACTTATAGTTTTAAAATACGGTATTATTTTGAAATATTGATCAGAATAACAGACTCACATATATCTTTACTGTGATCAATTTTAAATAAAAACTCTATCATCCACAAAAATGTCAGAGAATATTGGTATTGCTCATGCCACTCTAAAAGGTATTACGCCTACTTCAAGGTAATTAGAAATTGCCTTGATGACTCAGAAACTCAAGCTTTCCTGTCACTTTCATTTTAGTGCACTTAGATTTAGATGGAGTTTATTCCCCTGAGTTGAAAGAAATAATGTCTCTTTTGCATTTGGAACCCTTACAATCTAAAAAAAAAACATGATTATGATTATTTCAACTGTGTTACCTCTCAAAAATTCTCAAATTCACACACTTGATGTTAAGTCTATTTTTCTTTCAGGTGAAAACAGTACCTATAGCAGAAACCCAGAGAAAGCTTTAGAGCCACAGAACTACCACAAAGGAACTCAAGTGGCAGCGAGATTGTCCTGGTGGCAGGCAGTCTCAAGGATCGATAGGGATCCTGTCATAGAACCTGCTCTCAGTGGACTCCCTTAGCCTTTCCATAGTTGCTGGCCTAGAGTGTGCAAAGACACCCTGTGCTTGCAGCACCAGCAAGCAGGAATCTATCCACCCTTCCTGCACTGAGTTTGAACACATTTTAATTTCTAGTATTCTAGTGCCTGATCTACAAGGTGCTTCCAAAATGATAGCTGAACTGCTGTGACCTGAAAATATTTTGATCGGCCAAAAAGGGTTGATAGTGATATTTAGAAGGGTTTCTATTACATTGTTATATTTTCCAAATGTTAAGTTCTCAATCTAATATTCCAGAAAGAGTTCTCTTGTCTTCTTTTCACTGCAGAATAAACACTTCCATGTCAAGAGGAAGTCTGCCCCTCAGTTGGATCTTACTTACATAATGAAGCTGGAACTCAAGCAGCCATTGGCCGCAGAAATTCTGAGGGGGATCCACATTGCTACCAACACACATGTGCCACCCAACGGGAAAGGAGAATTATGTCTTAAGCAAAAACCACTCCCTAGTTTAAGACTCCATATCCAATTGATATAAACATAGCCTGTCAAATTGCTTCACAAATTATGCTATACAAATACAGCAACTTCAAGTAGGCTATGTGGTCAATACCAATAATTCACTAAATTCAAATTTAGATTTTTTAAAAATCCTAATTTTTATTACTAATATGCAAATGAAATACTAGAGAGGAGCAATTGAAGAAATTAATCATTAGAGATTCTGAGTGTTAATTTAAAAATGGCTTTGCAAAGGCTGCATAATCTCCTGATGCCTGTAAGTTGCTCTTGCTTCCAGCTACTCTTTCAGATTTGGCTGAAATAAACATTATTCATAATTTATACTACCTGTTGTGCTGCCCAACAGGATGGATATTAATAATTCTTACCTTAGCTGCAGTCACATAGTGCTACCTAGATAAGAGTCTTTTAATTCAAAGGTTTTTTTCTTTTTCTTTTTTTGGAAAGTACTTAATCCTCAGTGGATTTAATGCTGGCAAGGGAAGGTTATATTCCACTCCAAAGGAAAACAGCTATTCTCAAACCTGTATTGTATTTCTCTTTTAAAATCTGAGAAAGAAAGGGAGCAAGAATGAACATGTAGGTGGTTTTTATTAGGTTCAATATAAAGAATATAAAAGTTGATCCAAAATTTGGGAAATTTCTCATATAATACTTGCCCTTCATAAATAAATAATAATTGTATTTTTAAAAATTACTCATTTAAACAGGCTAACAAGTCTTTCCTACATTAATTAAAAACATATTTTCTAGAAGATTTTTTCTCTTATGAGTCAATGTCCATATGTGGAACATACGAAGCAAAGAATTTTATCAAATGCATTTTTGTCATTAAAAATTTCACATACAGCCAGATGTAGTGGCACATATATGTAATCCCAGCAACTTGGGAGGTGGAAGCAGGAGGATTGCAAGTTTGAGGCCAGAGGCAGCTTGCTTAATTTAATAAAATCCTATCTCAAGATAAAAAAATTTTTAAAAGGGGCTAGAGTTGCACCTCAGTGGTAGAGCACCTGCAAAGTATATGTAAGGCCCTGGATTCAGGCCCCCAGCACCACACAATGAATGAATGAATGAATGAATGAATGAATGAATGAATAAAACATTCATGCACAGAACATAAGCTAAAGAATTTTCTTTATGCATTAATCTATCATTAAAATTAGATACATAATCATCCATTAACATTTATTCAAATTTTTATTGTATAAATAATGTTTACACCTTTAAGTATATGTATCCCTGATTGTTTCCTTGTGCTAAAATACTGGAAATGTACTTTTATTCTAATTATAAATTATATATGTATATTATACTTATAGTATATAAAATACAGGTGATACATTTTCTAGGATATAATTTGTATATATCTATTCAGACATGTAAACTTACTTGTCTAAAAAGAGAAAGAAAGGGGAAAGAGTGAGAGGGGAGAGAGAAGGAAGGAGGAAGGAGAAAAGAAAAACATCAAAAAAATATTTATCTCTGGGTGGTAGGATTATGAGTAATTCTTCCTTTTATCTTTATTATTTTCTAGACATCCCAAAATTTCACTAGGTCTATTTCTGGATCACAAAAATATATTATCACATGATTGCTAATTCACTGTAGAAAACTTTTCAAAGAACCTTCATTAATTAAGTTGCTATGTTTTTTCCATATTATATTCATTTGCTCAAAGATCAAAGTCAGTGATTTCAAACCCTAGTTGCCTACTATCTCCAGATTCAGGATGTTTTAATTACCTAAAAGAATATTGTTAAATTTGTAAAATCCATTCTCCAAAACTCAGTAAGTGCGTGCTTTCACTTTACCTTCATGTGTGTCTGAACATCACTTTTAGGGGTGGATTGAGAGTAGAGCAAGAGGCAGGAGAGCCATGTAGTTAACACCGGTTATTGGAGCTACAGCTCCACATAGACGGAATCCCTGTGAGGCACAAAGGTTTTGGAACCTTGGCTGTTTTGCAAACCAAAATATTTGGGTTGGGATTTAGATATGTTATTTTACGGAGTTCTATAACGGACTTCTACTTTTGACTATAAATGTGTATCTTCCTTCCAAAACATTATTATTTAAATAAGCCTTTTTCAATACTGGCATGCAATCAGGATGGGTACAAAGGTGCAAATAAATGAGCAGCTTAGCATATATATGTTTAGTACGATACAACAAACGTGGAATATGTGTGAGAGTAGACACCTGCTCAGCTTCCACAGCTTTAAAAACTCATGCCTTTTGAAGACACAAAGGCAATTTTTACTGCCTCACCAATTTCATTACATTATATATACTGAATAGTCTGGTTTCTTCTATGTTTGATAACATCCTGAAATGTGCTATTTTGGTTTCTCTGGCCAATTTATAAATACCTCTCAGGCTGATTAAACTTATGCAAGTTCCCAATTCCAATTTTCTAAATATTGTGCTAAAAGCTGGGCTTTACAGTACTCTCTACAGCTGTCTTAGCTGTTTTACATTAATAACTGTGTGCTAACAGATTTCTAACACCCAGAGAGACAATTAATTCATAGTGCATGAGTCACGTAATGCTTATTGCTCCAGTGAAGTAAAACCCTAAAAATAAAGATCTACTTTAAAATTGGGGAGGAAAGGTTCTGCAAGTGGACAAATATATGCGTTCTGGTGACCCAGATGTTTGGGGCTACATAATAGGTATCACTACAAAAGTTCAAAAAGAGAAATACCATATGTGCTCACTCATATGGGGGAGGGGAATCTTAGAGGATGAAAAAAAGTCCTATATGTAAGTTGATATATAAAAATACACAATTAAATTTAGCCAAGAAGGGACAATATAAAGAGTAGAAAGGAGGAGGGAGGGAACTAACAGAGGGAAGCAAAGATTGTGAAAGATGGGATGGGGAAAAGAATCACTGTAGAGGGATAAAGGGGGAGAAGGTAATCTCAATATAAAAGGTGCAACTTCATCACTAAATTGGAAAAATAGGGGAACATAACCCAAATATGCATATGATTTCCACTACATATTAGTCAAAAAGTTCCATAAACCTTGTAAATTGATAAAAGTGTAACCCAAAGTAATGTAATAGCTGCGTAATGGAAAAAGCCAATGCTGTATTACTCTGTACCCCACCATCATTTACCAACAGAGAGAGAGAAAAATTAGCTATTGCTGACTACTACAAGTCATCAAGAGCTTTACAAATGATATTTCTGCTTGTTACAATAACCTTGCCAAGTCAGAGTCATTTCTGCCATTTTGCAATTGAACAAATCAAGTTTGAAAGAGCTTAGGCAATGTTCCCTTGTCAAAAAGCTCCTAAAGAGGAAGCTAGAATATGAACATGGGAGACTAGAACTCCTTGGAGCACTCCCCTGCATCATGTTCATGGTCTGTATGAGATCACCTAGGCAAAGAGAGGAGCAGTGATTCTTAACCTTCTTTTGAATCTTATAAAAGCTAGAGCTGTTCCATTTAGCTGTGAAACACTTTGAAAACACTGGGCATGGGTACACACACCCTCAGGTCCACCCATGTGTCTCTAGGAAAGCATGCACTTCTAGTTAAGAACTCATGAGGAGAGAAATATAAATGTTTCAGGTGCATGAGAGTGTTACAGAAGGGAAACTAAGGAAGGAAAGAGTTAAAAAAATTAGAGTCACAGAAATCAAGGTGGCAATTTTAGAAAGAGTAGTTGATTAAATTAGAACTGCAAACAGTCCATTGCATTTACTCAATCATTGTTGTTGTTAGGTGCCGTGGAGTCGGTATCCGACTCATAGCGTCCCTCATAGGGTTTTCAATGGCTGTTTCAGGATTGCCTTGGGAGTGGATTGCCAGGCCCCTCTCCCTACTCAATCATAGGCCAGAATTTTTACTGTAATTGATTGAGTAGGGAGCTCAGAAAATAAGCACCAGAGGTATCAAGTAGGTGTCACGTGAAATGCCAACTCTGATTGTTATTGGCTACCCAGAATAGCTAGTATTAAGAAAGTTCTGGGTTTTGGAACAGTGCTGCGATTAATCATCAATATGTACAGAAGGCAAAAAGTGGAAAGCATGTATACCAACTATTTGCCAACCTGAGTAAACAATGCTAGCAATTGTGTATGAAGAGAAGGAAAAAATGGTAGTAGTTAAAAAGGACAGGAGCCAGGGAAAAGTACTTTTCTTGTTTGTGTGATAACGAGCAAGGTACTTGAAAATGTTTACAAACTGACAAAACCTGTTAAATTGGGAGAAAAGAAATGGCTTGTGAAGCAAAATCAACACAAAAGAGGATTTTGTTTTATTTTTTCTCTGCAGTGCTTGGGGTTTGAATCCAGGGCTTTGAACATACTAGGCAAGCACTCTACCCACCAAGCTATATCCACATCCCATTGGAAAAATAGGGGACTATAACCCAAATATGCATTTGAGTTTTATGACATACTAGTCAAAAGACTCCATAAACCTTGTAAGTTGATAAAACTATAACCAAAAGTGATGTGATAGTTGCACAATGGAAAAAGCCAATGCTGTATTACTCTGTACTCCACTATCATTTACCAATAAAGGGAGAAAGGAAAAAACAAGAGAAAAAGAAAAGAAGAAGAAAAAGAAAGCAAAAACAAAGCTGAAAGAAGCAGCAAGGATGAATAGCTTTGGTCTAAGTGAAAAAGTTAGTGACATAAATGTACAGAGATCTGGGGGGAAAATAAGCATTTAGGATCTTATTATGAGGGGCTTGGGGAGTAGGGTCATGAGAGGGTAAGAGGGAAGTGGACATGAGCAATGTACAATGAAACGGAAATTCATAATGAGACCCATTAAGTTGTACATTCAAAAAGAAAGGATACAAAAGGTAAAGATTGTGAGGGGAGATACCATTTTATCTAAGAGGAGGAGAAAGAAAGTGAAGACAGATACAGATAAACTGGGATCTATAGAGACAGAAGTAGTAATATTCCAGGCCCTAGACCTCACAGGAGCATCTAACAACCACAACAAACCTCATTGGAGGTGGGGTAAAATGGGAAGAATATGGTTAATCATTTCTTTATTAATTCACCTAAAATTTGTTAAATACCTACTATGTGCCAGGCATTCTGCAGGTACTAGGGATAGCACATACCGAGTATATAAAGCTAAGTCTCTGTTATCATTCTCGTTGGGGAGGCAAGCTTCAAGAGAATGTTTTTCAATAATGTGGCAGATGGTGATAACAGCTAAGCAGAAAAGTATATGAGGAAAAGCAGGCTAGGGAACAACTCTGTGGGAGGGTGCTATTTAATTGGGTGGTCGTGGGAGGGCTCTGAACAGAGGAAAAGGGGCAAAGGAAACAGCCAGAGAGAATACCCTGGGAAGGGAGAGAGGCTTCATGGATTCATGTAACTGACTGGCTGTCAGGTCAGGAATGTGAGATGGGAAAGGTTAAGGGTGAAGTCACAGAGGGAAAAGGGACAGACACATAGGACTGTTCGAGCCATGATACAAACTTGGCTTTTAATCTGGATGAGACAGAAAGCCACAAAAAGGGGATTTTGCACAGGAAAGTGACATAATCTGAATTTTGTTTGAAAAGAATGTGGTCATTGTGAGGAAAAAGCTCCAAGGACAAGGATGTACACATAGAAAGAAGTCAGAAAGCTTCCGTAAAATTCTAAGTGAAAGGTAAATGATAGGATGCACCAGGATGATAGGGATGGAAGGAGTGAAAGGTGGAAAGATTCTGATGCCAGGATTGCACAGATTTAATATAGGGAGTAAGAAGAAAAAAGGAGTCAAAAATGATGCCCAGGGTTGACTGTAGCAGTTAAAGGAATGGGGATGTCCTTTACTGGTAGGTAGATGACTACAAGAAAAGCAGACTGTAGGAGAGAAGAGGCAGAAATTTTAGAATTTGGTTTTAATATGTTAAGTTTGAGATATCTGTGAGACATTCATGGGGAGAGGTTGAATAGACAGTCGGACATATAAATCAAGAGTCTGGAGGAGAAATCTGGGCTGAGGATATGCATCTGGGAGCCCGTGACATATATATCGTTAGACAGGTGCGGAGCTTCTCTCCTCGGACAGAACTGCCCCACCCCACAGAGCCCTAAGTGCACACTAGGCTGGAGTCTACCATGCCCCCCAGAGGGTGGCTCAGTGCACACTCAGTGCATATCTGGGCTTTGTGCTCCCAGAGGGCAGGTACCTTGTCCTGGTTACCATGGAGACCAGGATCCTCATTCTCCTGCCACTAGTGCAGGACCTGTCAGAGATGGCTCCTCCCTACAAGGAGGTGCTTCCTTCTACCCACTATGCCCCAGTCCAAAAAAGCTCGCCAAAATTTTGATTTGAAAGTCTCCCCTGCCTGGCAACTATTCCAGCCTATCAGAACTCTCCACACACCCGCTTCCTACCTATCCCCATGCAATACATCAATTATTCCTTCCCCCTCCTATCTAGAGCCCATAAAAGCCTCACCCCTTCTTCCCCCAGCAGCTTCTCTCCCTTTGCTAGAGACAGCCATAGCAGTTTCTCCTAATAAAGGTCTGTTGAGTTTATGGGTATTTTGGCTCCTTACCTAACATATGCCTGCAGCTGTAGCCCTGTGGCATCCGATCCCGTCAGATCTCAGAAGCTAAGCAGGGTTGGGCCTGGTTAGTACCTGAATGGGAGACCGCCTGGGAACACCAGAAGCTGTAGGCTTGGGAGAAGGACCTGGCAACCCCCTCCCAAAAATCAATCTGCCATTGAAACCCCTACGAACAGCAGAGAAGCACTGACAATAGTGTTTCCCCTGTTGTACAGAGGGTCGCTATGAGTCGGATACCGACTCGACAGCAACTAACAACAACAACAACTAACAACAACCTAACATATATGCTATTTAGTTATGAGAGATTCTGAAGTCCCCTAGCAAATGAATGTAAGGAAGGTAGGAAAGAAATAAGGTGCAAGGGCTGAGTGCCCTGGCATCCCATCATTTAGAGAAAGAACATGATGAAGAAAAGTAACCATCTAGCAAGGCAGGCAGGCTGAGGAGCAGCAAGCGAGGCAGGAGGAACCCCTTGAAAGAGTGACCCGAGGCAAGGAGATAAGCTAGTGAAGTGTTTCAAGAAGAAGGGATCAGTCCACCAAGCCAAATGTGGTCCAGCAAAATTTGGACTTGAACCACTAAGTTTGTCACAGTGAAGATAACTAGTGACCTTGGCAAGAAAGTTCCAGCAGAGTGGTAGATGGGGATGCTTTCTATGGTTTATGACAGAATGGGAAACTAGGATTTGATGAGTGTGAACAAGTCTTTCTAGGAGTTTTCCTGTAAAGAGGAATGAGTGCTACCAAGAAATGGGACAGTGCCTGGAGAAAGATATGGGATCAAGGAAGGTGGTATGGCATAATGTTAATGGAATTATCCAAAAGAGAGGTAAAACTGATACAGGAGGAGGGCATCACATGAGCAAGGCAGAGGTGACAGGGAACTGGATCAACTACCCAGCAAAGGGACAGGCCATCCCTGGGAAAAAGATGGAAGGAGACGCAGTCCTGTGTAAAGAAGCAGATGGGGGAGGGAGTATGAATGTTACACTCTGTTTCCGTTTTCTCAGGAATAACAAAACACGGTTATCTAGGATATACAAAGAACTCAAGAAACTATGCACCAAAGTAACAAATAATCCAATAAATAACTGGGCAAAAGAACTGGACAGTTCTCAAAAGAAGAAATGCAAACAGCCAATAAACATATGAAAAAATGTTCAGTATCCCTAGCCATCAGGGAAATGCAAATCAAAGTGCACTGAGATTCCACCTCACCCCAGTCAGAATAGCTAACAACAACAAATCAACTAAGAACAAATGCTGGAGAAGATGCAGAGAAAAGGAACACTTTTACGCTGCTGGTGGGACTATAAATTATTTCAGCTATTATGGAAATCAGTATGGAGGCTCCTCAGAAAACTAAAAATAGAACGACCATATGATCCTGCTTTATTACTCTTTGGCATATACCTAAAGAAATCCAAGTCATCATACCATAGAGACACCTGCATTTCCATGTTTATTGCAGCACTCTTCACAATTGCAAGGATATGGAATCAGCCCATATGTCTATCATCAGATAGATGATGAGATTTTAAAATGTGGTATACATACACAATGGAATATTATTCAGCAGTAAAGAAGAGTGAAATTACATCATTTACACCAAAATGTATGGAACTGGAGATAAATTTAAGCAAAATACCCCAGTTTCAGAAACAGAAATACCACGTTCTCATTCCTGTATGGGAATTAGATCTACATTAAAGAAAAAAATTATACACACACACACACACACACACACACATACACACACATACATACATACATACATTCATACATATACACATACATACATATACACACACATACATACACACACACCTCTCTCTATATAAACATATGTACATGTATAAAACTGGAAAATACAAGGGGACCCAACATGGGAGGGGAAAGGTCAGGAGAAGGGAGAGGGGGAACAACATAATGGGGTAAAGAGGCAGAGAACAAGTGCAAAGCACTGGAAGTAATTCTGTGAAAATCCCATAACTAATCCCACCATTGTTTTTGTTATTGTAAGGTGCCTTCAAGTAAGGTCTGACTCATAATGACGCTACATATAACAGAATGAAACACTCTCTGACACCATGCCGTGTTCCGCACTATGTCAGTGCTTCTTTGCTATTCATAGGGTTTTCTATGGCTACTTGGGGGCTTGCAGTCGTACTACTGTGGCATCTGATCCCATCAGATCTTGGAAGGAAGCAGGGTCAGACCTGGTTAGTACTTGGATGGGAGACCACCTGGGAACACCAGGTGCTGTAGGCTCGGGAGAAGGACATGGCAACCCACTCCCAAAAATCAATCAGTAATTGAAAAACCCTATGAATAGCAGAGAAGTACTAACAATACTGTTGCATCTGTTGTGTGTGGGGTTGCTCTGAGTTGGGCACCAACTCTGATGGGACCTATTAACAACAATAACAATTGTTTTGGTATTGTTTTGGGAGGGGGCAGCCAGGTCCTTCTCCAATTTTTGCAGTACTGGGGATTGAACCCAGGGCCTCTGAGAGTGCAGAACAGCACTCTATCAACCAAACTAAACCCCAGCCCAACCCCACTATACTGCATGCAATTAAAAAAAAAAAAAGCATAGTATACCTCAAAAAGAGAAAAAAGAAAAACAAACAAACAAAAACCAGTTATCAAGAAAGGTAAGTGGAGGGAGATGCATGAGGATTCAGGAGAGAGAAAAGATTTGAAATAGCCAGGGAAGTAAAAGAGTGACTGGATTGGGTGTAGGTAATAAATTGATGGGCAGCACTAAGGACCCTCTTGAGGTCAGTGTTTGTAAGTTCAAATGAGACCAACAATGCTAGGGCTGTTTTTCTCTATCCGCTTTCAGGGATTTCTGTGCAGGTGCCAAGCAGAGGGTGAGCTGGTGTTACCTAGCTGCAGGATTTTCCCAGGCCAAGACAACGGAATAAGGCAGCAAGGAGAGAGGTGTATGTGAAAGTATGAATTTTACTATATATTAGTGAAAAGTTTCCATAAATCTTGTAAGTTGATTCTAAAAGTGTAACCCAAAGTGACGTAATAGTTGCATGATGGAAAAAGCCAATACTGTACTACTCTGTACCCCACCAATATTTACCAATAAAGGGAGAACAAAAATGAAATATAAATATATTAAAATTTTTTCAGAGATCATAATAAAAAGAAAATATGACCATGACAATGGAACATGATATTTAATCTGCTATGGAGGAAAATGAGAAAATGCAAGATGTGGGAGAAAATGTTTCCCAACAGTTTCAGATTTAAAAAAAAATTTCACCATATTTTTGTGATATACCTACACAGACCATATTTGATAAATTCAGTAGTATCAATTAGTAGAATGTCTGATGTGATGATCTATTATTATAGTTATACTAGTAATTTTTAACAGTTTAACATGCTTTCAAACTTTTACTAGTAATTTTTAACAGTTTTAAAAAATATGCTTTCAAGTTATTTTCTATTTCTACCTCATGTTTAGTCACATTAGTATATAAAAATAAGATAATATTATGAATATTTATACAATAGAACTCAAAAATCATTGTAAGTATAATTATACAAATTTGCAATTTCCGGATGAACATATTCTGAATTTCCTTTACACATTGTTTATGATGAGTTATCAGAAAATTTATATGAATCACTTATTCCTACATCTTCTGTAACAAGGCCAAATAAACTTTACCAGCTCAGACTCAAACCATTCAAAAGTGCAGTGTCTGAAAAGAACCATGGCATTAGAGCAGTCATGGGTTCCAGAAGAAACAACTCCCTAAAGTATAAAACTTGACTTTTATGCCATCAAAATTAATGGCAACTGATTCTGACCAAATCAAGGCACAGTTAGACCCTCCACCAAAATCCTCGACTCTGGGGAGGCTCTGGCTCTGGGGAGGCTCTTACCCCTGCAACCTCCCTGTAATTGCAGGCTCTGGACCTCCAGGCATGACTGTGTTCTTCCTGTCCCCTGGCCGGGTGGGCCCTCCTGCTCAGTCCTTTTACAAACATCCATCCACACTGACTGGCTTGCACCTCTTTTTACAAAGCTTTGCCTGGTCTTCTATGACAGAGGACTTTATTTCTTCTGTCCATTCTTTCTGCCTTCAATGGCGGGTATTGATAACTTATCTCTCCTAGTAAGCCACATGCTCCTTGAACAGCTAACACCTATAAGACTGGGCTGTTGCTTCTGTGACATTAGTAGATGCCATTATGAGCCTCATTCTACAGTTGTGGGAACTGAGACACAGAGATGTTGCAGGACTTGCCCAAGGTCACACAATTAGTAAGTGGAAATACTGAGCTATATACTCAGGTCTGTCAGATTCCAGAACCAACATTTTTTAACTAACATATCATACCACACAATCCTCAGACAATGGAAGATTTACCATCAACATTTGATTTTTTAAAAAAATCATCCTTACAGGGAGTTTTGTTTATTCAACATTTATTAAGCACCTACTAAATGTCAGGCACTGCAGTGATGCTTGAAAAACAAGGAAAAATAAGGGCTGGATCCTTCAACAGGAAACTTACTGTGACAAAGAATACAAAAAAGTTGATACATTTTTTCACACTTCTCAAGCAATTGGAAAGCCTTGGAATAGAAATTAAATTGTGAAAACAATTGCCCTCTTTTCTCAATTAAAAGAAAATTGATTACACTGAAAAATAAACCACCTTAATTTATTTTAGCAGAGAACATTATACAATTAGTGATGCTGGGACTAAATGGGTTACTGCAATGCTATCACTGAGAGAATACCCTGAATAAATTTCTTTTCTACTGTAACATAAATGTTCTCAGTGGAGACGGGGAATGTAGCTTAACATTTTTAGAGCCACCGGCTAAATTACCTCTATTGATGAGACTCTACAGGTTCTTTGTGAATGATTTTAAATAACTGCTGAGGTATAAAAGAAACTATTCCATGGGCTGTGGCCACAGCATGCTCTGATCTACTGAGAAAAGAATTAAGCATAGGCCCCATGCATGAATGGCTTCATGGCCTGCCTGGCGCATGGCTGACAGGCCAGCCCTGAAATTGTATAAATGAAAGAAAGTAGGCTAAGGTAGACATTTGTATTAATAATTGGCATGCATGAAATAAATTAGGCCATCCAACCAGGTCCTTCTTACAGAGATGGAAAGGCAGTACAAACCTTTAGAAATAAAGTCTGCTAAAGCAATCTTTTCAAAGCTCTCGACAAACTGTAATCCTCAGCCACTCATTGGGTTTTTTTGTTTTTTCATTGAAAGGAGAATTCAGGGGAAAGTTTCAGTTCAGTTCACACACAACTCACGCATATATATACACACAGGCACATACACAAAGAGAATGTATAGGTGCGTGAAGCATGAACCAAGACATGGGGGTTATGGAGCACTACCCTTATTCACAAAGGCAGCCAAGGACCTGGTTCTGCCATTAAGCAGAGGGAGGATTTTTCACCGATGTCAGAGGGCAGGTATAGTACAGTTCTGGGCTCCACTAGCTCCTGTGTAGATTCCCAAGTGAACCATCTATAGTACAATGGAATCTGGTCCTCTGGTTTGCACAGTCCTGTTCCAATGGGAGGCAGGCACACTGAAAGGCAGTCTCCACCAGAAGACAGAGGTTAAGCAACTAACCAAACCATGATTCAGATTTTCAAATTTTTTAAGGAAATAATAAATTTGGAAACTCTTCACTTTGTGATCCTAGAGAATGGAATTTTAATCTTATTTTCTGGTATTTTGAGGTTTTTCAATTTTTTAAAATATTTCCCTTTCATGAACAGTGCATAGGAGGCAAAGAGTAATAAGAAATATTAAACTCATTTAATACTACTGTAGAATCATGTTTTCCTCTAACCTTAGTAGAAAAAAACTATTTTTTACAGCAATATCCTTTACACCAAATAAATATACATCAATCTTAAGTCATTACATAATAAATTTTGATTCTTACATTTGTTCAAATATCAATGTTATTTAAATGTTTTAATTGAAAAAATAAAATCTCAGTTACTAAATAATAACAAATTATCCAAATATTTTAACTCAATAGTAAATAAATGCCCAAACTTTCTCCCAACCCTATTGTCATTCAAAATAAGGTAAAACAGGCAATTAACAAAAATGTGAGGTTAAACTCAACTAATTAAGAGAGAATCAAGTAATTAAAGGATCATACCACGTAAAGAACAGGAAATAAATTCCCTTCACAGTGCTATTCTATTCCTTAACTATGCAAGTTTTTAAAAAACAGAAACCTGAGAAATGTGTTTACCTACAAGTTCTCGTTTCCCTTCAGAAACTGAAACCTCTATATGCAGAGAGAAAGCGCACCTTCTAATTCCTCTTGAGTGTCACTCAAGAAATATATATGATGTGGTTTATGCTATAATGATGAGAACATAATAAGCTGTAAAAAAATGTCATTTCTGGAAAATTTGTTGGCTATAGTTCAGCAGGAAACAAATTTTTATAATAAATGTGTCATGATGGCTTTGATGAGCTGAACTGTTCAATATATGGCGCATTTTAAAAGATGTTCCCTTAGAAATGAATTGATTTAGATGCAATGTAGCATGTACCATTATTCACTGTGTCCTTTTTCATTGTGGCAGAGGGTTGGTGTGACAATGTCCCTCTTCAGATTCCCATTTGGGTTCCATTTTCAGTTCACTAACTTAAAAAACTTAGATAAGTTGGAATCAATCGTTAAGGTTCCTATCTGTTAAAATTTTAGTATTTTATGTACTGAGACTCTCCATTGTTTGAAGGTGAAATCTTAGGAAAAGATTCTGCTAAACATGTTTTTTTTTTCTATTTAGCAGAAAATTTTGAGCTACCAGGCATTCTGACTGAAGAGACAGTATTGCTGATCAATTTCTACAGATGCAATATTTTAAAATTTGTTAAAACTAAATTAAAAGTTCTATATATGCCGTGGCCTACACCTGTAGCAATGTGGCATCCAATCAGATCTCAAGCTAAGCAGGGTCAGGCCTGGTTAGTGCTTGGATGGAAGACCACCTGGGAACAACAGGTGCTGTAGGCTTGGGAGAAGGACCCGGCAACCCACTCCCAAAAATCAATCAGCCATTGAAAACCCTATGTACAGCAGAGAAGCACTGACAATACTGTTTTGCCTGTTGTACATAGGGTTGCTATGATTCGGATGTTGACTCAGTGATACCTAACAACAACAACACATGCCAAATATTAGAACTTATTATTGCACTATAGGGCTCCATAATATACCACACACTACATTATATACATATATATGTGTGTGTGTGTCTATAAAATACATATGTACATGTATACATAATGGAATACCATATATATAATACTATGTATGCCTGCAGCTATAGCACTGTGGCATCTGATCCTGTCAGATCTCGGAAGCTAAGCAGGGTTGGGCCTGGTTAGTACTTGGATGTGAGACCGTCTGGGAACACCAGATACTGTGGGCTTGGGAAAAGGACTCTGCAACACACTCCCCCCAAAAAATCAATCCACCATTGAAAACCATATGAATAGCAGGGAAGCACTGGCAATATTGTTTCACCTGTTGTACATAGGGTCACTATGAGTTGGGTACTGACTCAATGGCACCTAACAACAATACTATGTATATGTGTATATGTATATATTTGGATGTTTAGACAAAGAGTTAAAGTTTCATGTAAGTATACATATTTATATCACTAAGCCCCATATGATAATTTTGACAGACATAGTCAAATATTTAGTTAGTTTTGGTTATAATTCAAAAGTAAGAAGTTTGAAGATCTATAATTTAGTATACCATTTAGATGCTGTTCTTGGTATTCTAAGATATTTCAAAGCCTGGCCAGCACAGATTGAGCCAAGATGAAAACAGGTACTAACGGATGAGCTGTCCTTTTGTAAGAGAGTTGGCATATTGATTTTAGTAATATGCCGCCCGTAGCTCCTTTCAGCCAACGAAAGCAGAATGTAGTAAGGAAATAGTTTACATCCAAAATGATGCTGACTTTTGTTCTCAAAACAGTAAATATTCTAATGAAACATCCCCTTGACTATTACCAAACCCTTCGCAAAAGGAATGCTTATATTGTCCAATGATGCCTAATTTACTGACATTATAATAAATGTGTTAAAAATCACTCAAAGTCCTATAGTAGGCTGCATCTTGGTAATCATTCTATTTTAGGGCAATAGACTGAATTCCTACACAGAGATAAGGTGGGTCAACCTCCAGAAATAATTTACATTAATGAATACTTTCTATTTATTTATAACAAAAGACAATCCTAGAAAATAGTCTAGGTGCTTTGGTATCTGAGTGCTTTATTGGAGTTCCTAGAAAGTATTAGAAGTGCTAGAAATAAATAAGGATGAAAGAAGCCACTTGCTCCTTTTGGATACTTTTTAATGACAAAAATAGAAACTTACCCTCTTTATGATAATGAATAGGGGGAGGTTTCCCAGTCCAAGTTCATTTACCTTGTGTTTTTGATTAAATATCTGCACATAGGAAACTTCATACTATCGGAAATATGCAATTTCTATAGTGAATTTCTGATAAATTATGATATTCGATACAAGGTCAAACAATTTTTCATTTTGTTAAAAATACTCCAGCAATCTGAAATTGCCATCAGTTTGTTAATGATCTTCAAACTCTCTACTAAACTCTACTAACATCACTAAGCTAGACATTAAAAAGAACTTTTTCTTCTTCTAAACAGGGTAGCTAATGCCTATGGGAAAATAACATTCTTAACAAATAAAGCCCAGGGGACCTTGTCAAGCAAGGGAATGAATCCTCATCTTTCACATGACTTTCAAACTGTTAAACAATACAAGAATTCTAAAAGAGTTTCTTTTCAACTCATGCCATATAATGTACAAAGTAAGTTTGTATGTAATGGCAACTCCAGATCAACTTTCCAGACATGGAGATTCAATGATTAGAGGCTTAACTTTAATATGCAAAGTAGAGGGTTGGATGGAGGTGGAGAGGGTGTCAGGATAAATAATCCACACAACTGGAAGTGGAAGTTTAGGTCATTTCCTACCCAAGGATATATATGGGGCATATTGGTCAGACTGCCTGAAAGGAAATAACAAGCTGATTAGTTCCACTCCAAGGAATGTTTTTTTAAAAACCGTTCTTATTCTTTACCATTGATTAGAACTCTAAATGGAAGGCTACATATGGTGAAAGATATATACATTCAACCATTACCACAGAAGGGCAATAAATTATCTGGGGTGCCTGCAGAGACCTCTCTAATCCGCTCTTTCAACTTTCCCTCTCACCTGTGAAAAAGCCTGGAAGTGTATGCCCATTGGTTGTTAATAATGCTCTCTGGAAGGGAGCAAGTTGAAATTGTTTCCAAAACAGCAAATCAGGAGACCAAGTATGTGTGTCTACTACTGTTGAATGAAATTATATATCAGAATAAGAGAGCGTGTCTGTAGTACAGGCCTGAGGCATGCTTTCATGTGCCCTATAAAATCCACAGGCTCTGGGCAGCACAAAGCTCTGGAATGCTTATAGATTTCTATTCCCAGGAGATTATGCTAACACAGATGTAACTAACGGAAGCCTCCAAAAGGAAGTTTGTGATATGAAATTTAAAAGAATTGTTTTTTAATTTGTAGTTTCCAGATTGGGTTTCTACTATGTGTGCCAAACCATCCCCTTCTTTTTTCTGTGGGTTAGCTATCCAAATATGGATTTCATTTGTATACGCCTAAAAGGAAGTGGTGATTCAGCCACTTTGTGGGGATGCTTTAGTATTCCCGTCTCCACTCTCCTCTTCGCCCATAGCACATGGGGAGGTGGGTCGGGTCCAGAGCCAGGAGGAAGGGTAAGCACCAGGGGCAGTGGTGAGGAAGAGCCAAGCCCTGGCCTCTTGGGTTTGGTCTGCAGCCAGGCTGCCTTCCTCACACCTCCTGACTGCTGATCCCTGCAGTCCCTGGCCAGCTCTATCTGCTTTGGTGTTGGTGCTCTCCTTCCCTTCCTCCCTGATGTGGGCTCTGGGCAGCAGAAATGCTGGCACTGATCAGTCTTTCTTCACACAGGTTGCAAATGCCTGTTTTCTAGAAATGTTTCATCCTGAAATGTGTCCAGTAGAAGAGAACATCTTGTAGCCATCCTCTAAAAAGTGAATGCATCTGCATTTATTTGATGCCAAGAGATCAAATATAAGCATGCCAGAGCTCAGCTTTGCCCACATGCCATGTGCTACAAGTCTGTCTCCCCTCCTTCTCTGAGTGCCACTAACAGATATAGAATGAAATAGAGCCATACTCTCAATCCGGCCAACATTCTAGGGTAGCAATTTCAAATGATCTATAAAAAGGGGCTTTTGGTGTCTAACTTCTGGTGAAATATATTGCATTAATGTTACTCAGGAATGCTTGTCAAGGCACATGTGCATATTTATACCTCACAGCCAAAGTTACAAGGTTATTCACATGGACTATGAAAGTTGAATCAAGGAAAGGGTGAAGGAAGAAGGAAGAATTTACAGAGAGGGAAGAGGAAAGCAATCCAGGACAAGTCTGAGTGTACATGTTCAGGAAGGATCTGAAGAAGCAAAGTTTGGAAAGATGTCTATTTGAAAACATCAGTGTAGTATGATGATTAATCTTATATGCCAGGTTTGCTAGGCTATCGTGCCTACTTGTTTGATCAAGCACTAGTCTAGACAATATTGGGAAGAAATTTAGTAGATGTGATTAACAGTTCATTTTAAGTAAAGCAGATTATTACCCTCAATAAGAAGGGTACGATACTCAATCACTTGAAAGCATTAAGAGCAAAATCTGATGTTTCCCAAAGAAATTCTACCTCAGGATTCTACACAGATATTCTGCCTAGTTGCCAGCCAGCTGGCCTGCAATTATGTGAGCCAATTCCATAAAATAAAACTCTTGAGATATTTAGATTTCATACTGGTTCTTTTTCCCTGGAGAATCCCGATTGATATAATCACCAAGTCCATTTTTATTAATAAATCCATTGGATGCTTTGTTTTAAAAAAAATCTCATTTGCCACTTTTCAAGAACATCTGCACTCCAATTATGCCAGGAATATAGTGTACAGAGAATAAATCTCTAGTAAATGTTCATTTTTGGTTACAACAATAAGCATTTTGTATCTCTCAAAGATAGTAAATATCTCAGATATCTTACCAATTAATGCAAATTCAAAGTATTCAAACTGAAATCTTTTTTCCCCAGCACGGGCTCCTTTTCTTGCATTGTTGCTCCTGCCATGCCCTACTCTGTTCTCACAGGAGAATCATCCTTAACTTCTTTCTCTAGGACACTCTTCATGCTCATTCTATAAATCCTACAAATCTTCCTGACATCTGCTCTCAGATGAAGCCCTCTGCATTATCCTTCTGATGATTACTCTCTACTGTCAATTTGTTTGGATTGAGAAGTGCCCTGGATATTAGTAAAGCACACCACTGGGTATGTCTGTGAGAGTGTTTTCAGATTAGATTATCTAAGGAATGACCCACCCTAATGTGGGCACCACTGTCCCATAGGCTCAGTGTCCAGATAAGATAAAGTAGAATAAGGAAGAAGCCCACTAGCACAGGCCTCCTCTCTCTCTGCTTCCTGGCCACCATGATGGGAGCTGCTCTGTTCCACTGTGCCCTCCCTGCCATGATGGATTAACACCTCTGAAACCATGAGCCAAAATAAATAGTTCCTCCCCTTCAGTTGTTTCTGTCAGATATTTGTCACCACAGAAGAGTCTGACTAACACAATCCCCTATCTGAGTCTGCTCTTCCTTCTTTTTTCTCTGTCCCAATGGCCTGTATCATGCTCCCCAGTGCAATGGCTACAAGTTCCACTCACCTCTCTCTCCTCTTCACACTCCATCCAGTCACATATTTCAACATTTCTACTTTATTGATATCCTGTGAATCTGCTTCATTCTCTGTATCTCCCCTACTATCATTCTTCTGCAGCTTTTATTTCTCACTCAAATAACTTCAATAATCCCCCCATCATCTCTTTCTTCCATTTATCCTCTTCCTGGGCTTTAGCAAGAATACTCTTTCTGAAAAAAACAAGGTGCCGGTGTGGTGGCACACGTCTGTAATCCCAGCAGCTCAGGAGGTGGAGGCGGGAGAATCGCAAGTTCGAGACCAGAGGTTGTTGTTGTTGTTAGGTGAGATCGAGTAGGTATCCGACTCATTCTGTGTAATTTGGTAAGACCCTGTCTCAAAAAGTAAAAAAATGAGGTTGAGCCATAGCTCAGTGGTCCAGCCCTTGCAAAGCATGCAGGCACAAGTCCCTGGGTTCAACCCCTAGTACTGCCAAAAGAAAAAGGTCAGAGACTTCTGGTTTAAGATGGTAGATTAAAGGCAGCTTCCCTGTGACATGGTAAAACAAACTGGTTAGAACAAAAAGAAATGGAGTCTTTTCTATTGAAAGAAAGTCTGGAGAAGCACACAAACCACAAAGGAGATTGTTAGATGGTTTCATGTAGCAGAACGGAGCTGAAAAGCCACAGGACTGATCAAGACACATCTCCAGCCACGGCTTTCCATAAGGAGGAGAAACAGAGCCCTCATCCAAAGAGGTTACGTCAGACAGCCCTGGCTGTCAGACTGGCAGTCCCACAGGACAAGCCCACAGTTCTTGAAGCCCTTTTACTCTTCTAGAGACTTGCTGAGACAGTGGCTCCGTATGACTGGGGGTTCAACAGTGGAGAAGTGAATCTCTTTTCCATGTAATGTGTCTCAGAGGGCTTTTACCCAGCACCATCTTGGCAGGGAACCTATTGTGTGAGACTGAGCTATGCATGGGCTTGAAAACAAAGAATTATCAACCATGGAGAGCCTGGGGGTGACCTGCCCCAGCCCCAGCCCCAGCATGCTACATACCTGCAGCAGGCAGTTGCATTGACAGGGGAGATAGGACACAATACACTGGGAGATTCAGGCAGCAAGAGGCTTGGGAAAGTTGCTCAGAAAGAAGCTCTGCCTGCAGGTGAAAAGAGTTGATTGCTTCTCCTGAGGACTATCAACTCTGAGCCATGGTCAGATAAAAAGATCCCATCCTCAACAGGCCACCATTTGCACCTAACAGACTCCAACATTTTAGGACACAGAAAGAATCTACTCTAGCACTTTTTTTCTTCATGTATATATATCACAACAACAACATATATATATGTATGTGTGTGTGTGTGTGTGTGTGTGTGTGTATGTATACACACACACACACATATACATACATACATACCTTTTCTTTTCTTCTTGCTGTGCTGGGGTAAATGCTATGCCATGGTGTAATATTCCTAATCTATTTCTTATTTTTGCTTGGAAATGGGATCACATTGAATTGCACAGGTTGCCTCTGGTCTAAGGCTCAAGATCCTCCTGCTTGTCCTCCCAGAGATACTGGAATTTCAGGGGAGCAAGTTGGTGTCTGCCTCTTTTATTCCCACCAATCTGTTCATTGTTAATTTTCATTTCCCCACTTCCATTTCTTCTAATGTAATTTTTACCTTTTCTTTTTAAGTTTTTTTTTCTATCTGTTTCACCCTGCCACCTTTTCCTGTATCTGTCTTTCTCCATTCACTATATTTTAAATCTTTCAGGTGTACTACTTCTTATTGTTCTGCTTGTTTCCCTGATTTGGTTTATATATCTTTTTCTTTATTGTGTAGTCATTTCTTTTTATCCTTACCTCTTTCTCTTCCCTCTTCCTAATATTCATTTCCTTTTGAGATCTTCTTTTTCCTTTTACTTCACCCTTGAGGCATCCTCCTGTCTCTCTTTCTCTTCTCTCCTTCCTGCTTCAGGCACATATTATTTATGCTTTCACCCTAAGTATTTTGTAACATCATAGCTTACTGAATATTATTATTGCCATTCTTTGTTCTATAGGCATGGGTGATACAGAAGTTGGCATTAAGTAATTTTAAGTATGTTTCTAGATCTAGTTTAGTTGGGTATTGTATCTGTTATAAAGGGTTGTCTTCCTCTCTGGGAGTGGCACTGGAAACTGCTATCTCAAGAGAAAAATGATTCACTAAGACCACATTCAAATAAAGCAGGAAGTGATGCACCCCTATAGATGCACAAATCACAGATCAGAAACACAAGAAAAATGAAAAAACAAGACAATACATTGCCTCTAAAAGGTCATGATTCTTTAACCACTGAATCCAAAGATGCTGAAATAGTTGAAATGTCAAAGAATTCAGAAGTTTACATGTATAAATGATTAAGGACTTCAAAGAGGACACAAACAAACAGATGAAAAAAGTAAGGAGATAATATAGAACCTAGGTCAGAAGGTCAACAATGTAGAAGACAAAGCCAAAAAAAAAAAAAAGGAGGAGAAATTAGCAAGTAAATAGACTTTGAAAAACAAACCAACAGAAAAGTTGGAAGTGAAGAACTCAATAAGCCATAGAAAGCACAGTGAAAAGCATCACAGTAGACTAGATGAAGCAGAGATAGAACATTAGTGATGGAAGATAAGGGAGGAAATACTATATTCAGATATCAATAAAGAAAAACATTAAAAGAACATGACCATGATTTTCAAGGATTTGGGATATGATCAAGACACCAAATCTAAATCCATGGGGTAGAAGAAGGAGCTGAGATAAAAACTAAAGACATAAATAACATGTTCAGTGAAATTATAGCAGAAAATTTCCCAAATCTGGGGAAAAAAATGGACATCCAACCACAAGAGGCATTTAGAATACCAAACTGACATGCCCAGAAGAGAATTTCCTCACACCACATGATAATAAAAATGCCAAGATTACAGAAAAAATAAATAATATTAAAAGCTACAGGAGAAAAACACCAACTCACTTACAAAGGAAAACCCATCAGAATTATATCATACCTCTCAATACAAACACTAAATTCTATGAAAGGATGGAAAGATATAGTTCAAGCCCTGAAAATAAATAATTGCCAACCAAGATTATTATATTTAGCAAAGTTATCACTTAAACTTGATGGAGAAATAAAGATATTGCAAGATAAGCACACACTAAAGCAATAAATGAACACTAAGCCAGCCCTACAAAAGATACTCAAAGGAATCCCACATACACAGGAGGAAGAAAGACAGTCTTCACTAGGAGAGCACAGGAAAGAATATATTTCATGGGAAGAACAGACAAACTAAAGAGAACTAGGAAAGAATAAGTCATGTCTAACTCAAAAAACTCAGCAAACTCAAGACATAAATAATGGAGAAAGAAAAGAATGAGTAGTATATGAACCAGCCAGGAAAATCCCCAACATGACAACCAGCAAACCTCTCTCAATAATAACCTTAAATATAAATGGTCTTAACTCTCCAATTAAAAGACATAGATTAGTTGACTGAATCTAAAAAACAACAACAATTTATTGTCTGCAAGAAACACATCTCATTGGCAAGAATGTCCATAGACTGAACGTGAGAGGATAGAAAGTGATATACAAAGCAATTGGAAGAAAAAAAAACAGGAGTAGCTATCCTTCTATCAAAGACAAAGTAGACTTTAAGTTAAAATTAGTCTGAGGAGACAAAGAAGGTCCCTACTAATCAAGAGGTTGATTGATACTAATCAAGAGAACAAGTGACCAAGAAAGTATAACAATTGTAAATCTATATACACTAAACATCAGTGCACCTAGCTTCATAAAAAAAAAAAAACACTGCTAGACTTAAAAGAACAGATATGTCCAGATACAATAATAGTGGGTGACCTCAATACCCTGCTCTCATCAACAGATAGAATATCCAGACAAAATCTGAGCAAAGACACTTCAGAGTTAAGTACCACAGTAGAGTTAAGAGCCACAAATGGACTTAATAGACATACACAAAGTATTCCACTCAAAAGCTACAGAATACACATTCTTCTCTGCAGTGCACCTCTAAAACAGATCACATTTTAGGCCATAAATCAAGTCTAAAGAAATACAGAAAAATCAGAATAATTTTGTGTATCTTATCACACCATGTCTGCAGGGGCAGCACCCTAACATCCCATCCTGTCTGATCTCAGAAGCTAAGCAGGTTTGGCCTGATTAGTCCTTGGATGGGAGACTGACTGGGAATACCAGGTGCTACAGTCTAGGGAGAAGGAATTGGCAATCCACTCCAGAAACAATTCACCATTGAAAACCCTATGAATAGCAGACACAAACAGACAATAGCGCTGGGTATGGCACAATGTCAGAGAGTGTTTTGTTCTATTGTACATTGGGTTGCTATGAGATGGACATGACTCAACAGCACCTAACAACAACAAGTATCAGATTATCATGGAATATAGCTAAAAATAAACAGCAAGAAAGATTACAAAAACTGCACAACTACATGGACAAAATGGATCAAAGACCTCAACATTAAACCACAAACTTTAAAGTTACTAGAAGAAAAGATAGGGAATATGCTCCAATATACAGGCATAGGCAAGTATGGCCTCAACGAGACTCTAACTGCCCAGGAAACTGCACTAGGAATTGACAAATGGGATTACATGAAGCTAAAAAGCTTCTGTACAGCAAAAGAAACAATCAACAGAGTAAAGGAGGAGCCCACAGAATGGGAGAAAATCTTTTCATCCTACACATCTGATAGAGGACTAATTATTAGAATATGTGAAGGACTTAAGACATCACTCAGATAACATATAAGTTAATAAATAAATGGGCAATGGAGCTGAACAAACAGTTCTCAAATGAAGACATATGCATGGACAATAAACACATGAAAAAATGCTCAATTTCCATAGCCATTAGGCAAATGCAAATCAAAACAACACTGAGATTCCATCTAACTCCAGTAAGATTGGTCAAGATTAAGAAAACAAACAATAACAAATGCTGATCAGGACGCACAGGAAAAGGAGCCCTTGTACACACTGCTGGTGGAACTGTAAATTCTTTCAGGTACTACACTAGAACTGCTGTACCACTCCTGGGAACTTATCCAAAGTAAAATAAGTCATCATACTACAGAGATACTTGCACTTCCATATTTAATGCAGCACTCTTCATGATTGCAAGGGCATGGAATTAACCAAGATATCCATCAACAGAGGAGTGGATTGAAAAACTGTGATGTATATGTGCAATTACTCGGCAATAAAGAAGAATAAAATAGTGTCATTAGTAGCAAAATGGATAAAACTGCAGAACATCATCTTAAATGATCTAACCCAATCCCCAAAAACAGAAATACCATATATTTTCACTCATACGTGAGAGTTAAATCTAACTTAAAGCAAGAAAAAAAATATATGTAGGTATATATATATATATATATATATATATATGAACAATCATATGTATCTTTAGGAGGGAAAATATAAACAAAGTTGAAAGAAGAGAGGAGGGATCAGTGGGTAGGAGTACAGGTTGAGGAAGGGGAAGGGATGAGGAATTACAGTAGAGGGAAAAAGGGGGAGAGGAAATTCTCAAAATATATGATGCAACCATATGAATACATGAGAAATATGGTTATGTAAATATGTAAGTTGATGAATGGGTAAGCAGAAGTGATGTAATAGTTGCATAATGGATATAGCAAAAGTCTTATCACTCTGTACCCCACCAACATTTATAAATGAAGAAGAAAAATCAAATATATGGAGAATGAACAATATACTCTTAAATGACCAAAGGGTACTTGAAGAAATCAGAAAGGAATTTTAAAAACTCTAAGAATCAAGTGAAAATGAAAACACAACCTACTAGAACTTTTGGGATAGATACATCAAAGGCAGTTCTAAGAGGATAATTTATAGTAATGAGTGCCTGCACTGAGCAGGATCAGATAAATAAAGATGCACCTCAAACTCTTAGAAAAAGAAAGAACAAACAAACCCCCGAACCAGTAGCTGGAAAGAAATAATTAAGATCAGAGCAGAAATAATGAAATAGAGGCTAAAAGACCAATTAAAAGAACTGCTGAAACAAAGAACTTGTTCTTTGAAAAGATAAACAAGATTGATAAACTCTTAGCCAAACTAACCAAAAGGAGAGAAGACTTAAGATAATTACATGTGAAAAAGGGAACATTACAACTGATACCAATGAAATCTAAAGAATCACTAGGGAATAATTTGAAAAATTATATTCCAAAATACTGGAAAACTTAGATGAGATGAATAAATTCCTAGAAACACATGACCTGACAAAACTAAGTCAAGAGGATATAAAAAACTTAAATAGACCTATAAACAACAGCGAGATTGAAGCAGTGATAACAAGTCTCTCAAGAAAGAAAAACCCAGGACCAGATAGATTCATTATTGGATTCTACAAGATCTTTAAAGAAAAATTAACTCCAATGCTCCTCAAATTATTCCACAAAATACAAATGGAAGGAACACTACTATATTCATTCTATGAAGCCAGTATTAACAAAATCAGTTAAGGATATATCACAAAAGGAAAACTACAGATCAATATCCCTGATGAAGTTTGATGCAAAAATCATTAATAAAATAGTTGTGAAACAATTTCAATAACACATTAAAAAGATCGTACATTATGATCAAGTTGGTTTCATTTCAGGGATGCAAGCCTGGTTCAACATACACAAGACAATAAATGTAATACGGCATATAAACAGACTCAGGAACAGAAACCACATGATCCTTTCAATAGATGCAGAAAAAGCCTTCAGCAAAGTTCAACATTCTTTTATGATAAAAAATACTTAAAGAAACCAGGAATTGAAGGAACATATTTGAACATAATAAAGGCAATATATGAAAAACCTATAGCCAACATCATACTAAATGGGGAAAAGTTGAAAGCATTTCCCCTAAAATCAGGAACAAGACAAGGATGCCCACGGTCCTCAGTGATATTCAATGCAGTAATTAAAATATTAGTCACAGCAATAAGACAAGAGAAATAAAAGGGATCCAAATAGGAAAGAAGTCAAATTATCCCTACTTGCAGAGGACATGATTCTACATATAAAAGACTTTAAAGACTCCACCAGAAAACAGCTGATAAATACTTCCGGCAAAGTAGCAGGATACAAAATTAACATATAAAAATCAAGCTTTTCTTTATACCAACAATGACCAGGCAGAGAAAGAAGCCAGGAAAACAATCCCATTCACAATAGCTTCAAAACAAATAAAATACCTGGGAATAAACCTAACAAAGGAGGTAAAATACCTCTACAACAAAAACTTTAAAACACTAAAGGAAGAGACTGAAGAAGACACCAGAAGGTGTGATCCATGCTCATGGATAGGAAGAATTACTATTGTAAAAATGGCTGCATTACCAAAAGAAACCTACAGATTTAGTGTAATTCCCATCTAAATCTTAATGTTATACTTCACAGAAGTAGAAAAAGCAATCCTGACATTCATATGAAGGCACAAAAGACCCTGAATTGCTGAAGCAATCCTGAGGAGGAAGAATAATACAGAGGGCATCATCACCCCTGATTTCAAATTATACTACAAAGACATAGTAACAAAAACTGCACGGTACTAGCACAAAAACAGACATGTAGAACATAGACGATGGAACATAGTAGAGAATCCAGAAGTAAGTCCATGAAACTACAGCCACCTGATATTTGACAAAGGTGCCAAAAATATAAGTTGAAGAAAAGACACCCCCTTCAACAAATGGTGCTGGAAGAACTGGATATCCTCAGGTAGACGACTGAAACTAGATTTCACTGATAGAAAAAGCCAATGCTGTATTACTCTGTACACCAACAACATTTACCAATAAAAAGAGAAAAAGAAACTAGATCTCTCTCACACACACACACTTTGTACAAAAACCAGTTCAAAAGGGACCAAAGTCCTTAATGTAAAACCTGCAACTTTGAAATTGGTACAGAAAAAACATAGGGAAAACACTTCTAGACCCAAGCATAGGCAAGGATTTTCTGAATAGGACCCCAAAAGCACAGGAAACAACAGCAAGAATTGACAAGCAGGATTGCATTAAATTAAAAAGCTTTTACACACCAAAGGACACAACTATCAGAGTGAAAAGACAACCTACAGAATGAGAAAAAATCTTTGCCAGCTATACATCAGACAGAAGATTAGTATACAGAATATATGAAGAGTTCAAAATATTAAACACTAAAAAACAAAGTATCCGATCAAAAAAATGGTCAAAAGAACTGAACAGAGACTTCTCAAAAGAAGAAAGACAAATGGCCAATATCCTTAGCCATTAGGGAAATGCAAATCAAAACTACACTGAGATACCAGTTCACTCCAGTCAGAATGGTGACTATCAACAAAACAAATGATGACAAATGTTGACAAGAATGTGGGGAGAAATGAATCCCTATACACTGCTGGTGGGAATACAAATTGGTGCAGTCACTATGGAAATCAGTACGGAGGTTCCTCAAAAAAGCAAAAATAGAACTACCATATGACCCGGCTATTCCACTTATGGGTATGTATCTGAAGGAATATAAGTCAATATACCATAGAGACACCTGCTCATCTATGTTTATTGTGATGTTATTCACAATAACCAACATATGGAATCAATCTAGGTGTACAACAACAGATGAGTGAATAAGGAAATTGCAGTATATATACACCATGGAGTTTTCTTCAGTCATAAAGGACAAAATTATAGAATTTGCTGGGAAAGGTCTTGGAACTAGAGATCACCATTTTAAGTGAAATAAGCCCAACCCAGAAAAATAAACATTGCATGTTTTCTCTCATATGTGGATGTTAAACTTCAATATATATTCATTATTAAAACATATAGGTCATGAAAGTAGAAGAGACCTAAGTAGAGAAAGATAATGGACTAAAGAAAAGGGGGAGGAGCAAGAAGAAAGGGTAATGAGAGAAAAGAAAGGATGCTGCTTTTACAGCAAAATCAGGATGTACATTTAGGTAGATATATTTGCCAAAAAGACATGCAGGTAGAAGGGGACCATTGGTGGAGACAGAAGGGTCATGAGAGGGTTAGGGCGAAGTGAACATGAGCAATGTAAAATGAAATGCATGTATTGAAATGTTACGAGACCCATTAAGTTGTACATTTAAAATTACCAATAAAAAACTCAAAAGAGGAAAAAAATGCTCTTCCTAAATGGTCCTCTGGCCATGCCATACCCCTGCTTCATTCTTTCAAAGACTGCATACTTTCATGGGAACTACTTAGTATGGCATGCAAGGTTCTCCACAGCCTCATCTTCTTCCAGTCTCTGCTCTCTGTACTTCCTAATCATCTCCTTGGAGTACAGTCTAGCCTTGTTTAACATGCAGTTTCCACAAATACCATTGTGGGATTTTTTCCTCAAAAGTTTTGAAACTGTGAATCTCTTTGAAAATACATGCTACTTCCATTTTTCACCTTGACATATCTCAGCTCCACAGGTATCCCTGATCCCTTCCACACCCAAATGTGGATTATTTACACTTCTGCTGTTTTCTCTTTGCACCTTAGCATATCCTCTGCATATTTCTTGTCTTATCGTATTGCTATATTTTTGTTTTATTCTCTGCACGAGAGGCCCCTAACAACAGGGACACATCTTATTTTCCATTTTATCTACATTATAGAGCCGAGGGCATGAATCAGTGAATGAATGGGCACTATCTTTTAAATAACTATATGAACCAATTTTTAACAATTCTTTGGAGTCTCTCCTACCTTCAAATCCTATATTCTTCCTTTTATTCATATCTTTGGCTATATAGAAATAATTTCCAATAAAATACACAGAAATAGTTAGGCATCATGGTGCACGCCTGTAATCCCAGTGACTTGGGAGACTGAGAGAGAAGGTTAGCAAGTTCAGGGCCAGAGGCAGCATGTGTAACTTAGCAAGACCCTGTCTCAAAGTAAAAAATCAAAATAAAAAAGGGGATCATGTGCAGCTTAGTGTAGAGCACCTGGTTAGCACATGCAAGGCCTTAGGTTCAGCTCCCCAATACCACAAAAAAATTATGCAGAAATAAAAGCTTGAGGTGTGCATATGTGATTATCTTTGAAACTGATGTTAGCAAGTATAAAATAAGCAAAAGTTTTATTTTACCTAACCCTAAGCAAATCTTAAGAAAGCAAAAGGACTTATAAAAAGTAAAAAGTATATTAAAATATCATTAATAATTTTTTTTAAAACAAGAGCATTTAGGTAGCTTGGAACACTTTAGATTCCATGGCTTGATTATTTTTTTAGTTCTACCAAAGGGAGAACTAAACTGTATTTAATAATGGAAAGAGGGAATTCTTTCCATATTATAGTCCACAACCCAGTTCAGATCAACAGAGCCTTTTTTAAATTAGTATTTATACATATTCATGGGATATAGTGATTATTCAGTTCATATATCCACTATGCAATTATCAAATCAAGATTGTTTACACTTATATCTCCTTAAACATTTTATAGAACAAAGTAAATAAAAAAGGGAAAATTGTTGATTAACATGTAATGACAGTGGTATGCAATTATGAGTTACAGAATGATTTTTTAAGATTTTCATAAAGTTGTATCCTGTATTTTGTACTTTTTCTCTCCCTATTTACTGCTATAAGTTTTAACAGAGCTGTTAACTTAGGCCAAATATGGGACAGCTTCACAGTGTACACGTAACCAGAAATTAAGTGGAAGCCATGCTTTATGTTGTTGTTGTTGTTAGGTGCCGTTGAGTCAGGTCTGACTCATAGCGACACTACATACAACAGAACAAAACACTCCCCAATTCTGTGCCAGGTACATGATCTATTTTATGTTTAAGCCCATTGTTGCAGACACTGTGTCAGTCCATCTAGTTGAGGGTCTTCCCTTTTTTCATTGACTTACTGCTCTCTCAAACATGATGTCCTTTTCCAGGGATTGGTCCCTCCTGACAACATGTCCAAAATACATAAGACACAGTGTAGCCATCCTTACTTCTAAGGTGCATTCTGGTTACACCTCATCTAGGACAGATCTGTTGGTTCTTTTGGCAGTTGATGGTATATTTAATAATCTCTAAATTGAGCAAATAATCCAAGAAGCTGGACTTTATGAAGAACGATGTGGCATCAAATCCTCTTCACTTTTAGTAAGCAGAGTTGTGTCATCTGCATAACGCAGGTTGTTGATGAGTCCTCCTCCAATCCTCATGCCACATTCTTCTTCATAAAGTCTAGCTTCTCAGATTATTTGTTTAGCATAGAGATTGAAGAGGTGTGGTGAAAGGATGCAGCCCTGATGCACACCTTTCTTGACTTTAAACCAGGCAATGTTTCCTTGTTCTGTTCAAACAACTGCCTCCTGGTCTATGTACAGATTCCTCATGAGTATAATTAAGTGTGCTGGTATTCCCATTCTTCACAACATTATCCATAATTTGTTGTGATGCACACAGTCAAATGCCTTTGCATAGTAGGTTTTATATATGGCTGGGGTTTAGCTCAGTTGGCACTCTCTGAGGATCTAGGTTCTATCCCCAGCAGTGCAAAAAGGGGAGAAGGATGTTGCAAACCCACTCCCGAGGCAATCCCCAAACAACTAGCCATTGAAACCCCATGAGGGTCATGAACGGCACTTAACAACAACAACATGGCTTGTATATGAGGATTCACAGCATTTTTAAGTAGTTAGTTTGGAAGAATGGGGACATTATGTCCCTCTCTGTGATCAAGTGCTGCTGAATACTCTTAAATATTTAGACATCATGAGCAAACAATAATCTATCAAATCACTCATTTGACCTTATTCAAAATGTAACATTCAAAATGTGACTAACCTGCTTTGTGGGAGCACTTTGTTTTAAAGTGGCTTTCATGAATATGGATAGTTATTGCTTCATAAATCTATAGGAGTCATACAGTTACTTCCCTAATGTATCTCACAAGGTTGATAGGTCTGCACAGGCAAATGGTCCTAGGAATTCAGCAATGTGACCAAGTATTTGGTGACAAGAGAATAAAACAGAAAGAGGTGACATAACACCCCACTTGTTAGCAGACTATACATTAGAATGGTATCCAGTTGTCCAACCATCAACCAAAAGCAAAGACTTTAAGAATGAGGTCCTTTTCAAGATAATAACAAAGTTCACTACAGGAAAAGTTTCTATCTTAAACAGAACTGGAACCCAAGTACATATAGAAAAATATTACCAAGTAAATGATAGAGAAGACTTAGATGGGGAGGGTGGGGAGGGAAGCATACAACAGGGTAAGGGGGCACCTATATGAATTATGTACATCAAAATGCATATATGGAAATGTCACAATGAAAAGCATGTCAGAAAGAATCACATTAAGGTGTACATTAAAAATGCCCAATTAAAAAAAAAAGAATGAGGTCCTTTTTAGATTGTCTTTTTAGAAATTCTGAGTGTAGCTAGGCATGTAGCTCAGTGGTAGCACTTGCGTAGCATGTGCAAGGTCCTGGATTCGATCTCCTGAACTAAAAGTGCCTTGCAGTATGTGTTTTCCTTTTTATTTCTTAGTTTAAAAACAAGTACTCTTTCAGATTCCTCTTACTTCACTTCCCTAGTTTGTTTACTTTTTCTTCTGAGCCCAGTTACCTTTCTCTATTTCCCTTGCAATTAGGTATGAACATTTAACTTCAGTCTTGTCAAGTCTATGGTCAGAAGTGATGTAATCTAAAAATTCCTGTACTTCCAGTACTGGCCAAAAAGCATCTTCCCCATTGCTTTCTCTTTCTGCTTTCTCCTCTTATCAATCTGATGGCTACATGTCCATGCCCAGGAGTGCCCTGGAACTTGCATGTTAAAGATGGCAGACTCTCCATTTGCCTGGGTCCCTGAAAGAAGCATTGCCCTGCACCACATTAGAAGAAATAAATATCTATTGTGGTGAGCCAGTAACATCTCAATGTTTGTCTGTTATAATAGCTTAAGTCATTCTAAAACAGATGGTATCCAGAAATAGTCCACAAGAAAAAATAATGTTGCAAAGAAAAATACTGTCAATACATTTGTATATCTATTTCTTCCTTTCTTCCTTTTTAAAACTTTACCACTGAGATTATATCAGTTTGAAAATAAATTTAGCCATTATCATCGCCATTTAGAGAATTCCAAAGTTCTGCATCACCTGGCAGTGCAATCTACATAAACAATATCAGAAAAAGCATTAAAACAAATTGCTGCTGAATTCTGCCCTCTACAAACATAGCAGCCCGAAGAACTCAAAACAGAAGACATGAAAAGACACTGGGAGTCAATTCTATGTAAGATTTCATGGTCATATTCTTCTTTTCTATTAGCTGGTCCAAGGGACCTATGTGCATGGTCCCCAAATCAACTACCTCTCTGTGATAGCCTATTGCCATTCTTTTATAACTCCAACCTCAACCAGGCTTTAAACACAAATTAATTCTCTAGGATTTTTTTTCTTTGCTTGTTATAGTATTTGAATTTAACTAGTTATCCTGGTATTTTGTAATAATACTAACTCTTGTAAGGTAAATGGTTTATGCCCTCCCTCAGCAATGCTACTCTTTTGTTACAGGAAAAATAACAATTGCTACATATTCAAAAGCACACTCACATCCAAAGAAAAATAAAAATATTTTAATAATTAAGCAGGAAAATAACAAAGAAGTCATTAGTAAACCATCTGCTGAGAAACTTCAAGAAACATTTTCCCTGGTTTTCTTGACTCAAGAGGCAAAACTCATACTGTCATGGGATTTGCTCCCATTAGAGGAAAATTAGAAGATACATAAGTTTGTTTTGAGTAATTGGCAATATGAGTAAGACCTACAAGTAACTAAGAAGAGGTTAATATGACCCACACACAATAGCAGATAGCATATGATATGACAAGAAGGGGATGACATTAAAACCTTGCCTGAAATATCATCTTGTAGGAATATTGGAGGGAAGGTGAGCTTTGAAGAGAGATAAACCTGGGTTCAAATTCAAGTTCTGCCTCTTGCTTGATATTCATCTTTGGCCAAATTACTTGATGGGCCCAATTCTCAGTTGCTTCCTTTGTTAAATGGGTGTAATAAATCTCTGGGGGGCTGGGACTTAGCTTAGTTGGTGGAGTGCCTCTCTGCAGTCTCTGAGGCCCCAGGTTTGATTCCCAGCACCACAAAAGTGGGAGAAGGATGTGGCAATTCCCTCCTGGGGCAATCCCAAAACAATCAGCCATTGAAAATCTTATGAGGGTCACTATGAGTCAGACATGACTTAAGGACATTTAACAACAACAAAAACAACAGTAAATCTCTAGGTCATTGGGGTCATATGAGATTTGGTATATAAAGAAACACAACATGAGTAGCTGCTATCCATTGCAGTTATATCTGGAAAAGGCTTACTTTTGAATTACAAATCACTGCATTTTTTCAATATGAAGATGTCAGAATTTTTCATCTAAAATTTCTACAGAGATTTCTTTTCCTAATTCATCTACCACATTGGCAGAAATAGCAGTGTAAGCTTAACTTGGCGGAGTCTGCTTCATTCATCTGTCAGCAAGATTCTAGGGTTCAAAATGAGTTGACAATTGTTCAAGGTAGATGGAACAGAACAGGCTATGCAACTGCGTTGTATTTCACACCTCAGAGGGATTGAGCTACCAACAATAACATCATATCTCTGTCAGTCAAGCGTAATTGTAGGGCTTGATAGACTGATACAAATAAAACAGCCAGTTAAAAAAGGTCTCTTGACTCTTTTCTGGCTACAATTGTGGGACTTGCTTGATTTTTGTGACCTTCGAGTATTTGAATGGCACCTCCTTCAGAGACAAAAGGACAGAAAGACTGTATTTCCTACTGACTCTGAAAAAGATCAAACTAGGAGGAAATTTGCTCTTTTTAAAAACCCTAAAGTTTTTAAACTGATCAAAGTTTTTGCTTCTTATTTCAATAGGAATGTATTTTTAAGATATCCAAAATAGAAGGTAAAATTTCATAGGAAACACAATGATCAGACAACACCATTGTAGCAAATGCAGTTGTGATATCTGAGAAAGACACTCGAAGCGCCTGCATGGTTATCTTTAGGTCAATATTCTAATACATGTTACATTCATGAAGAATGAAAAAGAAAATAGAAAAAATGTTTGATATTCACATAAAACAAATTACATATGTGATAATAAGATTGGTCGACTGCTGCCATTTACAGCGGAGGCCCCTACAGTAGTAATGTCTTTTTGTCAATATGGATAAGACTGAACAGCTTCCTGTTGAGTAAATAAATATGTGGGATCTAATTCAACTTACATTTCAAGTTTTAGATTACAAATGATCTCAATGTATAAGAATATGGAAACTGACAAAAGAAACATAATTATATATCCACATACGATTCTAGTGTGATATATCCAAGTTTTCTAAAATATATTAAATGAAAATGTAAATGTAAGTTTGCTCAATTAAACATTATCACTAGCTTTCTTTCTTTCTTTCTTTCTTTTTTTTTTTTTTTTGATCTGCTTCTTGGTTTACTTGTTTTTAAATACTACTTCAGAACATTACTTTAGGATGGTAATGACAAGCAGGTGACTCTCAGTGGCAATGAGAGAAAATGAGATTTACCATCACCCCACATGTCACCCAATCTATTATTTGTGTCTTTGTTCCAATGAGGGCACTGATGCTGTATTTTGCACTAGTGGAGCACATTTCACAACAAAGTGAAAGTGAATGACAAGGAACTGCCCGCCAGGACCCCAGGCTATACATCACAATCCTTCTGTCCACATGAAGCCCCAGCACCACAGAAAGTTGGCTAGAAAGAAGCTTGAAGGATTTACTTGTTCTAGTTCTGTGCCAAGACCTGTTCACCAGAAACAAGACTATTTAATTTCTACCTTTGGTTTTCAGTACAGAATGGAAGGCCAGGGCAATTGAGGTTAAAATGGCAACAAATGCCATGAGATTTTATCTAGTTTCTTATCTATGGAGATAGATGAATAATTTTTTGCAAGACAGAAACTTGGTGAAATAAAATTTTTCTAAAAATAAAATTTCATAAACTGTCAGATTTCAGTTCATGGAAAAGAAGTAGAGGAAAAAGTACACACAAAATGGTACTAAAATACGAAGAATAAGGTCACTAGAAATTAAAATTATTAATAACTGGAGATTTTCTATAAATATATTGTTAATATGCCTATCTAATCACAATAACGCTTACAGTCATACCACTGTGGTGTCCAGTCCCATCAGTTCTTGGACGCTAAGCACTGTTGGGCCTGCTTAGTACTTGGATGAGAGACCACCTGGGTCTGCAGGCCCGGGAGAAGGACCTGGCAACCCACTCTCAAAAATCAATCAGCCATTGAAAACCCTATGAATATCAGAGAAGCACGACAATAGTGTTTCGCCCGTCGTACATAGGGTTGCTATGAGTTGGACACCAACTCAACAGCACCTAAAAACAATCATAAAAATGTTATTGTTCATTAATCTTTATTCAGATGTAAGGAATATAACAGATTTTGCTATTCTACAGCAAAATTTGATGGAAAGCAGGGACTTATTTAGAAGTCCTCAACAGGGGTTTAGAAAGTAGAGATAACATAGCCTCATTATGAGGTATTTTATCCATAAGGTTCCATACAACATGGGGTCTTAAGTTCTATGGTAAGACTCCATTGTGTCAGTCAAGACGGCATAGTAGATACTTTTTTTCTCACAACCAGTAAATTCTCATCTTATTGAAAGTGAGCAACGTGAATTACCTTGTCATTAGTATGAAAACTCATGATATATTTTATTTCTCTGATGCAGTTTACTATATACATCACTTGTTTAAAATGTAGCCATGGTAGAGCAGTATCAACGCTTGCTTTATAAATTAGCCATTTCACATTATCTGATCATATTTTCATTATATGATCTTCTTTTTGTTATATGTACTTCTTTTTGCTGAACCCAGGGCCTTCTGGATACTTTGCAAGCTCTCCACCACTGCACTGCCAACCCCCTTTTCTATTGGTTATCTCGAGACAGGGTCTCACTGAATTACACAGGCTCCCACTGGCCTCTAACGTGTGATCCTTTTGCCTCTGCCTCCTAAATCACTGGGATTACAAATGTGTGTCACTGCACCCAGCCTATATGTTCTTATTATGTCAAGCAACATGAATTGACTCATGGTCTGTGAAATCTGTGTAACAGCAATCTTTGTTACAACACACTTGTAATTCACAAGGAATAGGAATAAAGTGGGAAGCTGAAAGGATTTAAAATCAGACACATCTAATTGAATTTCAACTTCACAAACCCTCTAGCTGTGTAACCTTTTGTAATTTACCTCTATGAGCCTCAGTTGCCTCAGTGAACAATTGGAATAGTACCCTCAGAGGGCTCTTGAGAACAAAATGAAATCATGTGTGCAAAGTGCCTAGAATATTGCTGACAATACAATTGGCTTAGTAATATTAGTTCTTTTTTTCTTTATGGACAATGAGAAGGATAAACAATTAAAATGTTTAAGTAGAAAACTTGGACTAATATATGACCTAAAAAATCACATGCCATATGGCTACTTGAATTTTTGAAGAACTGAATAGGAAATACTAAAATCCCTGAAGCTCACCATAAGGCAGAAATGAGATTTAACTACCTCTTGGCACAGTGAATACATACTGCACATAAAACAAGGCCTTGATCATGCTACTTTGGCTATAAACTTCAAGTTTCCTCTGGGTAGTAGTAGTTTGTTTCTAGTTTTAAAGACAGGCTTAAATATGAAGCCAAAGAGTACAGACTCCTAGACTTGAGGCATGCCATCTGCCTAAAATTAAGCAAGAGCTGAAAGTCAATTACAGAAGCAAAGTCATTGTGAACATGATTTATGTTGCATGTTTGAATGTGGCAGGAAGACTGCAAAAGATATTTGGAAGCCAATGCTTCCTCTGAATCAAGTCAATGTGTCTATGCTAAGCCCTTTCCCTGGGCCACGGTGGCCTGTTAGATAAGTTGCCAATGTGGAGTATGTGAACCCTGGAGCAAACTGGCTATCTGGGATAAGAAAATATCTCAAGGCCAACGATCATTGCTACTGTAAAAGCACAGTGCACAATATAAATACTAGGGTCAGACAACAGATATCCAGGATATTACTCAAAAACACATGTAGCTCAAAGCTGACAAGATAATCTGTTCCTGCGAGTGCAAAGCAGACTGGAATGCTGCAGCTATGACCTACTCAAGGAAAGGAAAGAGAGTAAAACTCTCCAAGGGCTGCATTTCAGGATCTTTAGGCAGCCAAGTCTCCAACAGACTTCAAAGGGAGCGCTGCCTGAGGAGAGAGAACCGGACCCAGTGCACAGAGGGTATCACTTCCACGATCATGTTGCCATCTACATTTGGTGGACTGGCAAATGCAAATATTTCAGATACAAGTTTAAACAGATGAAAAAAGAACTGTGGGATGGCTTAGAGATTTGCTTGCAAAAGAAACCTCAGAATTCCATGAAAATTGTTTAAAACCAGAAGCTTTGTAAGTTAGCCCAAAAGTCCCAGCAGAGTAATTAGCATTTAAAAATAAAAAAATTTAAATGGACACATAGTATACTCCAACGTTTCACATAATCCTCAAATTATGTACTTAAGGAACAGTTTTCCAAATTTAAGTACTCCTAAGAGGTCAATAACATGTTTCTAATTGAAATACAGACTATATTTTGATGTAAAACAAAATTTTAACATACGTGATCCTGATTAATGTAGAAGAGCCAAAATCGTCAAATATACTTACAGGAGGACCTGTAGGATAAGAGGAGTGGAGAGATAAGAAAGGGGGAGAGACGAATTAGTGAATCTGTAAAATATTAAGATTGAATAACAGAACAAAAGGTCATCATAATCATCAGCATGATTCAAGATACATGTAAGTTCCTTGGAATTCAGTCATCCTCAGTCTTTTTTGAGATCATGGACCTTTTGAGATCATCTCAGAAAAATACATTTACATCTGCACACAAAACTTTACGTAAAATTTCAAGCAATTTTCAGATTTCCATGGCCTGTTTATGGATTATAGAGAGGTTCATATTATTTTAAGTGAAGACTAACTAATTTACAAAAGTCTAGGTTAAATATAGGTCAGGAGAATCTTTAGTTATTTATGATAGACCAGTTATTGGGAATTGATATATAACTTCTTGTGCTTGGTAAAATGTCCAAAGCAGAAATGTACCTATTATTTGCTCTAAGAATGTTTTATTATTCAATAGTACTACATAAAAGACAAAGACCTAATGTTTGCATAGACTTTTTCAAAACTGTGTATTCTCATCAAAATAGGCAAAATCTAAGAATATATATAGTTCACACACCATATGCTCAATTAAAGCACCAATTCTAAGTAGCTAGGAAGTTGGGAATTGACTTTTATATTGTCTGATGAACTTTTGCATAAGTGCAAAATTTTCTCTTTATTCCCCTCAATATTCTTTTTTTTTTTTTGACACAAAGATCATTCCAGTAATTATCTGACTCCAGCAATATTTTGCCATTTCTTTTTCCTCAAAACAAATTATACAGAAGCCTCTATTTTAAAACCTGGCACTTTCTGAAGGGATATCTATACATTCTAGTTATATTCAGTGAGGTATAAAAATAGCTTTTGAGAATACTTATAAAGAAATTCAGCCTCTACACTGTTCAAATTAATGAGTTTTCATAATCCCCTTTCCACTTTGACATCTGTTTCAGAATGAAAGAGGAAATGAGATCCCTCAAAATTCAGCCACCAACTCCTCCTGACAGGTTAGTGTTCTACCACTTCCACTTTGCTAGCTGATTGTTTTTAACACTGATCAATTATAGAAAATATTGTAAAGTAACATTATATAGCAAACTAGAGTCGAACCTTAAGTTACCTTATCTTGAAAGGAACAACTCACGGTCTCATAAGAAATTTATCTGGTGCCAGGCACGGTGACACACGCCTGTAATCCCAGCAGATTGGGAGGCCGAGGCAGGAGGGTCGCAAGTTCAAGACCAGAGACAGTCTGTGTAATTTAGCAAGACCCTGTCTCAAAACATAAAAAAAGGGGCGGTCTGGGGGTGCAGGTTCAGCACTTGCACAGTATTCAAGCACAAGGCCCTGAGTTCAACCCCCAGTACTGCAAAAAAAAAAAAAAAAAGAAAGAAAGAAAAAAAGAAAGAAAAGAAAAGAAATTTATCTGGTCACTTACATTTTTGGAATCTTGTTGTTGCTGTTGTTAGGTGCCATGGAGTTGGTATCCAACTCATAGCGACCCTCATAGGGTTTTCAATGGCTGAGTGCTTCGGGATTGCCTTGGGAGTGGATTGCCAGGTCCTTCTCCCATTTTTGTGGTGCTGGGAATTGAACTCGGGGCCTCAGAGACTGCAGTGCAGTGCTCTACCCACTGAGCTAAATCCCAGCCCTCTGGAATCTTAGACTTTATAAAATAAGTAAAACAATAAGTGAACCCACTTTATTGATCTATCTTGGCTTCAAAAATATTTAAATTTCTGTTTAACTTTGCCTATAGAAATATGGACTGAAAGCAAAAGTGGGAGTTGGGACAGTTAGTTCTGTTTCAAGATCTGCTCATAAAAAATTGCACAGCCTTGGCTAGCTGACCTGACTGCTCTGGGCCTCCATTTCCTCCATTACAAAATGGAAATGCTGGATTGATTAATGACGCTCTTGTCAACACCAAAACTCTATAGCTATACAAGAAGGAAAAAACTCCCAAAGTTTGAAAGAATGAAAGCATGAAAATATTGTGCCAGTTGGACCAAAGAATAAAGCTTTCCAAGATAGGTGCCCCCGTGTACTAAGACAGACATCTTTGCCAAAGGCCTACATCCACTGACCAACTACAAAGATCGAAACCGGGTGATATCCACACTGTATGCAGCCAAGAAACTCTGCACCGTACATGGGAAGTACAGATTCAACTTGTCCCAACAAATAACCCAAAATTGGGGTCATCCACTATTATACTGTAATGAACAATATTTTGCAAACTTCTTATAGTTTGATGGAAATAAGGAGAAGATAAAAATTCTAGGTCTAACACAGAAGATTTAAACACACTCACACACTCCAAGAAGACAGTATTATCGTTAATTAGGTTGAACAGATGTGGGAATTGCACCCAAACGTGAATGACACACAGCACCTGAAAGAGACTCACCAGATTCTCCTCTTCGGCCTCTCTTCCCTCGTTTCCCTGGAGGACCTGAAATACAAAAGATAATTTTTTGAATGCAGAAGTTTAATTTTTTTCTGGTTACAAAAGGGCTTCTACCTCATTTCTATATATTTTCTCATTGCTTTTAACCATCAAATTAAAGAAAGAGATCAGATGTTTGCAAAGTCAGCACCATCTTCAATGTTTCAGCAAAGCTCAAGCTCCATTTAATTATCTAATCATCTAATGTGACTTAAGAACACTAAAGATTTAGAATTTTTATCCATCTTGCTTGTTGTTGGTAGGCACTGCTGAGCCACATTTGCCTCATAGTGACCCAGTGTACAGCAGAACAAAACACTACCCAACACTTTTTTATGTTCAAGCTCATTGTTGGAGTTGCTATGTTTCTTCTCATTTTGAGTGGGCCGTATCAGCAAAAGGAGGTCCCAAGGGCTTTATTCCATTCCCGTCATTAAAGTTGACTCTACTTTGAGGAGTCAATCCTTCCCTAGGTGTTTCTTGAATGCCTTCCAGCCTGGGGGGCTCATTTTATGGCACTATATCTGACAGTGCTTCTCCGCTGTGCATAAGGTTTTCAATGGCTAATTGTTTAGGGAGTGGGCTGCCAGGTCCTTCTCCCTAGTCTGTCTTAGTTTGGAAGCTCAGCTGAAACCTGTCCATCATAGTGGCTTTGCTGGTTCTGAAATACTGGTGGCATAATTTTCAGCGCCATAGCAACACACAAGCCCACACAGCATGACAAGCTGACAGACATGTAGAGATCATCCAGTTTAGAGATGATCAATAAAGAAAATTTTTGCTAAGCAAACTGTTAGCGTTGAGATTTAATGTTATTCAGAAATATTTCTTTTCTGAATGTTTCCATATGTTATTAATTAAAAGTACTAAGTCCAAATGACTGGTTTCTCTTTGCCAATTTTATCATCATTCTTCTAAAAATATTTACCTAGTAGTTAATAAATGTATATATTTGTGAAGTAAATATACCTTACAAATATTTGTATTTTATGAAATGTGAACATGTTGGAATGTTTTTGAATATCACCTGAATAAATTCACAGCCTTTTTAAATGCACTGTTTAGGTAGCAACCTTAAGTCTGATTTTTCTATAAAGACTAGCTTATGATTGACACTTAATGAACAATTAGCTTTTATGATCATGCCATCCTAAAAGTAGAGGAGAAAAAACATTTATTTTAGTGAGTTCCCTGCAAAGACCACCCACCTAGTATTCATTAGACTTAGTACAAGATTCTAGACATTCATAGCTTTCAAGCCATTATTCTCAATTACACAATTTCTGTCCTCATTTCCTTGGGTAGGAAAAGCTCCCATTGAATTATAGTTCAGGCAAACAGGAGAGAGTAATTAGCCCACAATGAGAACCAAGGGTTTATAATATTTGCTGAGTGAAAAAGGCCAAGGAAAACAGAGTCTTGCGTGGCTTTAAAGAATGAACTGCTAAGTAGTACTGATGACTTCCAAACTCCAGAAAGTTCAAGACATTAGCAGCACAGGCCCGAGCATGCAGCTAACTCCCAGTGTGATGCTGAGCTATCTGCTTCCACATGGAAACACTACCACAGAGGATAAAAACATCAATGGCCCAACTGGTTTCTCCTCCAACACTCACACAGGATAAGTTTGGCCATCTGCATCTTGTACCAAGGAAAAAAATAATTAGGCAATAAAATCAACTGAAAATATCTGGAGAAGCAGCTTTGTACCAAAGCCCCAAACTGTCATTTGAAATTCAGATTTCTTTCTCTATTCAGGAATAAAGAGAGGTTTTCCTCCCATACGCTAGCTATTCTTGGCTAGATTAACAGTAGGAGGAGAATCATAAATAGGTAAATAAACCCAGTGGGACCTTAATAAGCATGAAGAATACACATTTATACACCTGCCCAGAGACAGACAGACAGACAGACACACACACACACACACACACACACACGGACATATTCTAATATATACTACTTCCTTAAGATTGTTGTTGTTAGGTACCACTGAGCCAGATCCAACTCATAGCAACCCTAAGTACAGCACAACGAAGCACTATCCAGCACTGTGCCATGCACACAATCTTTTTATGTTTGAGCCAATTATTGCAGCCACTGTTTCTTCTCATTTTGAGTCATGCCACATCAGCAAAAGGAGGTCCCAGGGGCTTTACTCCATTCCCATCATTAAGGTTAACTCTACTTTAAGGAGGCAATGCTTCCTCAGTTATTTCTGGAATGCCTTCCAGCCTGCAGGGGATCATTTTCCAGCATCATATTTGGCAGTGCTTCTCTGCCATTCATAGAGTTTTCAATGCCAGGTCCTTCTCCCTAGTCTGTCTTAGTCTAGAAGCTCAGCTGAAACTTGTGCATCATGGCTGGCCCTGTAGGTATCTGAAATACCAGGGGCATACCTTTCAGCATCACAGCAACATGCAAGCCCCCACAAGTATGACAAGCTTATAGACATGTGGGGGTCTTTAATATTAGTAATTAGGTTTTTATAGTATAAAACCACTTAAATTAAGAACTATTTAACAACCAGTATTACACTTAACAATGTCTGTGGCTCCCATAGTAGGATGATCAGTAGAAGCCACTGCTGAAGACATAATAGATAACAATTTTCCAAAACTGAATAAAAGAGTCCTAAGATTGAATTATCTGGAAATTATGGAACAATATCATTAATATCACATGCAAGTGAAACTTTACTAAAGATCATGCAACAGCAACTGCAGCAGTATATGCACAAGGAATTGCCTGAATATCAAGCTGGATTCAGAAGAGAGCCTAGAATCTGACATTATTGCTGATGTCAGATGGATATCAGCTAAAAGCAGAGAATACCAAAAGGATGTATACCTACATTTTATTGACTATTCAAAGGCATCTGACTGTGTGGATCACAATAAATTATGATTAACACTACAAAGAATGGAATACCAGAGCACTTAATTGTTCTCATTGTTGTTGTTATTGTTAGATGCCTTGGAGTTGAGTCTGACTCATAGCAACCCTCACAGGGTTTTCAATGGCTGACTGTTTCGGGATTGCCTTGGGAGTGGGTTGCCAGGTTCTCCCATTTTGTTGTGCTGGAAATCGAACTCGGGACCTCAGAGACTGCAGAGCAGCACTCTACCAACTGAGCTAAATCCCAGCCCCAATTGTTCTCATTAGGAATCTGTATATGAACCAGGAGGCAGATGTTCTAACAGAACAAGGAAACACTGCCTGGTTTAAAGTCAAGAATGGTGTGCATTAGGGCTGCATCCTCTCACTGTACCTCTTCAATTTCTGTACTGAACAAATAATCTGGGAAGCTGGATTTTATGAAGAAGAATGTGTCATGATGATTGGAGCAAGACTCATTAACAACCTGTGGTATACAGTAGACACACGCTGCTTACTGAAAGTGAAGAGAATTTGAAACATTTACTGATGAAGATCAAAGAACACAGCCTTCAGCATGGATTGTGTGTCAACATCAAGAAAACAAAAATCCTTACAACTGGGTCAGTCCACAAGTTCATGATAAATGGAGAAACTACTGAGGTTTCACTTTTCTTGGCTCAACCCACAGAAGCAGTAGTCAAGAAATCAAAAGACTTATTGCACTGAGAAAAGCTGTTGCAAAAGACCTCTTTAAAGTATTAAAAAGTAAAGATGTCACATTGAAGATGAAGGCATGCCTGACTCGTGCCATGGTATCTTCATTCATATCATGTGATTACAAAAGCCAGACATTGAATAAGGGAGACATGAGAAGAACTGATGATTTTGAATTATGGTTGTGGAGACGAATATTGACTATACCATGGACTGCCAAAAGAACCAACAGATCTGTCCTAGAAGAAGTAAAACCAGAGTGCTCCTTGGAAACAAGGATGGCTAGACTGCATCTAACATAGTTTGGACCTGTCAGGAGGGACCAATCCTTGGAGATGGATATCACATTTAGAAGACTGGAGGGTCAATGAAAAAAAGGAACACCTTCTACCACATGGATTGACACAGCTGCTGCAACAATTGGTTTAAATATCAGAAAGATCATGTGTGTGGCACAGAATTGGGGAGTATATTTTTTGTTCTGTGTGTATAGGGTCCCTATGAATCAGACTCAACTTGACAGTACCTAACATCAACAACAAGATTGAATTTATACTTCAGATGGCAAGTATAAATAATTTACATTTAAACTCACAGAAGTAGAAATAGAAGAATATTCAAAAAATAAAGAGAAAACATTAGAAATGGCCGGGGGAAAAATTACAATGGGAGTTCTTTTGACTGACTACTGACTCACCCATAACAAAAGTGCGGGAAGACTTAGTCCTTGTTTTTATGACATCTTAGAAGCCTGTAATTATTACTTATTCATTGGTAATTAGCTTATTTGCCATTTCCCCCGAAATATATTTCTTTATAATAGTAAAATTAATCAAGCAAAAGCAATAGGTTTCATAAATATTTTTAAAAGAATTTGACCACTGAAGCAAGGTACAATGATATACATGTTTGGAAATGTCATAGTGAAACCCATTAAGTTGTATGTTGTTGTTGTTAGGTGCCATCAAGTCGGTATCCCACTCATAGTGACCCTCATAGGGTTTTCAATGGCTGATTGTTTCGGGATTGCCTTGGGAGTGTATTGCCAGGCCCTTCTCCCATTTTTGCGGTGCTGGGAATTGAACTCGGGACCTCAGAGACTGCAGCGCAGTGCTCTACCAACTGAGCTAAATCCAAGCCCATTAAGTTGTATACTAACTAAGAATTACTAAGAAAAAAAAGAACTTGAAATGAACTAAAAAAAACTTAAAAGAGATCAGGTGATAAAATTGTCAAACCAGCAATAATATCTTTTGAGGAAATCAAAAGTAAAAGAAAAATACTATTTCTGAATATGTCTGCCTTAAATATTCAATCAGAAGGCTTATAGAAATGAACTAAATATTGCAGAAAATCTGTTATATTGAGATATGAGAAACAGAATATAAGGAAATGGAAGACAGATATCTGTTGAAGATGACAGGGTTTTACAAAGAACACCATAGTATTTAAGAGAGAAAATGAACCAAAACTAAGATATGAGACAATGAAAATCTAAAATATATTGGACTTACAAAGAAAATATTACAATGAAGAAGAGTTTATTATAAGGACCATAGGAAGCAGAAGACTGCAATAAGTGTTATACTGAGTTTGGTAAAGTAATGAATTATACAAAAATCTCAGAAAGACCTAGATAAAGATTTTACTTACAAAGAGAATAAACTGAAGTTTGAAGAAGTCTACAGTGCAGATAAAATAATTTGATGTGGCTTCTGAATTTAAGAGCAAAAATAAGAAAGGAAATGGATGAGGTAAATTTGCCAGTGGATGGCTGGCAAGCCAGCAAAGAAAGAAGGGGAAAATTCAGAACGGGCACAGGATAGTTGTTTCCTGGTCAAAACTGGTGTTAACAATAGTTGAACAAAGATAGTGACCATTTCCATTCCAAACCGAGTGATTAAGTGTCAGCCAGGCATGAGCTATAAGAACAAATATAGAAACTGGAACATGACTCTTCTCCACTGAATTTGGCCAGAGCCTTCCAACAAGACTTTCCAGTGGATTTTATTAGCAGAAACACTTGACTCTGTAAAAGAACACTGAGAATATGAATGGGAAGCCACAAAGTAATAACGCAACAGAGCAAGAGCAACTTCCAAGCGGAAAATGCATGCAATGAAGAATGAATTACAGGAGATAGAGGGAGATTACAAAAACAGGGAGGCCTTCAGGATTAGGATATCCACGACAATCAGTACTATTCATGCATCAGAAAAAGTCCTTGCTAACTTTGCAAATAGATGATGCAAACAGCCTGAGCTAGAAATTAGTCAAAAATTTGCCATAATGGTACTGCTTTAAAGGTCAGTGATTACAAGCAAAACTACAGTCTGACTCAGCTCATCCAGCAACCTCACAGCAAGGACTCTTCGCTCAGAGTTCTTCTGGCCCACAATTAATGTCTGAACACTACTAATGTTATATGTACCCCTCATAACGCTGTTCTCTAAGGTTAGATATGAGCCTGGAAGTAAATACATGCCTACTTGTGAGCCTTTAGGTGGTCTTGAGGGTAGGTGGCTTTCACAAGCAACTGAATCCTCCTACCTGGTGAATTACCAAAATCTGTCAATTCTACCCCTATTTCTTACATCTGTTCACTCTTTTCCCCTTCTGTCAGTATTTCAAGATCAAGCTTAAACATAATCTTTCTGGGTGTTCTGAGGAGAGATTTTCACATGGGTTTTATTTGTATATCTAAACATTTTTTTAACCTCTTATACCCATGTAAAACTCAACACATAAAGTTAGAGAAAAGATTCAGAATTCATAATTGGCTGGGTTTTTTGTTTTGACCTCTTGCTTTCTATTCGAATACACACTTCTGGCCATGTTTGCTTTCTGAATAGCAGGTGTCATGTGGACACAAAGCAAAAGGAAGGCTCATGCAGACCTGCGTTGTCATAACAACCTGAGAGCAGGGAGAAATGTAGCCATGTTGCTACAAGAATGCTTTAACGATCACTAATGCTATGGATTTTCAGCGATTTAATTCTTCACTAAATTTCCATGAAGAAGTTAAGGATAGTATGAAATACACACACTGGGTGCTGAATAAATATTAGTTCTCTTTTTTTCCTTATGTATATTTTCATTTTAGTTAATAGTGATAACACTTGAGTATTTGATAAGAAAAACTATATATGGATGTGAATAAGATTTTGAGAGATTAACATCATCTTGTACTTATGGTATTTAAAGAGGCAATTTAGTATAATAAAAGATGATTAAAAGATGTGTAAGTTTTCACAACTATGCAAATTGAACTAACTTTTAATTAACCTCTGATTTAATCAGTTAAAATTTCTGATAAAATTGCCACATTTATATGATTACTATGAGGGTGAAAGCTGTAAAGTGTTATAAACATGTACCAAATGACAGCTTCGTTCATTTTTCCTTAATGCATTGAAGCTTATACACTATTTCCATATCATATTACTGTCACCTAACAATATTACTGTCATATTCATCAATGAAAAAGAAGACTCTATATAATTTAATGCAGTCAAGTAAAAAACTGAGACTTAGTTTCATTTCCAGAGGCATGTTATTGTTGTTAGGTGTCATCCAGTCGGTATCCGACTCATAGCGACCCTATGTACAATAGGCGAAACACTATTGTCAGTGCTTTTCTGCTGTTCATAGGGTTTTCAATTGTTGTTGTTGTTGTTGTTAGGTGCCGTCAAGTCATGTCCGACTCATAGCGACCCTCATAGGGTTTTCAATGGCTGATTGTTTCAGGATTGCCTTGGGAGTGGGTTGCCACGTCCTTCTCCCATTTTTGCAGTGCTGGGAATTGAACTCGGGACCTCAGAGACTGCAGAGTGGCGCTCTACCAACTGAGCTAAATCCCAGCCTAGGGTTTTCAATGGTGGATTGATTTTTGGGAGTGGGCTGCCGGGTCCTTCTCCCAAGCCCAAAGTATCTGGTGTTCCCAGGCAGTCTCCCATCCAAGTACTAACAAGGCCTGACCCTGCTTAGCTTCCGAGATCTGATGGGATTGGATGCCACAAGGCTACTGCTGCAGGCTCCAGAGGCATACGGACCCTTTAAGTACATTAGAGAAAATACCATAAAATATCTCAGACAATAGCAAATATTGCAAAAACACTTTTATTCAGCACTCCACAGGCAGATAAATGGAGATGTTAAGGCAAAGCAAAGAGCTGGAGACTAAACCTGTTGTCAGGGAGGGACAAAACAAGCAGCAGTTCATAAAGCCCTTCTGCAGATTCATGCTGGGGCAGGAAAGCCTGGAGGAGAAATGGGTGCCAACCAAGATGCTCCTGTACCCATCATGGTTCCAGGAATAGGTCTCCAACAGCTGCAGTTGGCTCTTGGGAGGGAGGAACCTGTCTGGCCACAGAGGAGACAGCAAATCATCCTTCCTGCACCAAACTCCCCATCCTTTAGTTACTTTCAGAAGACTAAACAAGGTTTACCTTCAGATCTTTGGATTGACCTTACTAGTAGGCACAGATTAACTTCAGAGCCTTTCCCAAAGTCCTCCCACCTGCTTGCCTGCTTGCTGTCTAAAATTCCTTTAAGATGGACCAAAGCCTTTCATTCCACAATTAGAACTAAGAAGCTTAAACAGCAAATGCCTGGTAGAAGAACACTAACTAAAATTTACTCTCTCTACACTCATAAAATGTTTGTACTATAACATACACAGGAGGTGAGATACACCCCAGAGTTCCATATGGGGCTGAACTGTCAGAGTGACTTCAATTTGCCATAGTGGGTTATAATCATTTGAAGTAAACGTTCATTAACTAAAAATGTTTATACATAATGCACATTTCTGTAAATGTAAAACAGAAGCAAAGAGAGGTGAAACAACCTGCCCATGGTCTCATACAACAGAGACTAGCTTCTTGATTCCAAAGCACTGTGTGATTTGCAACATTGACTCTCTTCTTGGAATTCATATTCTACAGACTAAAAGGCTGGACATGACCAGCAAAATCTCTCCAGAATGCTTCATTTTGTCAATGGCCTGCATCATATTTTTGTATTATGGCTACTTAGGATTATGAATTGTTATTCCTTGTTACGGTCTGTAACCTGCTAAGAGTAAGGATTCTCTCGTGCATCCTTATATCTCTAGCAAACAGCATAAGGCTAGTCACTCAATTAAACCTTAAAAGGAATACTGCTCACGGGCTGTTTGATGCATGCCAACTTTATTTCATAACACGTTAATGGAGGTGTAGCTTAGTGGTAAGAAATAAATATTTTATTCAGGAGCTTTCCCTCTCCCCAATTGTTTTCAGTCAACACGTACTTCACTGTATGTAACACAGGCTTGTTTTAAATAAGGATTAGGTATGTTCCTTTGTAAAATTTCCTCAAGATCCAAATCTTCATGGAATATCAGTTTATAAAAGAAAAGTAACTATAATGAATAGTAATCATTTAAATTTAAAATAGCTGAGGTCCATAACTCTCACTACAGCATGTTAGTCAGATATACAGTGTTTATTAATCTTTTTGGCACTGTCGCAGACTGACCCCAGGCTCTTGTGCATGCTAGGCAAGTGCTCTAACACTGAGCTATACCCTTACTCCCACTATTTATTTAAAAGTAATGAGTTCAACCTAAAATTTGGAAAATAACCTCTTCTTTTTTTGTAACACAAGAGACATATTAACAAATGTTTCCAGGGCTCTTTTTTATATATTGTTAGATTAATAAAAATATAAAATTTAATAGCAAAAAAATTTTGGGAGACAGTCTTGGTATGTAGCCCAAGCTGGTCTTGAAATTTCTGTGTAGCACAGGCTGCCCTCAAGTTCATAATTCTCCTGCCTGAGCCTCTCGAGTGCTGGAATTATGAGTGAGCACCACCATTACCACCTGCATGTTAGTTATAAAGACTTAAAATGAGTGGCTACATTTTTATTTTCATACCCTAATCATATCATATTATAATTTTAATGTTGTGAACTGGGGTAGAAAGAAAAAAATAATGCTGTGAACATTTATAATGTACTGATCCCCTAAAGTTAGTAAGTTATTTTATTAAATGCCTAGAGGAGGCTTTTTAATCAAATAAAAATACCAAGTCTTTATAATAATTTTATAGATATTGCTTTCATACACATACATACTTTCAAGCTTTTATACTAGAAATTTTGATAATTCCATATAAAATTTATAAACTATGTAAACTATAGAAAGAAATTGTGTTCACTGAATGAAGTTAAAAAATATATAAAGAGCTAGAGGTATAGCTTAGTAGTAAGAACATTTGCCTAGCATGCACAAGGTCTTAGGTTCAACTCTAGAAACATTAAAAAAAAAGAAGAAGAAGAAGAAGTGACCCATAGAAGGAAAAAAAAAGAACTCCCTTGAGTGGCTAGTAAGTGTGGCTTCATGAACAGTGTACACATTAGTCCACCTAAAGCCAGTTGGAAAAATGCATACAGGTGTATTGGTTTAAATGTAAAATGCAATATTGTGTTGGGGTAATAGCCAAAACAGTTTAAAAGGCACTGGTTTAGAAAAAAAATAGGCTAGTTAATCTTGAATATACTTCTCATTAGGAAAGTTCTTAAACACCAAGGCATGCCTCTCTGATAAAGAATTGTTTTTATCTTTCTCATGAAATACATTGACAGCAGGATTCTAGTTTTATGTATTTCTGTATGTTTCCAGGGGCTGGGGTTTAGCTCAGTTGGTAGAGTGCTGCTTTGTGCTCTCTGAGGCCTTGGTTCAATCCGCAGCACCACAGAAAAAGGGAAAAGGACAGGGCACCCCACTCCTGAAACAATCTCGAAACAAGCATAGAAAACCCCATAAAGGTTGTTGTGAGTAATACCTGACTTGATGGCACCTAACTACAACATATTTTTCCAATTTTAAATCTAGTGGAAATTTTAACAATTCCTATTTAAATGTTTTAAATAAGCACAAATGACTCATTTCAGAATTCTGGTGAATATAATTCTCCAAATGCCATGATCATCAGAGCTATTTTCCAATAGGTTGAGTTTCTACTCCTAGTGGTGAGAGGCCAATAGACCAAACTGCCTTCTAAGACTTCTTCCTACTTATCTCAGTGTATGTTCAGGTCTAGCTGGTTCTAGGTTCAATTAAAGCATTTCAAGTTTGCCCAGAATTAATTGGTATTTTAAGTTTTATAACCATTGGGGATTTCTAGAGAGGACCCCAATGGCCAGGGTCCATCTGGGAATCCTGGAGGACCAATATCTATCCACCAGGGCCAGTGACCCTTGGCCTACATCCTGGTCCTTCACTCCTCCCCCTCCCATTGACTGACCAAAGGTGGCTCCCAACAAGGCCAGCTCTGACATGACTACCTCTACCCTGATTAGTCCCCCAGGGTCCTCTCATTGGTTAATAAGGGGACACCACAGATTGGCTTGGCCCATGGATAATCTACCTATCCAAAGTGCACCTCAAATTCACCTTTTCTGAATAACTTCCCCATCTGACAGGTATGGCAGGTAAACTGACATATCTGTCAGGGAATGTACTCTGGCTGCCGCCAGTTCCACATCCCCTTCCCCAAGACTGTATAAACAGGCCACTGGCCACCCATCAAGACCTCTTGTTTCCATTTATCCCTCCTGACTCCATCACCTATCGCATCCTATTCCTGAACCAACCTGAGACGGACCTTCAGTCAAGCAGATCTACAATCAAGACTGCAAGCAAGATCAGTGCCTCCAGAGCAGCAAAGACATCTAGCAAGTCACAAAGCAAGTGCTCTCCAATTCTTCCCCAGCCAGGGGAGGAGGAGAATAGGGAAGGCGAACTGCGATAGGCAACATCAGTGGACCATTGGCTTGACCAACGAGGACATCAGAGCTGTTTGCCACTTGTCTGTAGAGTTGTAACATCATCATAGCAGCAGCAACCCATGCTGCTAGATTGTAAGCTGTTGCACTTCATTGTTGTTGTTGTTGTTAGGTGCCGTCGAGTCGGTATCCGACTCATAGCGACCCTACGTACAACAGGCGAAACACTATGGTCAGTGCTTCTCTGCTGTTCATAGGGCTTTCAATAGCACACTGATTTTTGGGAGGGGGTTGCCAGGTCCTTCTCCCAAGCCTACAGTTTCTGGTGTTCCCAGGTGGTCTCCCATCCAGGTACTAACCAGGCCTGACCCTACTTAGCTTCTGAGATCTGACGGGATCGGATGCCACAGGGCTACAGCTGCAGGCGTTTCACTTCATAGAGCTGTATAAATTCTTAGCTCTCCTGCACAGGAGCAACATAATAAAGTTGATGTTCCTTTTTATAAAGAAGGCCTCCTGAAGTCCTGTTGGCGGCACCAGCCAGCTCTTACCCTAATCCCAAGGGTCCTGAACTTCAAGTGGTGTCAAGACAAGGTTCTGTGTCTATAGCCTGGCTGGAACCAAACCCCCACATATAACTAGAAAAAAGTCTATACATATGAGACAACTAAAGACTGTCACAAGAACACAGTAGAAAACCTCTGCACTTTAACAATAAAACAAAAGGACCCAATGCAATGAAGCTTTTTGGGCTTCATGTAGATACTTTGTTTCCAGAACTGGAATTCCAGAAATGAGGGGCTGCCTTTATTGCTGTTTTCAATATTTAGATGATAAATATGGAATATTCAATAGAAACTATTTAAGACTACAAATAGCCTGAAGTTGCAGTTCATTGACTTTAACAAGGTATGATGGAGCACAGTTGTTATTTCTATCATTCTTTTCCCACACATAGAGTGTTTCATTATTGTGGTACTAGAATGTTTTACCCAATGATCCTACAGGGGATTTATGAAGACAGCTCTTTTTTTTTTTTTAATTTGTACTTGTAGGGGAGAGGGCTGCAAGATGTCAGAGAGTAGGGATAGAAAATAAATGTGTTTATTTGCAGGATTATATGCTACATAACAAGAGTAGTTTATATCTATATAATGTAATATATTCCTATGGAAAAAAGATTAGTTACCATGCTTAAAGAAGAAAAAATTAAGTGAGCTCTCTTAGTTACATATTTATTGGAATCCAGAGTGATAGACAGATCTAAATATAAAGAGAGTGTTTAAACCAATTGATAACAAGATCAACAGTTGAATATAGTTTTCACATGCTCAATAAATGAATTGTTAATTTTTAATTTATCAGAGATTGAAACAATCTTCATGGAAAATGGGGAGAAAATTACATTAACAGAAACTAGGATTTGTTTTCATTAATGACTTTGCAGTGTTGCAAACTTGTGCCAAATTCCAGTGGATGAATTAAACACAGCAGCTCTACGTATATCATACACACATGTACATCATGTAAATGGCCTAGATTTCTTTAAGCTGGTACTAAAGTTAGCAACTGGGGTTGGAGTTGAGCTCAGTTGGTAGAGTGCTTGTTCTTTGTGCTCTCAGGTCCTGGGATTAATCCCTAGAAGTGCAAAAATGACAGCCCACTCCTGAAACAATCCTGAGACCTCCAGCAATTGAAAACCCTATGAATAGCAGAGAAGCACTGACATAGTGCCGGGCATGGCACAGTGCTAGGGAGTGTTTTGTTCTGTTGCACATAGGGTCGCTATGAGTCAGACCTGACTCAACGGCACCTAAAAATAATAAGAAAAAATAGCAAATAGTAGTTAAAATTATAAAAATAATTAAAAGAGAACTGTTGTAACACTGAAAATTAGTGATGGAAAATGAGTAAACTGAAAGTCAAAATGAGGCTTGGACCTTCAGAAACAAGGGTGAAGCCAGGAGCACTTTAAAGTAGTAAGTGTAGGAGTGATGAAATAAGACTCTGTCCACAGAAGTCACAGAATATGATGCACCCAGAGTATTATGGAGTGGGGAGTGCAAAAACTTGGAAATCATAAAAGTGGTAATTGTGATGGTTAATATTTATGCAGCCATCACACACTAGGCCCCAGACAAAGCACCGTATGTACACTGTCTCATTATTTATACCAGTGTAATCTCTTTAGAAAGTTGTGACAAAGACAGGTTAAGTGATTTACTCACTGTCACACGGGTAGTAAGGGGTAAATTACAGGTCTGACTCTTGGATTATGCACGCTAAGACTGAAGAGTTGATCACTCACTGAGAACACCAGGGATTACTGCATTTTCTGATACAATCACATAGGACTTCCATTAAGGCAAACAGGAACTTCAGGCCGACTTAGAAAGAATGGGCTCATAAATACTTCTGAAGACCTGTTTACAACTGTAGTTTATGCACTTATTTTCAGCTTCTCATTTTAAGTGAAAAATAATCATGAAAATCACTGTTTAAAAGTTAGTGAACTCATTTTACTAAGCTAAAAAGGAACTGCTCTCTGCTCATACACTTAAAACACGATTAACCTAAGGAGATGAGATTAGCATGTGTGTGTGTGTATATATATATATATACATATACATATACATATATATATACATGTATGTATATATGTGTATATATGTATATATGTGTGTGTATATATATATGTATGTATATATGCAGAAAGTATTTACTGGGCCAATTCATGAGATCTCTACCAATCTAACCAAGGTAAGCCTTAGACTGGTTTACCTAGTCCCTAGTCTTTAATCATTCCTGTCCTCTCCCTACTGAAATATAATTTTAAGAAGATATATAAAAACTAAATTTATAAGAATAAAAATTTAAAGACCATTTTATCAAAAAGAAGAAAAGATGATGACAAGGACAGACATGATGAAGATGATGATGAAGAAGGCAACAGAAGAGGGATAATCCTTTCTTCTTTTCCATGTATTTGGCCCAATTTTATCCCTTGGGATTTTTTTCCCCATACCCATGAATCAATATTTCTGTGACATATATTATTCCTTCTTATAATATCCCTACCAGTTCAATAAACATTTTAATAGAGTTGTTTACTAAAAATATACAAATTTTAACCTTTATCCTCCATTTCCTAAATAGGAATGGGATGGCATTAAACACTCAAACTACAGTTTAAGAAGTAGCTGCTATTTGCTTAAAGAGTTAATTTGTTCAATACTTGGGTGTATTTGGAAATGTCATGGATATTAAAAGGGCTGTACAAAAAGTCAAATTATCTTGTTAAACTGAGTACAAAATACAGTGCAGGTTAGGACCTAATGGTTGGCCTCTCATAGAAAATGCTAACATAAGTGAGCTTCACAAGAAAATCAAGTCCCATATGGCAATTAAAAAGATGTTTGAAATCTCCTAACCTCCCCTACAGAATTTCATTCCCTCCTTCAAAATAAACATAGTTACTTCCTTATAGTTAAATCTCAGATTCATCCTGACAGGCAAATTCCCTAGAATACAAAAACATTATGAGTAGATTTCTATGAATAAAATCTTTCTCCATATGGTTTCCTAATAATTCTAGCACTTCACTGCTGCTCTATCCATCACAAAATAAGCAAACATTTTCCAGTGAGATTACAGAAGGACCAATCCAAGACATATGACTTAAACGTTAGATGTTGAGTTTCTTTTCTACATTGAGTGGGAACTAAGAGTTTTAGAAAAACAAATTCTTTTATTTTGGTAGATACACACCCCCACAGCTATAAATATAAAGAAAACATACATCAACATTTTATGGCTTTCCATATGTCATCTTTGAGTCTAACAAGGACAGCCACCTCAAAGCATAACAAGGCTTGGATGTGTGTCAGAGGCCAGTGTGTAGTATATCTAACCATAAGTGCCAATCAGACTTAAAGGACTTATGACAAACTCTTTCTGTGTAGACCAGGAGTGCTGGAACTAACTATAGAGGTCAAAGTTCTAAGGTTACAACTTTAGGTTATGAGGGAGAGGGAAATTTTATAGTAGAATTTGAGTTCTTTTTATTCTGCGATTTGACTATCATATGAGCTTTTCATAAAAATGTATAGTTTTTAAATATGGCATTTTATCATGATACCATGCGGCATTAAAGGGAAACCCTTCAAAGGGAATGCTTACTAAATATAGAAGAAATTTTGATGCTCAGAAATGGAACTGATATTAAGATATCTATTTCATACTCCTTAGTAAAATGACCCATTTTAATGTGCCAACAGGTGAGCTCATTAGGTTTCTTTTCAAGACATAAAAGAAAGCATCTTGAATAAAATGATTGTTTAATATACATAAAGTAAATTTCTTATACAAAGAGCTCTGGGTAAAGTATGTTTAATAAAACAAAACTTCACATAGTGATTCTACTTCTCTGTATTTGAATGGGAACAAAAATGAGGAAATTAGGATGCTAATCCATTTTGACACGACCTATATCCCGTCCACATGCATATTTGTGAATATGTATGACCTAATTGGGTTTAGTCATTTTCCATATGTAGCCACCTCATTACAAAATCATTATTAAGAAAGTTTTAAGTTCTGCTGTTAAGCTTTGAAATTAGTTGTTAATACTCAGTGTATAAAAGAATTATTATAAATAAAACAAATCCCCTAGACACCTAGTTGAAATCAATTGTTCTCTGAATATTTTATGCTAACATAAATGCAGGAATAAATAAAACAATTCTTTACTGTTAAAATACTTAAAGTTAGAGAACAGGCATTTGTGCCTATGGCATCAACACTATATATGTGTATTTGGTTTCTTCCTCAAAACATTTCTTGAATGTGTGAGACATGCAAGGCCTACAACAAAAATAAAGCACCATGTAGACTAGTATATAACGTGGTGTTACACTGCAGATGGCAATAAGTCACTCAAGAAAGTTGAAGAAGTGCGGTAGAGAGATGGAAGTTTAGCTTTGCTTAAAAGAGTAGATAAAAAGAGGATGACATGGAGTATTAAAAAAAAAAAAGTCATAAACAAAGCCAGCCATGTGCATTGCAGCTAACCATGACAACATGTTCACTGGAATATGAATTTATGCTTGAAATCAGGTTAGATAAGGGAGGCCAGTCTAGATTACCAATGCCCTCAAATGGAAGAAATCAGGAAATTCTCCAATGGGTTGTAGAAAGGAAATATAGGTTGAGCAGCTAGATGATGACCTGAAGAAAGGGGCGTGGTTGGAAGACTAACAGGCAGGAAGTGTGAAGGCCAAATATGAGGGTCTGGCAAAAGCTAAGCATATGGTGATAAAGGGACTAGTGACAGATTGGGACAAAAAATTAGATACTAAGGCAAGAGTGGTAGGGCATGCCTGTAATCCCAGCACTTGGGATGCTGAGGCAGGAAGATCACTGCAAGTTTAAGGCCAGGTTGGGCTGCACAGTGAATTCAAAGCTAGCCTGAGTTGCATAGCAAAACCCTATCTTAAAAATAAATAAATAAAACAAAACAAAAACCTAAAAGTAATACCTAACAATAAAAGCAAACTTGGAGGCTTAATTGGATATAGGTGAGGTTGAAAGTCCAAAAGATAGTCTCCAAATTTGAGCCTTATAGAATAAAAAATTGATGATGTTATCCATACATGTTGACTAGATTAAATAAAACATCCTATTCTTAATAGAATCATCAGGAATCAGCCTTGGGTCTTATAAACTATATATAAGAATATTGGCATCGTAATATAAATTAGATCTTTGGCAGAGTGTACATTTCTTCTTTTAAGATGGGATACATTGATCTTTACAATTGAAGGTATATCCCCCAAACTTTGAGAATATTGACTCATGTATATAGGCATCTATAGCACCCAAGGTCAGTTTTATGAACATAATTACAAAGTTCTACCCCAGGAAATAAATAATAACTTATTCCAAAATCTATAATAATAAATCATAAAACTGAGGCCAAATCTACTACGGGTAATTTGTACCTTTCTATTGACTCCCTGTGAAATCTGTCATGTTCTTTCCAGTATTTCCACTGATATATAGTGATTTAATTCAGAAACTCCATAAGTAAATACTGACTGGAACCATTCCTAAAATAAAGAGACAGTAGAGCCTGGCACAGTAGCACACACCTATAATCCCACAACTCAGGAGGCGGAGGCAGGAAGACCATGAGTTTGAGACCAAAGGCAGCCTGTATAATTTAGCAAGGTCCTATTTCAAAATTTTAAAAGATGGACTTGGGATGCAGCTCAGTGGTAGAGCACTTGTTATGGATGTATAAGGCCCTTGGTTCAACCTCCCAGTACTGCCAATAAATACAAACAAACAAACAAACAAATAGCAGGATCAGAGACAGAGCACCAAAGACTTCCTATACAGTGTTGCCATTAAGTGCTACATAATCTTAGACTTCTTTTAAGATAAATGAATTGTTCAATGCTTCCTTCTGACAAAATGATTCTATGAGAAACAAAAGATAATAATTCATTTCATCACTAAATGACCACACCTGCTCCCCAATACCTACAAAAGTAGTAACCTCAGGTCCAAAGTATGTACAAGAATGTCAGCTAAACCAATCAATTTTGCATCAAATGGCCAGGCACATGACTATGTGGGTGTAATAGTTGGAGCAGGGCCTAAAGGAAGTAGAGGATAAAGGTGGAACAATGGTGTATCAAATGTAACAGTAGGGAGATCAGCCAGAGCCTACAACTCTATTGGCTTTTCAGGACTGCGGCAAGAACTAGGGAGTAGGAATGAATGAGAGCAATGTGCTCTGCTTCTTTCAGGCTCCTCTAACCCCTAGGACTGATGGCTACAGCTGAGAAATTCCACAGGGATTGAGAAGGGGAAGTGCTCAGGGTATGATGCAGGCACACAAATCCCTCTGGAGTCCTAATCACTCTGCCTGGGTACACACAATCATGCAGCACAGTTGTTTGATCCTGGTCCACACGCTCCTGCCCTGGTGAAGAAATCAGAAACTATTGGGAAGAAGGAAGACTTGCATTCCATTGCATCACAAGTTGTGATGAACAATAGCCAGTCCTGGGTAAGCTGTATCAATCATAATCTGAACAGGTCAGTTTGATAATCCTGAAGAGTGCATTGAACTATCTTCCATAGTCACCCAACAGACACATTTTTTTGTGTTTGTTGTGCTATAAAGTATTGATGTAGTAACCAAAATAATGCCAACTGACTTATAAATATCATTTTGTGCTTTATCAGTGAATGTCTGTGTGTGTTTAATTTCTTCTCTCTTAATTCTATTCTTTACTTCTATTCTATTGGATGAAATAACCAAAATCTCTAATATTAATCTGGAGGGAATCAGGTAAAGATAACTACTGAACCACTTCTATTTTTACTTAAAGACTATCTCCAGTTTGGTGACTTGGCCCAGATTCTGAGTCAAGATTGACAAGGCCTTCTTTATGATGACAATTAAAGTGCTCACTGTACAGCAAGGTTTTTTATTTCATGGCAGCAACCAATGATGAAATGCAATATGGTCAGATTAAAGGTAGCACATAACTACCCTTTTGTAGTCATAATATCTTTGCTAAACCCACACATGCTGTCAGTCATTTAAACCCAGAACCTGGAGCTGCACAGAGTCCCATCAAAGTCCCCTTTACATGCTCCACCTGCCCTTGGGGGGTACATACATCATTTTCAGCAAAGCTTAGTGACAGCTGCGAAAACACACTCAGTGAAGTTAAAATAGCAATTTAGAGTAATAGTCATGGAACTATCTGGACACTCATCTAAAATGAATTACATGAACACCCCAAATTCATAGCTGATTTGCCATTTGTGCACATCAGCACTACAACACTGGTGGTCAGTCCATTTTGGAAGCTCTACCCAAGTCACTTCCCTCCTAACCCTTGACCAACCTGGCCCATTCCAGGGAGCCCCTGGATCTCTATACAGAATACTAAGGGAAGAAATTCATGCCTCCGCAGGTCTCCCCAGCTTGCTTCCTGCATTGAGCCAGCATCAACTGTGATTTGTTGGTGACTATAACATACTGGGGGCTGGGGTTTATTTCAGTTGGTAGAGTGCTATGCTGTACTCTCTTAGGTCTTGCACTGCAAAAAAGGGGGAAGGACATGGCAATCCACTTCCAAAGCAATCCCAACACAATCAGCCATTGAAAACCCTATGAGGGTCGCTGTGAGTCAGACCTGACTCAATGGCACCTACCAACCAATAACATGTTGTTGTTGTTGTTGTTGTTGTTGGGTACTGTCAAGTCGGTATCCAACTCATAGTGACCCTACATACAAACACTATTGTTAGTGTTTCTCTGTTATTTATAGGGTTTTCAATGGCTGATTGTTTGGAGTGGGTTGGCAGGTCCTTCTCGCAAGCCTACAGCACCTGGTGTTGGCAGATGGTCTCCCGTCCAAGTACTGACCATGCGGGACCCTGCTTAGCTTCCAAGATCTGATGGGATCAGATGCCACAGTGGTACAGCTTCATGCAACCAATAACATACTACTTGATAAAAATTTTGAATTCCACCTGCCCACTGTCAATATCATGAGAGCAGTTATCACACTACATTGTAATCATTTACCAGTCAGTTTCCATCTACTATTCTCAAGCAGCCAGTCTAATTCATCTTTGAACTCTATCCCTGAGAGTGATAGAGCTTTAACAGACACTTGGCAAACCAATGAATTAACGGGCTAAAAAAAACCAAAAACTTAATTTCATCATGTCACTTGATAATATAACTTTTCCAGACAAAATAATTCTCACTCTTATGTAGTATTTGTGATGTCTAATAAGGATTTTTCTATAGACAAGTTTGGCCTTTAAATTTTCTTTGGCATTCACATAGAAAAACAATGATGACAAACTAACCATCCCAAAAGAGAACTTTGGAGTTAGTTGTGCTTTCGTCTTGTTCCTGCCACTTACCCATGGAAGAATAATATGATTATAAGGTTCATACAGGACCATCCTGTGAGTATAAAAATATCAAAACATTAAAAAACACCTTTTGTTGGGCATGGTGGCATATGCCTAGAACCCTGGCACTTGGGAGGCTGAGGCAGGAGGGTTAGCATGAGTTCAAGGGCAGCCTGAGCCACATACAGAGACCCTGTCCAAAAAAAAACACACACAAAAATTCCACTTCCATCCACAGAAATCATCTTTAGAACAATTGAAATTCAAATATCCACACTTTTTGAATGTATACAATCACTGAGAGATTCCATTGTGTCTTCTGAGTTCCCTATGCCAACAGAGAATGCCATTTAATGGGGAACCTTATCAACTGAACACAATGCAATTCTTTAATTTTTAGGGGAAAAATATACTGAAAATATTTTATCTTTACAGCATTTCAAAACTTAGAATCACAGAGTGGTTTTTGCCTTTTTTTTTTTTTTCTTTTTTTTAATTTCCAGTGGACAATGTTTTGGTGCCAGGCAGGAACCTAAATTTTGTTTCATCACATTAAGGACCATTTAGGACATCATGAAAAACAGTGGAAAATTATCTTTACAGAAGAATACATTCTCCATCTTCTGGTGAAGAGTTTTTATTTTCTTTCCCAGGGAGTAGCTTATGTGCTATGTTTAGGCCCAACATGAAAGCATTATTTCCCTCAGGGGACTGCCTTGGCTGATGCTGATTGTTCTGAGGCCAAGATTATGGTAATGGTTTAAGGAGAGAAAGAAGAAAAGGGGGATAGAAGGAAATAATGGAAGAAAAGGGATTACAGAGGTGAAGATTTTTCCCAATCCGATTCAACACAGAGTCTGTCTTGGGGAATTGAGAGGAGGCTAAGGTCTTAGAACCAAAGGCATATGGTTAGCACCTTCACCAGGTAACTAGGTAACTAATACAGGGTACTCTTTAGCCTGCTGCATGACAGGAATATCAAGGGCTCAAACAGTAATCTAAAACCAAAACCTCCAACTTCCAAGTTCATGTCCCAGTTTATGCAATATCCAGAAGTCTACTGGGGCATATGCCACTGCTTTCGGTGGCTCCCCGAAGGCTAGCTGTGCAGACCTTCAGTAGCTTGGCCATTGGCCAGTGCAGTAAGCCCCATGCTGGATTTGGGGAACTAATCCCCTCTATTATGGCTTTTTTACAGGTGGGACGCCTGCCCTTTTCTTTTACCAAGGTCCTCTTAATGACATATTAAAGGCTCCACAAACCCAATGCACTATGTGGATCATTACATTTGAATGAAAGATACTGGAATGATAAAACGCTAGTAATGAGTACGCAGAATATTTAGTCTAAGGCCCTGTGCACTTGCAACAGATTTATCATTTCTCACAGGCAGACCTAAAGAGAGAGGAAAGAGAGAAAGAAAGAACAGAAGGAAAGAAAAGATGAAGAGAAAAGAGGGGAGAGTGGACAAGCTCAAGGTTTAAAAAATTATCAATTTATCAGAAGGAAGGTTACTTCTATCTCTCCTATGATCAATCTGATAAATTCCTATATTGTTGTTGTTGTTAGGTGCCCTTGAGATGGATCCGACTCATAGTGACCCTCAAAGGGTTTTCAATAGCTGATTGTTTCAGGAGTGGATTGTCATGTAAAATCAGCTACATGACTGAATGAGAAGGGTATATGTTTCTGTGCTTACAGGACTGGATTTTAATTCCGCCTCCAGTAGATATTTGGTTCTCAAACAACTCAAAGAGTCTGTTTCTGCATCCATAAAATGGAAATGATAAATAATGACCTCATGATGTTGTTGTTGTTGTTGTTAGGTGCCCTTGAGTCGGTATCCGACTCATAGCGACCCTCATAGGGTTTTCAATGGCTGACTGTTTCGGGATTGCCTTGGGAGTGGATTGCCAGGTCCTTCTCCCATTTTTGTGGTGCTGGGAGTTGAGCTCAGGACCTCAGAGACTGCAGCGCAGCACTCTACCAACTGAGCTAAATCCCAGCCCCCAATGACCTCATGAAGTACTCACTTATTCAAAATTAATTAGAAAATTTACTATGATTCAGTTACTTGCTTAGTGATAAAGTTAAAACAAAGATGCACCAGGTCTGTGTAATGGAGCTCACATACAAACAGGAGAAGGAAAGCAAACAAGTAAACTAAGAAATTTGTTTTCTTTCTCCTGTTTGTATGTGAGCTCCATTACACAAACAGGATAAAGATCCCATCAGATCTCAGAAGCTAAGCAGGGTCGGGCCTGGTTAGTACCTGGATGGGAGACTGCCTGGGAACACCAGAAGCTGTAGGCTTGGGAGAAGGACCTGGCAAACCCCTCCCAAAAATCAATCTGCCATTGAAAACCCTATGAATAGCAGAGAAGCACTGACAATAGTGTTTCCCCTGTTGTATGCAGGGTTGCTATGAGTTGGATATCGACTCGACAGCACCTAACAACAACAACAAACTAAGAAATACATTGAGTGTTTGAAAGCTGTAATTATGTTCTGTAGGAGGAAATAGTTATGATGGGTGCTTAGATAGGAAAACCATAAGCTATGACACATATTAAGCACTCAAGAAGTACAGATTCTTTTACTTGATGCTTTAATCACCCTAAAAGTATTTAAATGTTCTTAAAATATTTAATATTCAAAAATTTTAGATTCACCAGTGAACTCTTACAGACTTAAAAGGTAATTTCAAACCAACAGTAGCTAATTAGTTTTAAAGTATGATTATCTTTCATGGAAACTTCAGAGTGTATCTTCAATTTAGAGCATTAGGGACCATAATCATTTAAGTAAGTCCCAACGATGTGAGCATGGTGAAGTTGAAAGCTGAGTGTCAGATAACATGTGTGATGATACAGAAAGGAAGAAGGAACAACAAGAGTCTGCACACTTAGTGCAAACCAAAACAAGAACACTTTCTGGGCCCTGTGAAAATGAAATATGCATATCTATTTATGGATCTGTTTGCTTTTCAGGGTCAAAAACAAGAAATATGGGGTTGTCCAGGAAACATGGAGACTTCTGGCTTCTCAATACTTAAAAACTACATAAATTGATACACAAAAAATGCACAATTAAGCTTAGTGAAGAAGGGACAATATAAAGAGTAGAAAGGAGGAAGGAGGGAACTAACAGAGGGAAGTGAAGATTGGGGAAGGTAGGATGCAGAGGAGGGTCAATGTGGAGTGATAAAGGGGGAGAGGATAATCTCAACATAAACAGCACAACTTCATGAGTACATTGGAAAAATAGGGGGATATAATTCAAATAAGCATTTGAGTTTTACTACTTGTTAGCCATAAGGCTCCATAAACTTTATGGCTTGATGAAAGTGTTGCCAGAAGTGATGTAAAGGATGTTGTTGTTAGGTGCCATTGAGTCAGTGTCCGACTCAGAGCAACCCTACTTACAACAGAGAAAACACTTGTCAGTGCTTCTCTGCTATTCATAGAGTTTTCAGTGGCAGATTGTATTTTGGAAGTGGGTTGCCAGGTCTGTCTCCCAAGCCTACAGCAGCTGGTGTTCCTAGGAGGTTTCTCATCCAAGTACTAACCAGGTCTGACCCTGTTTAGCTTCTGAGATCTGATGGGATTGGATACCACAGTGGTACAGCTGCAGGCATGATGTAAAGGATGCATCCTGGAAAAAGCCAATGCTGTATTAATGTATACCCCATCATCATTCACTCATAAACAGGAAAAAAGGTTTTGTTCAACATAAAAAAAACTCTTTTTATTTATTCATCTATGAAATGGACCTAGGCTACTTATCTTAAATAGGTGAACTTTAAAAAGTATAATTTTTAAACAAATAAATCAAGATAACTAGAATAGGGAATTTTTTAATTAAGAAAAGCAATAATACAAAAAAGCCTTCATTTCCCCAACCTTTGGTGACCTCAGTGTATTTTCATGACCATATATTTGATATGTTTGTTTTATATTTGTAACCTTTTTTGTCTTTTTTAAACTTATTCTCACTTTCTAAGCATTTCTTATGTTTTGTGGGTCTCCATAATTATTGCCTTTAATCACACTTGGTTAAGTAGCTATTTTACTTTAGAATGAATTTCATAATCCTTGATCCTGATTTTACTCTTAAACACTTCTGTTTCTTACATGTTTTGACTACTATTAACAATTTACCATTATGAAGATTTTTGTGCACATAGTTTTGTTTTAGGTCATAATAGAGACCATTACGTTGGGGTGGAGTATCAGAAATATGACTCCTAGGCTAAAGCAAATCAAACACTCATTCTGTGGAAATTGACGCATATTACCACAATATTTTGGGGCTGGGATTTAGCTCAGTTGGTAGAGCGTTGTGCTGCAGTCTCCAAGGTCCTGAGTTCAATTCCTAGCACCGCAAAAATGGGAGAAGGGCCTAGCAATCCACTCCCAAGGCAATCCCGAAACAGTCAGCCATTGAAAACCCTATGAGGGTTGCTATGAGTCGGATAGTGACCCGATGGCACCTAACAACAATAACAACCACAATACTTATACTAATTTACATTGCTACCAGAAATGCATAATAGTTCTAGGCTTCATACCTGAACCAGCACTGGGTATTCTCATTAATTCTAAAATTTTTAAGTTAATAAATGAAAGTTATTTCAATTTAAATTATATTTCTTTAATTATTAGGCTAAACACTTTTTCTTTTGTAGTTATATTTCCTTTTTTACGAACTCAGTTAATATCATTCACATGGGTGAGTTTTGAGACAAGGCGATGAGAAATCTTGGTGTTACTTTGAAAACGTTATTTGAGGTTATTATTGGCACTGAAGGTTTTTTTTTTTTCCCCAGTGAAGTGTAAGCCAGTCAGATCACAGAGGTTCTGGATTGTGGAACTTCATGCTCTCTGCAATTATAAGATCATTATTGTCCTCTACAGTCTGGTGGCTGATTTGAAAGATCCATTTCTGTCCTTTCTGAGGTCTGTAATACAGACTAGCTCACATTCTCAGCTTGCAGAGCTCTCTGCAAGTTTTGAGTCTTCTTTTCAAAACCTTTGAAGATTCTGAAACGACAAACACCATGACCACTGCACATCCCCAACCTCACCAAGATGTCTTATTTCTCAATACTCTTGTGTTGCAATCAGCACTACAGCTGCCAAGCTATTCCTTGCCCAGATGTGCTCAATCAGTTGCAGTACACTACAGGGGGCCCACATAAAACTGCACACTGCTCAGCACCACCCCCATGGTGAGCTGCCCTGAGGCTGCTGCACAGGGTAAAGCTTAATGGCTTATCCCCTACCTCCACTGTGTTCTGGTACCTGCAAACAAGCTTTATCAGGTTGAAACTTTCTTTGAGGACAGATACACTATCACTCACCGATTTCCAGATGGGCTCATTCTATCATTATATGCACAATCTAGCTTATTCCAAAGAACTTCTGAAAAAGAGTGTCTGTGTGTGCATGTGAGAGAGGGCGGGGGGGGGCGGGGCAGACAGACAGACATGCTAAGACCAAGACCTAGACCTCTTACTTCAGAATAAACAAGCTCCTTAAGTAACTTTGAAGCCTGAATATAATTTTTTTTTAATTAGGTGAGACACAGTCTTGCTATGTAACCCAGGCTGACTCGAGCTCTCAATCCTCCTGCCTCAGCCTCCTGAGTGTTGGGATTACAGATGTGGACAACCCACTCGGCTCTGGGGCTATTCTTCCCTTAACATCTCTCTAGGGTTTGGAAATGACTAGAAATAAACTCTGTGATGTGTATCATGAAAACAGAAATCCATTAGATCCCTAAAGACAAAGGCAATTTCATCCTTTGAATATGTTCTTCACCTGGTGTCAAAAAGAACAACACAGTTGCAGCAGATCTTTTCTAATAAGTGCCCCTGGAATTTTGGCTTCCCAATATAGCATTTCACAGTCGACTACTAGATATTTAAAGGTTTGCTTTGAACTACAACAAAATGCTTCAATTGGAATATTACAGCTATATATGTTTGTGTGGTCTGCTGATAATCAATGTTCCCCTGCTCATTCTAGCAATTAGTTATATAATTTAAGAGGCTATCATATGTTTCCTGGTTGCTTTCCCCAGAGGCTAGAAACACTCAATTCTTTAATATCCTTTCATAGTTTATATCTTCAAGAGTCTGTTATTTTGTTGTTCACCCTTGGATTCCACTAGTTTCTCAATATCATTCCCATGAAATGATAACCACAACTGAAAAATAGTAGTTTAATAACTAGAAAGAAAAACAAAAAAAAATTACTTTTGCCTAGGCCCTAATCATTCAATTGATAAGAAAGTAACATATAGATTATCTTGGCAAAGGTCAACATTAAGTATTTGTGTGGCTGTTTGAACTAGGCAAGAAATGAATCAGCATAGTTCCAGAAAATATGACCAATTCTAGTTCCTCTTCCTCCCAGTATTTTTTGCTTTGAAGAGAGAATGAGCAACTACTCTTACAAATTCCCATTGTTATAGAAAATCAAGTATACAATCATGCTAAATGATACAGAATGCTAATACAAAGTGTTCTCCCAGGCTACTTAAATTGTACCCTAATCTAATTTACAGGCAGTAGGGTTCCTGATAAGGTGATTTAGTTTAAGTAATGAAATTAACATAATATCCAAAGAGAATGCTGTGTAGTAACATCATTAACTATGAGAATGATTAAATCATCTCCATTACAATAGTTCCCTTATTTAGGCATCCAGGGGGAAACTTAAAGGCAAAAAAGTCATAGATATTTCATTCAAGAAAATCAGGCACAATTCAGCAAATGTTTATGAAGTGACTAGAGTAACAGTGATACTGCTTGGGCCCTAGGAAAGTACAAAGTTTCACAATAAGATTGAAAGAAGTAGATACTGCACACTCCTGTAATCCTTGAGACTTAGGAGGCTGAGGCAGGAGGCTGCAGAGGCAGCCTATGCAATTTAGCAAGTCCCTGTCACAAAATGAAAAATTTAAAAGGGGGGCTGGGGGTGCAGCTCAGTGGTAGAGCACTTGCCTATCATATGCTAGGCAATCCCACAGGACTGAAAAAAAAAAAGATGGAAAGTAGCATACATGTGACATAAAAAAGATCCAAAATGACAAAGAAAATGTAATTTCACACAAATCGGTGCCTTCTCAGCCAATAGTATTGCCCTGACGTAAGGTTCTTCTCAGTGTTACAATACGAATGTGACAGTCTACCATCCATTCACATCCAGGAACACTGGGTTGCTAGTATCTATAACAGAAGGCTCAACAACCAGAACAGAATATCATTGTTAGTCTCATAACTTTGTCCTTTTTTGTTCTGGTTCAAGCCAGGGCCTCAGCTATGCAAGGCAAGTGCTCTTCCACTGAGCTGCACCCTCAGCCCCTTATTTATTTATTTTTATTTTGAGACAGGGTCTCATTAAATTGTGCAGGCTGCCTCTGGCCTTGAACTCATGATCCTCTTGCCTTAGTCTCCTGAGTTGCTGGGATTAAAAGCATGCACCATGGTGCCCTCAATGCTTTTGTTCTTTAAAACTTAAATTTCAAGTGATCTATAGGCAGTTATTCTATCCTATTAGAATAAAACAACTACTAAGTTAGTAGTTTAAATATACATTTAAATGGGAAACATTTTAGAAGTAGATATGCATAAAAACAAAAGAAATTTAAGTCCTTCCATAAATTTGGGATTAAAGTCAAGATATGACCCCAATCATGTTTGAAAGGGGAAATGATCATAAGAATTGGTACTATGTGATCAGAAAAAGAATGACAAAATAGGTGAAAGATAAAAATATATTAAAATATTTTTCAGTTATTAGATCTCATAAAAATGTGGGAAAATGCACATTTAAAAATTATATTCCTCCCCGTAAAATTTCCATTAACACTGGAAAAAATGTATCTCCAAAGGAAAGAGTCACCAATATAGGTAATAAAAATACACCAAAGAATTTTAAGCCTGCAGCTGTAGCCCTGTGGCATCCGATCCCGTCAGATCTCAGAAGCTAAGCAGGGTCGGGCCTGCTTACTACCTGGATGGGAGACCACCTGGGAACACCAGGTGCTGTAGGCTTGGGAGAAGGACCTGGCAACTCCCTCCCAAAAATCAATCTGCCATTGAAAACCCTATGAACAGCAGAGAAGCACTGACAATAGTGTTTCCCCTGTTGTACAGAGGGTCGCTATGAGTCGGATACCGACTCGATGGCACCTAACAACAACAACAACAAGAATTTTAATGTATATTTCACTTTCTATGTATATTTTACCATCCACATAATCCATTTAGACTTAGTCAAATGAACAAAGTGCATGAATTTATATGTTCGCTTGAAAGCTGAAATTCATGCCAAAACACTTCATGTTTCCTAGGAGTCTTGACTGACAATGTGAACCTTAAGTATTTAAGCATTCATAATAAATATATTTACATTCTAAACATTAACCATGATTTCCAAGGGTTACATGGATATGACTTTTCAGGTGTTTTAAACTATGAAAGCAATGCCTACTGTGCACTTCATAATAAAATTATAACTCTCTTTAACAGAGAGAGAACTTGTTCTTTTGCTCCATTGTCAACTTTTATTCACCTTGGTAACTTTAGTCATTCACTGAACAATTTAGCTCTTATTCTGTGCTTAACCCTTGTGTTCTACAAAGTCCTGAGACAATGACAAAGAAAGAATGCTATAGTAGAGGGCCCTGCAAGGATTGCTAATTGCTGTGTTTAAAATAGGTCATCAGATAAGTTGTGTTCACGCTACATACTAAGCAAACAGTTTGTGAATGCAGATGAGAAAAATGAAAATGGAAAACCATTTCAGAAGCATTAAAGTCATTAAAGGGAAGATTTTTTAAAAAACCAAAATTTTAGCCATTAATCCCAGCATTTAGGAGGCTGAGGCAGGAGGGATCATGGGTTTGAGGCCAACCTGGGCCACACAGTGAAACCAAGTCTCAAAAAAACCTTTTCTTTTAGAACAGAAGTATAGTACAGGATGAGAGATTGCAGAATCCAAATATGAATGTAACAAATAAATATATTTATACATGTACTTGATTTAAATGCAAGACTAAGCCATTGCTGTAAAGAACATGGGATAAACTATTAGCTTGTAGGATGGCTTTCTAGACCTGTGCTTCTATAATGCTAAGAAAAACAAAACTAGCCTCCCCTCTCTTGCCTCTTCTTTCACCCCACACTTCTTTGGGGAGGAAGAGGGAATAAAAGCAGCAGGATTATCCTCAGTTCAGCTGACACTGACAACCACCATTATACTGACCAGTCGCTGTGCCCATAGGCAGCTTGAGAATTTGAAATAGCCATTAGAACTCCAGTGGGCACCAGTCTCAAAGGCCTCAGCCCAGAACAATGGGCAGCCATTGATATAAGATGTCAGTTGGCTGAAGGGTAAGAATGAAACCATTTTAAAACAGAAATGGAAAAGGCAAACTCCCTCAAGCATTTTCAAATGATGTCATAATCAATGGTGTTGAAAGCTGTACTAAGCTCAAGTGCTGAAAGATAAGACTGGAAGAGAAAGCAAAATCTTCAATGTAAACTCACTTATAAATCTGACGGGGTAGCCTCCCCAATCACTGTGTTTTAGGTGATGGAAATTCTCATATTTACTGTAGTTTGAAGTCCAATTCTTTGCCCACCAGCCACAAAAGCTAATGCCTGAGAGTGAGAGAGGATGAAAATGGTCCAGTCATGGCAGTGTGGGTGTTTTCTTGTCTTCTTGGCTGATCATGGAATGTCATCCATTTCCAGGGTCTGTGCACATAGCCTCGATTTACTCATCTTTGAAGCTTTCTGAAATGTCTGGGTTTCTCTAAAATCTAACTTTCTGATAATTTTCCTATGTCTTCTAAAACTGAAAAAAGACAGGAAAAAAAAAAAAACTCATGTTGGGATAACATCACCCACAACTCATTTCCTATGGGTTGGAGGTTTTTGTTTTGGCTTCCTTTGCCAAAACAAGAATGAAGGATATTGGAACTATTATAGTAGCCTCTAGTATTTATGATGCTCTTTCACTGCACTTACCTCAGTGCTATTAAATCAACCATGCTGGTTTGGGGAATTCTAGTATTACTTTGTATAATTTTTAAGGTTATCCATTCATCATATATTATCAGATATATACAAATCTGCATTTTTCTTTAACTGAATCAAATTAAAGACATGAAGCATTTGTATTATCAGAATTGTGAAGTAATCTTTTCTAAAAAACAAAAAACTAATAAATATGTTTTTTAAAAAATATTTACATAAAGCCACTTTCATAGCTCTTTCTTGCATTAAATATACACAATCAATTGATAAATGGATTAAAGAAATCATGAAATATGTGCACACTAAAATACTATTCAGTCAGAAAAAAGGATGAAACCCTGTCATTTGCTACAATATGGATGGAACTACAGGACATTATGTTAAATGAACTAATCCAGGCACAGAAAGACAAATACTATATGTTCTCACACATCTGTGCAATCTAAAAAAGTGAATCCCAAAGAAGTTGAGGGTATAATAGTAGTTAACAGAGGTTGGGGAGAGTAAAGGGAAAGGTTGGTTAGTGGGCTGGGATTTAGCTCAGTGGGTAGAGCGCTGCGCTGCAGTCTCTGAGGTCCCGAGTTCAATTCCCAGCACCGCAAAAATGGGAGAAGGACCTGGCAATCCACTCCCAAGGCAATCCCGAAACAGCCAGCCATTGAAAACCCTATGAGGGTCGCTATGAGTCGGATACCAACTCGACGGCACCTAACAACAACAAGTTACAAAATAGAAGCAAGAAGTTTTCGTGCTCTTTTGCAGAGTAGGGTAACTATAGATAATGATAGCATGCTATATATTTCAAAAAAGCTGGAAGAGAAGATTTTGCATTTTCATCACAGAAATGTTACGTAAAATTTGAGGAGACAGATATATTTACTCTGATTTGAACATTATACAATGCCTACATGTATCAAAGGGGCTGGGATTTAGCTCAGTTGGTAAAGCGCCGCTCTGCAGGTCCTAAGTTCGATTCCCAGCACCGCAAAAATGGGAGAAGGACGTGGCAACCCACTCCCATGGCAACCCTGAAAACAATCTGCCATTGAAAACCCTATGAGGGTCGCTATGAGTCGATCACGACGATGGCACCTAACAACAACAAGTATCAAAGCCTGGGATTTAGTTCAGTTGGTAGAGTGCTGCTCTACAGTCTCTGAGGTCCCGAGTTCTATTCCCAGCACCACAAAAGTGGGAGAAGGATGTGGCAATCCATTTCCAGGCAATGCCGAAACAGTCAGCTATTGAAAACCCTGTGAGGGTTGCTAGGAGTTGGAAACAACTTGATGGCACCTAACAACAACAACAACACATGTATCAAAATATAACATGAAGCTGGGCGTGGTGGCTCCTGCCTATAATCCTAGGTAGGCAGAGGACTGCAAGTTCAAAGTCAGAGGCAAACTGTGTAATTTATTGAGACCCTGTCTTAAAACAAAAAATTTAAAAAGGGGCTGAGGGTACAATTCATTGGTAGAGTGCTTGTAAAGTATGCATGAGGCCTTAAATTTAGCCCTCTGGAATCACAAGAAAAATTACATATCCCGTAAATATGTACCACATTTATATGTCAATTGAAAAAATAAATAAAACATACACTAATTAAAATAGAGATAAAAATTCAAATGAATTCTGGGAAAAGAACACCACTTACCATGAGTCCACTGAATGTTTAAATAGGGATTATAAGATGAAGGAGAGTTGTCTCTAGGTAAAATGATAATGTCCAAAGTAGAAAAACTAGAAGAATCACAAGGCAGGAGCCATAGTATGAACTAAGTTATAATAGATGAATGAGAAATGGCAACACAGCGTCACAGATCAACTCTTCCTATCTATTTTTCTAAAATCCTCCCTAGGTGTTCTCCCTAGTCTGCTGAGTAGCTGCAGCATGCTGGCTCCTAGGGCTATTATTCTGAATGCCCTCTTGGAAGAACAGCCTACAGAGGTTTTGAAGCCTGATTTTCATTTCTGCTTATTACAGGGCACCTAAATGCCAAGATCAAAGAGAAAGAAATGCATGTTTTCACTGGCAAGCTTACAGAGTCTTGTGGTCTGAAGAATCTTACAATTTCAGCTGATGCTCCTGGAAACAGATTGGTGATCTAGGTCACTGTGCTTTTGCCAGAGGTAAATGAAAAAGTGCTAGTAAACAGGAAAGCTCATTCTGAAATACAGTTTGATAATAACCCTGTGATTCAGACTCAACTAAAGTAAAGCCTCACAATCTTTTAGGTGGATTTTCTTCTATCCAAGATTTCCAAGTGTTTCTGTTCACTCTTAGAGTCTAGACAGTATTCCCCAGCTAGAGAGCTGAATGCTGTCATTGTTCTGTTGAAGAATATTCTCCATCATTAATTATTAACCACTTTAACTATGTAGGATAGTGTTTAATATAACTGAAAACTTTCTTTAGAGTCATTGGTCAATTCTTTTGAACTGATTCATACATTCATTCATTTAACAACAACAAAAAGTGTCTCTTTCTGGTATAGGCTGGTACTACACTAAGCACTGTGGTTGAAAAGCTGAAAGAATACATTGTGCTTATCCATAGGACGACTGCAGAATGTAGACAGAGGAACAGAAAACTATGATAAGAACTATAATAAATTCAAGCTGAGAGAGTTAAAAAGTATACATAATAAAATGAGTTAATTCTGGCTTGTAGGGGGCAACAGCAGGGAAAATTCTATGCCCCTTCCTTGCAAAAATGAAGACAACCAAATGTTTCCATTTATTTAGAGCAGTTTCCCAGAGTTTTGGAGGCAAGATGCTAAATTTTGTGCCACATGTGTCCAGTCTTCCTGGAAAGTTTTATTTATTTATATTTGCTAGAGTTCAAGTGAGTTTAAACATGGTAATTTTGAGAATTTTGTCACATCTACTGAAATAACCACAGAGTACAGGGGCAATGGAGAACAGGAACCAGTGATACAGAATTCAGACTCAGTTTACAAAGGGGAGAGAAGTGGAAGTGAATCAGTGGCTTTCCTCCCAGTCAGTATAAACTTTATAATAATAGCTAGCGAGCTCTTTACTCTAAAAAACTGGAGAGTGCCAGCTTCTACATATTCTCATCACAACATTGCCCTTGTCATTATCATTATTATCACCACTGTGCTAACAACTAACACATATAGTGCATAAGTCATGTGCCAAAAACTGTACTTGGCAAAAATATTAGCTCATTTACCCCGTCCCTCAACTTTGTATGACAGGTCCTCTTTTTACAGATAAGAAAAATGAGGCAAAGAAAAATTAAATAACTCTTAAATACTTAAAAACTCTTAAATGGTAAATAGTAGAGCTAGGAAGCAAACCCAGGCAGTCTGGCCCCAGAGTTTTAGTTTTCAACAATTATTCTAAACTGTGTCGCTATAGATTTTGAAAATAAAATTAAATACAATAACACAACATTTACCTAAGAGAAGTAATCCTAATAGAAACGTGTTAAATTTGTATATAAGAGGCAAGCAATAAATCACCTCCTGGACCTGCATAAGGCTATGATACCCTGAGACAAAGATGATTCACAGCAAACATTGACCAGTTCTTTTCCAACAACTCTTCCACTTTTCTCACTTAAATAAATGCAACATTAATGTTTAAATAAGTGTTCATTAAGCTTACCTGAGGACAGGGATCAGTAGCTAAGTTTTTTAAGTAATATCAAAGGATGTTGAGTATAGGGTTCCAAAGAGTTATATGGGATTCATCTATGTTTTATGTTTTTATGTATTTCAGAGTCAAATGGTCTTCTGTTTAGTACCATTCTTTCACAATTGTGCAAATTAGATTCTATCACCTAAAGTTTATAAATATTACCTAAATATATCCCTTTATTCCATCCTCCATGAAACTGTTCCATTTTCAGCTACCATCTCTCACTTGGAATTATTGTAATCAATTTCCTTAAATTACTAACCTCACATCATACCAAGACTTGTACTGGGAGAATAATAATTTGTTTATCTCATTTGATCCTCATAAAGGTCCTGAGAACAAGTGAGGAAAAGTCTCAGCAATTAAGTAACTCGCCCAAGGTCACACTGCTAGTGAGGAATACAGCTAGGAGAATGTAGAAGTATCTCCTGCAGGATCCGTATTCTCCCCAAACTTTGCCATCTTAATTTATTGCACATCTCCTCTGCCTCACACATATGAATGCAGTAATACGTGTTTTGTAATTGACAGGAAACATGCATAAGGCCCCTCAAATCAACTCTAGAGGATAGTATCCTACATACTGACTTAGCTTTCTATTCTGTATCATGTGCCAGAGGTTCTTTTGCCTCACATCAAAGAAACGTGTTCTGGATCATCTACTCAGAAAAAAAGGAAAGGATATACAAAATTTGAGTGAATCCTTGTAGATTATAAGATAAGGAGAAAATTAATTCCATTTCCATTTCTTATAATATGTAACATACATTAGTAATGAACCCAAACTGACTTAACTGCATTTTTTTCAGAGACATATTTTTAACAAAATTATGTGGTTTTTCATTCCCTGGGGGGAAAAAAATTGCTTGCCTAGCAAAGAGGCACAAACCTATAATCCCAGAAATTTGGGAGCCTGAGGCCGGATTAAAAGTTGGAGGCCAGAGGCAGCCTACACAACTAAACAAGACCTTGTCTTAAAACAAAAAAATAAAAAAGGGCATGGGGTACAGTTCAGTGGTACTGTACTTGCCTAGCATGTGAGAAGCCCTGGGTTCAACCCCCCAGTACTGTAGGAGAAAAAAAATCCATGGAATATTATTGGGTGGGAAATATAAGACAAAGAAGGAAGGATATTTATAAAAACTGTAGCATACAAAACAAGTTTGACACAGTCATTTCTAAAATAAAATTTTCTAAAGGACACAAACAGCTTTAAAATCTGATACTATAATGAAATTTTAATAGGACTTTGAAAACAAAGAAGTATTCATCTATTTCAGAACCTTCTGAGAAACAAATCCAAGACTTGCTTAAAAAGTCCAGTCTAAGAATTCCTGATACTCTTAACTTCACAGTAGTCATCTATATGATTTACTGACTCAAATTAGTTTGTTTAGCTACTGCTTCTAAATGTCAAAAAATGGGCATGTGAAATTAAAAAAAAAAAAAAAGCCTAAATGAAAAGCAACTCCTAAAGGGAAGCACAACAATTTGTATTTGTATTTTATACATTCCAGACTGCTTTGTTTCTTCTTTAACTAATATTGTTGTTGTTAGGTATCTGACTCATACTGACCCTCATAGAGTTTTCAATGGCTGATTGTTTCAGGATTGTTTTTTGGAATGGATTGCCACATCCTGCTTCCACTTTGTGGTGCTGGGGATTGAACACAGGTCCTCAGAGAGTGCAGAGCAGCAAGCAGCGCTCTACCAACAAGAACTAAATTCCAGCCCTAAATAGATACAGCACTCCCTTTTGGAGTTGTTAGGTGCTGTCAGGCTGCCAGGCACCATGTCATGTCAATGTCTCTCTGCTATTTCTAGGGATTTCAGTGGCTGGTTGTTTAGGGCTTTTTTAGGACTAGGTTGCCATGTCCTTCTTCTGTATTTGTGGTGCTGGGGTTTGAGGTAAACCTCAACCCAAATATATATTGTTGTTGTCGTTAGGTGCCGTCAAGTCGGTATCCTACGTACAACAGGTGAAACACTTTGTCAGCGCTTCTCTGCTATTCATAGGGTTTTCAATGGTTGATTGATTTTTGGGAGTGGGTTGCTGGGTCCGTCTCCCAAGGCTACAGCACCTGGTGTTCCCAGGTGGTCTCCCATCCAAGTACTGACTAGGCCTGACCCTGCTTGGCTTCTGAGATCTGATGGAATCAGATGCCACAGGGCTACAGCTGCAGGCCAAATACATATTAGTATAACCAAAATATAGCAACATTAATAATATTTATGCTAAAATACTTTTAGCCTATAAAACTACAGAAATTAGGCAGATTTTTGTGATAGTATTCTGCAAAGCTATAAAATAAGGGGACAAAAAAAGAATGGTTTTCATCTTCCTAGTTTTTCATGTTAGTTTCTTTTCCATCTTTTCTTCTCTATCTTCTATTTTCTATTCTACAAAAGGAAACCAATTTAAATTAAAGGAAAAACAGTATGTGTGTTTTCTTTTAAGAGAAAACATTCTACTATGTACATTTCAAGACCTGCTTTGTGTCATAAACACTCCAAACCTTTTTCTTGATGACCTGCCTCCAGGGGAAGTTGGCATTCCCTCAGTTCATGTCCCTTTCACATCCTATACTTCTGTCCCAAAGGCCACAATTAATCAGTTCCATTTTTCTCTACCACGGGATTGGAAGCCCTTTGAGGGTGAGGAACACATCTTATTCCCTTTGATTCCTCAGTGTCTTGTACAGAATTTGGAAGGGATGCATTAACTAATGTGTGTTAAAAGAAAAAATATTAATGAAAGATAAACACAAATAAGTTATAGGTATGCTTTTCCCACAGTATTAGTATTATTCTTACAAAGCTGCAATTTAGAAAGAAATGAAGGAAACTCCTTGCAAGTTGGTTCTCAAAAAGGAAAATCAGCAATATAAAGTAGAAGAAATACATTTTCCACTGTACGTACTATAGATATGATAATTGCTAGTGACCCAGATGGTTAAAGCATGTTTATTTTCACACCACACACTCTTGCTAACACTACAGGGGAGCCTAAAATATTTTTAACATTATACTGAATTTTTTGAGGATTTATTGTAGTATGTTATTATATCAATAATGCTATAGCAAGAACCACACAACAGGTTTTTATGCCCAATATCCATACCACATTCCATTGCATACCCAGCATGATTCATCTATAATGAAATACCAATCCCCCAGATTTATATAAGTCATTTTCACATCTATTTTTGTTGTTGTTGTTGTTTTATATCGTTTTGTTTTGTTTTGTGGGGCATAGTGTTTAGTGTTCTTCTGTTTTGTAAAATAATAACCCAAGTCACATTTTTGTATGTCTTATTCTCTCCTGCATTTTGATTTTTATCCCTACTATTATAAAAGAGCTATCTCAAAAGTCACCAGTAACCTTCAAAATTCAATGACATTTTTCTTCTTTTAGTTCCTGTCTTTAGAAGTCATAGCAGCACTGGACACTTTTCTTCATTTTGGTTTCTGTGACACCAGATGATCCTGGTTCTCATTCCACTTCTGGCCACTGTTTCCCTGTCCTCTTGGTATGGGCATGCTTATTCCACTGTTTTGTTCTAGCTGTGCTGCCCTCTCTGTCTACTCTCTCAGCCTCTGCAGTCTGGCCTTCATCACTTCTACTAGACTGAATTCTATATATAAAGTGTCAGCCCTGAGCCTTATATGTTACACAAAATGCCAGCCTGCATTTCCAAGTGTCATCCACAGCCACTATCGACACTTCATATCTTAGCCTCAGAGGAAGTATACTGTACTCCCTGTCTCTCAAGTTCCAGGATTTTTATAAATTTTGCTCCCTTTCTCCCATTCCTTAGACCCATTCTTTCCTCTGATTCCACATGTTCCATTTTAAATTAGGTCTTCAATTCCATTCACCCAGAAAATTATAAAATTCTAGTAAAGTCCTAGCTTCCAATCCTTTCCATTTCTGTTGTTGTTGTTGTTAGGTGCCATCGAGTCGTGTCTGACTCATAGCAACACTTATAAGGTTTTCAATGGCTGATTGTTTTGGGATTGCCTCGGGAGTGGGTTGTCACATCCTTCTCCCATTTTTGTAGTGCTGGGAATCAAACTCAGGACCTCAGAGACTGCAGAGTGGCCTCTACCAACTGAGCTAAATCCCAGCCCTTTCCATTTCTAGTATACTGAATGTACTATTATTTAAATTAATCTTCCCTAGCCAGGCACAGTGGCACATGCTCATAACCCCAGTGACTGGGGAGGCAGAGGCAGGAAGATTATTGAGTTCAAGAACAGAGGCAGCCTGTATAACTTAGCAAGACCCTGACTCAAAAAATAAAAAGGGGGCTAAGGGTTCAGATCAATGGTAAGGCACTTGCAAAGTATAATCAAAATAATTCTGACAGTCAAGCAAAGGCCCTGGGTTCAGCCCCCTAGTACCACAAAAATCATCATCATCATCATCATCATCATCATCATCATCATCATCATCATCTTCCTTAAGGGTATCTCTGATTATGTATTTCCACTGCCCAAAATGTCATCAAAGGATAAAATGCAAAAATAAAAACAGAAAAACCCACTTTAGATTCATATTTGGGGTGTTCTGCAATACCTACCACTTTTTCAACCTTATTTCCCTCTGTTCCCTTTGGGTATTTACATTTCAGCAAAACTGACTTACTAAATCACTTTTGTGCACACTTCAAGTGAATTTGTTGATCTTTGCACTGCTAATACCAAGAACATTAATCAGCACATAAAAATGCTCAATAAATACTTGTTAAAAGAAAAAATGATTGCACACAAGAATCCTATACCCTGAAAATACATCCAGTGTGTTTTATAAGATGAGGTAGAAATTACTGTAATATTTACTAAATTCAAATTGGATCAAGCCAAAGGAGCAATGGGAGTGGAAGCTACTAAAGGAAGCCCCAGGAGGACCCTCTCCCTAAAAAGATTATTAGCTCTGCTGGAAAGCACATGAATTTTCTAGACTTAAAGTAAAATGGCAAATGGTAACTTGCCAGGGAAGCTCCCAGTACTACACATTTTTAAGAAGAAATTCAGTTCCTGCTGTTCTTTATGTACTTAAAAATGGATGTCACCTATCAAAGTCATTTGTCAAGGGCTGAACAGTTGCAGCATAGCGAATTTGAACCTTTCCTGAAGAATAATGCATAATTAGCATACTAGCCAAGGGATGCTGAACATTCAGCTCAAAAACATTCTGGTACCAAAAGACAAAAGGAATCTTACTTGGTAAATTAAAACATATGCTGCGTGTTTGACTCTTGACATCCATAAAACCAAGGGGAGAGATGCCAATTTGTCTAGTAATGATGATAAAGTTGGAATAACAATGGAGAAAATCAGCCCCTAAGTGACTATGTTCCAGATAATCTCTCTCCTATCTTTGCTTTAAGATCTGGCTTATGATGAGACTTAATAGTAGGATTTCAGCCATAACATTAAAACTATTCAAAAGTAAATAGAAAAGTTTCAGAGTGTTCTCTAACTGGTACTCCTGATTCTATCATTAAAAGTAGAGTTCTATGCGTCTAAGTAATAAGTCAGTTCTATACCCTGTTTCATGCTTGATTGTCAGAATTATTTTGATTATTAATAATTATACATCACCTACTTATGGCTATTCAAATAAAACTCAGGCTAACTCTTCTTGAAAGGGTTCCCTCTTACTCATACGAGCCCAGGAAAGCTACTTTTTTTCAATACACTGGGATCCCTTCACATACCTTGGAATAGTTCAGTACCTCTTGAGAGTGCCCAAAGCATTATCAACATATCACAAGTCAAAACCTCTAATACGGAGTGCTGTACTGTACAGTCCAATCAGAGCAAAGGGGAAAACAAGAAGAGTCAATGGACAGGGAGTAGCAGGATACCTGCTATCAAATAGTCTGTGTGGAATCCCTCCTACTCAGAATGCAAGTGTGAGTATAATGAGGGTGGAATATGGATGTGCATATCAATTACTTAGTATGGGGCCAAAATAGCAAAATGTTCCAGGAAGCTAGTAGAGAAGCAACAGACAAGTAATCCAAGAACCATGGCTGCATCTCAGATCTCAATACTACCACTGTTAATTCATGCTGTTCTGTAATGTTATTCTTTCTTTTAGTTTAAAAACACAATCTCTTTGAGGGAAGCGGCATATACAATAAGCCTGAAGATTACATAAAACCTTTTGACTTAGCCAAGCAATAAATGAGTCTGCACCCAGAACACAGAAATTTAATTGCATTACTCATCCCCAGTCTTTAATCCCAACAGCATTCTCTCCATTCAACAATACCAAAATGGCATTAGGCATGGAAAACCCACACCTAACCTATGCCTTGAAATCCAGCAGCTTTCTCTGAGTTGATCTCTGTGCCACTCTTGCCTGAGATTTAAGTGGATTCTATTTGCACATATCAGGAAATAGATTCATCTATAATGTGCAACATTGTTTGCCCATATTCAGGGGTCCTCTGCTATGTTTGAACAATTCAAGTCTATTAAGAACACTTAATGCAGTACTGACTGAACTGTTTACTATACACTGAGGAAGGTATATTACTTTTAATCTGCTTCCTTTATTTTAATAAGCTGATGCATATTCCTCAAAATGTATTGCTTTCTACATATTGTGTCTCACCTGTATTTTCTCTTGAATAATTAGAATCCCTTAATAATTGAAAATTGAGTCAAATAGCTGCAGTGAACTGAGGGATACCTTGTTCCCTGATTATTATTTAAACCTCATTCTATACACTATTCATATCATTACATTTTAAAAACAACATAAAACTTGACTGGCATCCAAAAAGTTAGTATAAGAGTTATTTAATACTCTAAACCTTCTGTAGTAATGAATGGACTCTAAGTGTCCTTTTTTATTAAAAGATCATTCTTTAAAAAAGTATACACACACAATGTATTTAAAATGTGAAATAAGATTTCAAAAATAATTAACATACATTGAAAGGAACATTTGATGCTGGTATTATGTATTAGACAAGTGTTTTGGAAGTTTTAATACTATCAATCTTATCTAATACTTGAGAATGTTGCTTAACACAATTTAGGAACTGTGTTGAGTTTAATTTCTGAAAAGTGCCTTAAACAGTGGGGCTGGGATTTAGCTCAGTTGGTAGAGCATTGCGCTGCAGTCTATGAGGTCCTGAGTTCAATTCCCAGCACCACAAAAATGGGAGAAGGACCTGGCAATCCACTCCCCAGGCAATCCTGAAACAGTCAGCCATTGAAAACCCTATGAGGGTCGCTATGAGTTGGATATCGACTCGACGGCACCTAACAACAACAACAACCTTAAACAGTGACCCTGCACATACAAAGGGAATAGGATCTATAAATTAGAGAAATCTTTAAAAGAAAATGTTTTATCTTAGTTACTGATTTATAAAAATATCTATCACGAGGTACTTGGGGCAATTGATGGTGTGTGTATGTGTGTGTAATGAAATTCAACTACAGTGTCACAGATATTTTATGTAATCAACAATTATCAAAATTACTGGTAATATCTTTGGTTTTGGTTTCTAGATTTTGTAACTTCATCATCCTCTAAGTTTCAAAAACAAGTATTAGGTACACCTTTATTCTCCCCACATCCACCTAGGTATACATTTAATATGAAGGTCCAAAAGGAAAGTTGAATGAAAATTGAATGCAACAAAAGTAAAACCAAAACGTCTTTTATTTTCTCACTTCTATGAGTCTAAATTTATAATATCATTAGAGGACAAAAACAATTCTGAATCTATTAAGAAGTAAAGTAATTATAGCTTCACCAGGTATCACAGGTATGAGGACAAGGTCTAAGGCTTTGGTACCCACTGTGGCAAAACTGGACAGAGGTTTAAATCAGTAGTTCTGAGATCCTAACCACAAACAAGTTGCAAGAATAAGTTCAAATTTTAAAAGTCCACATGAAACTATAAATTCTTAAAACTTTCTAGTAGTGAGAGGACTGGATTGTTTTCAATCCACATATATAAAATAACTCCCGGACTGCTAATAAAGATTTCACCCTGAATATGATTCATAATGAATACATGGTATTATATTTCTCTTAACAGTCCTGTATTTTATATGCAGACATTATTAAATAAGACCAAATTTCACATTTCTAATTTTATTGGTCCAACAAAACAGCCTTCAAGCAACATAAATGAGAAAACTCTCCATCAGCACAGTCTACAGGGAGGACCAAGTTAAGAGGCAAAAACAGTGAGTAATTTTGTCATTTCATGAAATACTACTACTTTTAGTACATTTTATAATAGCTCACATGTATTGCTAACAATGCTCCAAAACTGCGTGAAGTTTCATATTCATTATCTACAGAAGTCACAAAATGTATGTATGCCAACTCAGTTTCCCCTATCCAGTTGAAACAGAAGTAATATTAGATTTAATAAGATGCATCAGGGTACAATTTTAGGTACTACTAAATTTTTTAAATACTTTATTTCAGTTTTGCCATAATCTCTAACTTTACAAATTAGGATGGAGCAAGTATCTTAACCTCATTCTAAAGGTGAATATATCCTCCCAAATAGATTCATCTCTTCAAGACTTAGGGTAAACTTAAGACTATTGCCAGTTTTATGCTATCTATACTGGCATAAGCCTGCTGCTGTAGCCCTGTGGCATCCGATCTCATCAGATCTCAGAAGCTAAGCAGGGTCGGGCCTGGTTAGTACCTGGATGGGAGACGGCCTGGGAACACCAGAAGCTGTAGGCTTGGGAGAAGGACCTGGCAACCCCCTCCCAAAAATCAATCTGCCATTGAAACCCCTATGAACAGCAGAGAAGCACTGACAATAGTGTTTCCCCTCTTGTACAGAGGGTCTCTATGAGTCGGATACTGACTTGATGGCACCTAACAACAACAACAACAACATACTGGTATAGGGGCTGGGATTTAGCTCAGTTGGTAGAGTGCCACTCTGCAGTCTCTGAGGTCCTGAGTTCAATTCTCTGCACTGCCAAAATGGGACAAGGATGTGGCAACCCAATCCCAAGGCAATCCCGAAACAATCTGCCATTGAAAACCCTATGAGGGTCTCTATGAGTCAGACACAACTGACTTGACGGCACCTAACAACAATAACATACTGGTATAGGGCTAGGGTTTAGCTCAGTTGGTAGAGCTCTGCTCTGTACTTTCTGAGGACCTGGGTTTGATCCTCAGCACTGAAAAACTGAGAGAAGGATGTGGCAGTCCACTCCCGAAAACACTCCTGAAGCAGTCAACCATTGAAAACCCCATAATGGTTGCTATGAATTGGACCCGACTTGACAGCACATAACAACAACAACAACATATTGGTGTAGAAGATGTGAAAATCAAGTCAACTATAAAAGCAAAAATAACAACCAATAAATTAAAAACAAGAAAACCAGTCTCAATATATTCAAGGGATAGATATATCCCATTATTTCAGTGAACCCACTGGGAACCTCCATCATCAACAGGACTTACTAAAGTGGTTGATATATTTGTCTGCATCCCCCACAAATCTGTAAACTCCTAGAGAGAAGGACCTCATCTCATTCAACTTAATCTCATGGAACTTAACATAGAGTCTACAGGCATTCGATAAATGTTGATGAATGAATGAATAACTGATCACAATATATTTAATAATTTTTGTTAAAACAAGGTACTGTTCCTACCTGATGTGGTGGCCACACCTATAATCCCAGGAGTCTGAGGGAGGAGAATCATGAGTTCAAAGCCAGTCTGGCCTTGAAAGTGAGACACTGTCAAAAAAGAAGGAAGAGGAGGAAATGGAGGAGGAGGAGTACTGTCCCAGACACTGCCTTTATAGGCATGAATAAAACCATTTCCCTATTCTCATGAGATTTTCATTCAAGTGGAAGAGATGAGAACAAGCAAATAAGGAAAATATCCAGTAGGAAAAAAAAAAGAAAGAAAGAAAAAGTTACACAGAGAATTCAAATAGGAGGATACAGAGTGAGCACTTTAAATTGTATGGTCAAAAAAGCTCTCTCTGAAAGAGCATATTTCAGCTGAGATGCAAATATCAAGTCTACAAGAAGCCTTCAGCCAAACAAGCATTGGAAACAGGAAAGAATATCCAGGGCAAACCCCTGGGGAGAAACAAACTTGGCATGTTCAAGTTACAGATGAAAGGACAAGGTGGCTAGAGTTTAATGGGGCAGTGGTATGAAATGACGCCAGAGAGAGAGGGAGAGACTGCAGCATGTAAAATTTACCTTCAGAGACTTGATGGTAGAAGGTTTGGGGTCTTGGGTGGGGGTTGTTTGTTTTTTGTACTACTTGAGGGTTGAACCCAAGGCCTTGCACATACTCTGTAAGTGCTATACCACTCAGCTGCACCCTTAAACCCCTTTTTCATTTTTTATCTTGAGACACTCTCACTAAGTTACACAGGATGCCTCTGGCCTCCAAAATGAAATCCCTTGCCTCTGTCTCCCAAGTTGCTAGGATTACGGGTGCACTACTGCACACAGCCAATAAAAATTTTTTTAACTCTTTGTTTAAAACATGCTTCTAGGCTAGGTGTGGTGTCCCACATCTGTAATCCCAGTGACCAGGAAGGTAGAGGCAGGAGGATCTCAACTTCAAGGCCAGAGGCAGCCTGTGTAACTTAGCAAGACCCTAACTCAAGATAAAAAAATAAAAAAGGGGCTGTGGGCTGCAGCCTAGGGGTAGAGCACTTGCAAAGCATGCCCTGGATTCAGCCCCTAAGTACCATCCACACACACATACACACAGAAAAATCTAGTTAGAGTTAATTAAGTCTTCCAAGTGGCCAATTCTAACAATTATTCCTTTATCCCATCACACTTATCAGCTCTTAATTTCCTCCAGAGCATATACTTATCCTAACCAAATCACATCTTTTACATATTTCCTTGTTATTTCCTTGCTTGGCCCAGAAGCTTGTAGATTCCATGAAGACAAGGACTGCACAAATGTTCGATATGACCTCAGCACCTAGAACAGCACCCAGAGGTGTTAAGTACCCAAAACAGCATCCAGAGATGGTGAGTGTATGCTGTAAGACTTAATGAAAGGGATCTATCTGGCTATGCTAAGTGAGATGCTGGATACAAGAATCTGAAGATATGCAGAAGAGTCAAACATGGAGATACATAGATTTGAAAGTCATGGAAAAAATATATACACATATACAAATATATATGGATATGTATAACCTTGGAACTAACTAGGTACCAAATGAGTAATTCATAAATAGCGAAAGGCAGGAGCTCAGACTAGATCTCAGGAGAACCTAAAATATTTGAGGCACAGTAGAGCAGACATCAGTGAAAGAGACAAAGTAAACCAGGAGTGGCAGTGCACTCCTGTAATCCCACGGACTTGGGAGGCAGAAGCAGGGGGATCACCAAGTTCAAGCCTGTGTAAGGAGCTGCCAGAAGACAAAGCAGTAGAGGATGGTGTCAAGGAAGTTGACAAAATCATGTCAAGGTGAGTGGACCTCTGTGCCGAATGCTTCTTAGTGGTCCCCACAACAAAGAGGAACAGGGGGACCGCTCAAGCTGGCAACATGAGTTCACTGGTGATTGCAACAACTGAAGGATGGGGACTGTAGCCCACCTGAGATGGAGAGGACAGCAGTGATCATAGAGGACTCTCTCAAGTACTTTTCCTTTAAGGGAATTCTAGATTTAATACAGTGGTGCCCCTTCTCTCAAAGATCTATCACATGCAGCAAAAAGAAACATAAATGTCATCTTGCCTGACTCTTTGCTAATGAAAACCTTCAGATAGGACTGAGAAAGAGCTCACCTGTGCATAATAAGCACGAGGAACAGGCTGCACAAACACAGGGCATACCTGAAAGAAGCCTGAAGTTGTAGGGTCACTATATCCCAGGAAAAAAAACTACACAGCACAGCAAAAATGGAGGAATAACCTCATTACATTACAGAGAACATGACAGATGAACAGTTTAATCGTCCTGGCAGAAAAATCAGGTTATTTCTGGAAGAGTGAGAGAGAGCAAAAGAAAAACCCTACAGACTAACCTTATCCTTCTCTACAACAAAATAAGTAATGGAAGATAGCAGAGATACATCTAATAAATAAACCCAGGGAAGAGAAGTTTTTGCAATGAAATGACTGCAACCCATCCCAGACAAGTCAGTTTCATCTCTGACTTTCTACTTCTTCACCTGCATGCTTAACTAGTGGGATGGGAGGCAGGTACAAGGAAACACCTAGAATGAATGAATGTAAACCTCTTCCCTTCTGTTCAGTGGAGAATTCAAAAGTGCCCAGAAAGAATTTCTTAAGTAATGACTGTACTGATTTTAATTATTCTCTTATCAGTAAAAAAATGCAGAGGTCAACTTCCTCTCAGTTCCTATGTGAATAATTATAAATCATTAGGTCAGATCTACTTGAGGTAAATAGGACAGTTACATCTATTATATAACTTATTTGAGTAGATTTTAGAAAAGTATTTGCTGAATAGGTATTTCTTAAAGGGTTCAATTGAAATAAGAAAAATATGAAGCACTACACATTCTGTAGGAAATTTGAGTTTATAAAATTCAGTATGTATAAATGTGGAACATTTCCATTTCAGAATATAGTGTATATACAAATGTAAAATGTTTTTATTTCAGGATAAAGTGATTCTGCTCAGGAATTAACTTCAATTTCTCTCTAAATAGAGTTTAAGTTCAAATTAGTACATTTGAACTAATAATCATATAGAGCTGATAATTTTACACATTTCCTTCTCTAGTAAGCCTTTGATAATTTATTCATCAATGTTTAATCTGAATTATCTTCCACTATTTCCTTATTAACAAGTTTTCTTCATTTTTCTTCTACATTCTACTTTAACATAATTTTTCTTCAGTAAATGACTTGTCATCTTAATTACACACAGAGGAAGGTACCTGTGATCAGTAACCTCTTTGCATTTATCAAAAACTGAAGAATCTATTGAGAAACTGTGAAAGTGTTTTCAGAAATTAAATTTAAAATATACAGTTCTAGAACTTATAGCAACCAGAACTACATGTATTGCTTGCAAGTCTAAAATATAATTGTATTAGGTCTACAAATCTTATTAAAGATAATGGCTTATAATTAAGTGCCATTTTTACTACTTAGGTTTCACACACTTGGTCAGGATGCCAAGTGGAACATATCCATTTGAAATTCCACTCAAAAGTTTATTTTCTAAATTAACAAAGTGAGGACAGTGAGTGTCACAATCTGATGTAACAGCCTGAGGAACTGTCTTTTGGATTCAGCACTGGTGACTGATATCTTCAAGGAATAAATAAATGTGCAACACCAATGTTAAATCAAAGTTACTGAAATTTAGAGCCTGGACAGAACAAAGGGGATATTTCTGACAATGAAACATTCTGAGGAAGGATCTCTCCTCAGTACAGCTTACATTTTTATGCACACAAATGGAATTGAAGTTAATCAGCTTTCCTCTGTCTTTCCCACACTGTAAAGGGCAAAATACAAATGTGGCAACACCTGCTAGAAGAAAAAGAGTCATAAGTGGTTGGATAGGAAGTTAGCAGAGGCTGTTTTCAAAATGTTTCGGGATAAAATCCAGTGTTTGGCCTACAATCCAAAGGTTTTGGTATTCTGATCACAATCTTCATTTCTGCTTCATTTGCATTGAGTCCCCTTCTTGTAACCCCTTAACTGCAGTTAGACAGGGCTCCTTGCCCACCAAAAGCCATGCTTTTTCTCTCTGAGTTTGTGCTTATAAATACCTGGTCTCCTCTCTTGCCCTCCAAATCCCATCCCTATTTAAGAAGCAATTCAATTCATTTCACTATATCTTCCGTCCAAAGTACTTTCTCTGCCCTCAAAACCACAGCAATTGTTTATAGGATGTAATTCTCAGTTATCAAGCATTTCTTCTGGGATATCATATGTTGTTGTTTAAACAGATATTTTCATTCAAATTGTCTGTTTCTGTCTATCCTCCACTTTTATACATACCCACAACACTTAATACATGGTTCACCACACATGGCAATAAAGTGATCAAGTGCAGATTTCACTTCTTGAAAGTTCTTTTAGAAGCCAGTTAAAGCACTTCCGGGACGCTTGTCATTTTCCTGATTACTAGAAAAGTAACAGCTTACACATCTGACTAATAACTCTTTTACTGTGGAAAAAAAGCCCCAAACAATACTGTTGCCTTAACACGCAACTCAGAGAGTATGCATTTTAATCTGAAATCGGCCAGGACACATCACCACTTATTTTGAAGAGTCTGGCTGCTCTGCATGAACACACAAGTGCAGGAACAAGTTTTCCAAGATTGACTGAGATGTGAGCCAGTGCTGTATACCTCAGATTAGAACCAAGCCCAAAGCTAAAAGGTGCAGAGTCTTAAAACATTTATGACATGTTGGTCAGGAGCGATGGATGACAGCCCAAGGAAACAGTAACATGATTCTGAGCTTTTCACTTTGGGGTGACTGGTTAAAACTCAGCTTGGGATCACAAAAAATTTATAGCCCTCTAATGCAATAAAGAAAGCTATTTGTGACCCAGAGAAAGTGACCATAAGTCATAGGCTGTTACCACTAGTCCACAGTGAGATATGAGTTAGAACCACATATCCTGAAAACAGGTTAAAATACACGCACACACACACACACACACACACACACCAAAGGATAGACTTCCTTTGGGGCAACTCTCAAGATTCAGTCCCTTAGATACTTATTTCCAAAGATGCTACCTTGAATTTTGAGACACTTGTACTTAATCATGGATTCAACAAAAACCACTCAAATGTGTTCTCCTTACTATCAATTTTTTATAAGTATGAATTTGATAACCAAGAGCTACTGTAGGACTGCTACGTGTGTAACATTTTTATTACCTCTCAAGATTTCTTGGAGGGAGCTACAGTAAATGGAAAAGAATGTGAGACTATCTAGTTTGATTTGGAGACCTTGAGAAACCTAATCTATGTATGCCTCAGATTCTTCATCTATAGAACAGGAATGAGGCTGGCACAGTGGTACATGCCTATAATCCCAGGGACTCTGGAGGCAGAGCCAGGAGGATTAGTTCAAGGCCAGAAGAATCCTGCATAAATTTGGGAGACTGCAACTCAAAGTAAAAAATAAAAAATGGGCAGGGATGCAGCTCAATGGTAGAGTACTTGCAGAGTATGTGGGAGGCCCTGGGTTTAGCTCCCCAGTACAAGAAAATAAAGGAAGGAAGGATGGAGGGCAGGAAGGAAGGGAGGGAGGGAGGGAGGGAGGGAAGTGATGAACAGGAATGACAATAACCTAAGGTCATAGACTGTGAGGCCCTAAGGTTAAATGAGTTATTGTTAGAAAAGGTGTTTTAACTCCACCAACCCCTTAATAAAATAAAGTCCAGTCAGTTGTTTATCCTCACTGGAAAAGGTGACACTCCACATGGGCCAGATTTCTTTCTCTGGGCCTGAACAAAACAAGAAGTTGTAAATTTAGATAATCTTCCAAGCACATGTGAAGCACAGATGATAAATAGAAAGGAAACAATCAGACATGACTTTACTAACGCTTTGAGAAACACAAACTAAAACTAAAAATCACATTCTCTATGCTCCCATTTTGTCTAAACTGGAGTTCCCAGTCATTTGTGGACTCTAACTAAAAATCCTCTAGCATCTCAACTAATTTAATCCCTCCTTAAACAATGCACATAGCCAAAAGGTAGATCTGAAAGGAAAATGCTGTGGTTTAAGGACTAAGAAAAATGTCAAGAACTAATGACAAGACTATAAAATATCTTAGGCAAAAACAAATGGGGATCAAAAAAATTTTTATTCTTCATTTTTTTATTTTTATGATACTTGGGGGTTGAACCTAGGGCCGTGCATATATTTTGTAAGTGTTCTACAACTGGGCTCTACCCTCAACCCATTTTCTATTTTTTATTTTGAGACAGTCTCACTAAATTATGCAGGCTGCCTCTGGCTTCAAGCTTATGATTCTCCTGCCTCCGCCTCATGAGTCACTGGGATTATAGGTATTCACCACTGCTCCCAGCTAAAAAATTTTAAAAGCATATTGTGCACTAACTCTTAATGTAATTGAGATGACAATGTTTTAATCACTTTAAAATTATTTTCAAAAGCTTTTTCCTTTTTCTAAATACATGGCAACTCTATTTCCTTTTAGTGTTTCTCACTACAAAAAAAATGTTTTAACCTTAGAACTACAATTAGAAATCACTCTTAACAAATCAAAGAAATTGTAACTTCAAAGGCTCTAGTGGGGTTATACAGCCTGCAACCATACCACCGTGGCATCCAATCCCATCAGATCTCAGAAGCTAAGCAGGGTTGGGCCTGGTTAGTATTTGGATGGGAGACCACCTGGGAACACCAGGTGCTGTAGGCTTGGGAGAAGGACCTGGCAACCCACTCCCAAAAAACAATCAACCATTGAAAACCCTATGAACAGCAGAGAAGCACTGACAATAGTGTTTCACCTGTTGTACATATTGTTATTATTGTTGTTAGGTGCCATCAATTCGATATCCAACTCATAGCGACCCTAGGTATGTAGGGTTGCTATAAGTAGGACACCAACTCCACAGTACCTAATAAGAAGTAGAGCCATGGCACATGCCCATAATCCCAGGGACTCAGAAGGTTGAGGGAGGTGGATCATAAGTTTGAGACTAGCGGCAGCTTGTCCAACCTAGCAAGAACCTTTATCAAAATTTAAAAATAAAAACAGGGCTGGGGGTACAGTTCCATGGTTAACTACTTGCCTAGCATGCAGGAGGCCCTGGGGTCAACCCCTAGTATTGGAAGCAGGGAGCCATTTTTTGATCTGTATCTAGTCAATGCAGAACAGTGCCTGGAAAACAGTAGAGTCAATGAAGGATGACTAAGGTTTATCTTCCAATGGTTCATAAAACCTTTCTCTGTATGTAGAGCATTCTTCCGGTGGGGGATAGTGAGCTATTCCTTTCTCCACTGACAATTGCATGAAAACACAAAAGCCATCTAAACTACAGGCACAAGATGGATAAGAGACAGTATTTAGAGCTAACAAGTCAAACAAGTCTCCATTCAGATTCTGCCAGAAGAACTGAGGTTTCACAAGGAAAACCCTTGAATTACATTTTCCTCCTTTGCATTCATTACACTTGCTTGGCACAGACACTGAGTTCCATCAGAAAAGAACCATGAAATACATCACCATAATCCTCTTGACATTAATGTTCACTTGTACCATACATATATATATACATATTTATATATATACATATATATGTACATTTTTAAAAATTTTCCTCCCTTTAAAAAAGGTTTTAAAAATGATTCTTCAGAGAAATTGTGTGGTTTTATATTTTCTAACTTAGGAGTCTTCCATTCCTCCCCTGTCACTACAACTTTTGGATTTAGCTTGATTCATACTCATACCTAGTACTCAACACAGGGTTCTTATGTTTAGTAGTTAACCATCAACCAAATCAAATCATATATATCACTCAGCATTAAGACACTCCATTTTGGCAAAACACTTCATGCCACATGTCTGAAAAGTTCAGGAATTCAGACATTTCATCAGTGGAAACGTGGATTGTTGATGATTGATTTGCAAATCCTCACCCAAAAGTCAAAATAAGTCTACCTTCAAGTCATCTGATGAGTTATATAAATGTTTGAAATAGTTTTTTCAAAATTATAGGAAGTAAAGCATAGTCTTCCAATGATAAACAAGAATAAATGAGTTTAAATATATACTAAGAATTTGATCAGTGCACATTTCATCCTTGTTTAACTTTTTTAGGTTTTAAAAAGAATACCATTCACTTTATTCCTACATAACCAAACACCACTTGTTATTCATGTGGCAAAATATTATCCCTAATAAACTGTTCTCAGTGTAAATATTGTTGTAATACACTGAAAATTTCAAGCATGGGTAACAAAATGATATACTCAAATATTCCAAGTAATGAATTACAAATTCAGATATTATTCAAATCATAATTCTTTCAATGATAGTGAATAGATGACTGTAGTGTATTCTGAGAATCTATTCCATTTCCCATCTGTCAGGACACAAAGTATATGCTTTCTAAGAACTCAGCTTCCATTATGAAAAAATAAGTGATTTTTGTAATTCTCTTCTTAAAATACACTGGTGTTTGTTTTTTTAAACTTAGAAATAGTGAAAATTTGTGGAATATGCTTTGAGGAACAATGACATTCACCCCACTATTTTTCCTTAAAGGAGGCATAAGAATGCAAAACCAAAATGGTAAGAAATGGAGAAAGACCACAGGTTCTCTATTTATTTCTTGAAAATACAATATTCAAGGTTTTCAGGTTGATGAGACATAGTGAAAAACTAATGTGGCCTGTGTGGTGGTTGAACATGTCTTTGCTTTGTATTATTCATTAAGTCTTATTTGTATTTTTTTAAAAATATAATGCTCAAGTTCACAATGTGCAGATGATGTGTCTGGGCCCAAAAGCTGCATCCCAAGAAGCTACACAGAGACAACACAGAAGCAGCTCATTCTCTTGTGAAATTTAAGCCAAACTTCCCTTTAAAACCAGCTCTGAAGTCCCACTGCCCTCCAGAAAACCTTCTGAGATTATGATTATCGATATGACAACAAGGAAGTGATGATAACTGCATGGGAGACCAGGGTGGTTGTTAAAGAAGAATGAGCTGGACTTAGTAAGCTGATTTCCTTTTGCTAGTGGCTCTAACATGGAAAATTAATGAGGAGACAGAGGTGTCACAGTATCCCTGGCAAGCCCTGAAGGTCATGTCCACAGGCACAAAATAACTTGCATAGCAGTAACAAGAGAAATGGCTTACCAAGAGCAGAAATTTGAAAAATCAAATTTATCCAGAAGTTGAAGATGAATTTATGAGTGAAGGTTTAGGAAACTACAGGGGAATGAAAGTGTTTGGAGTTGGAATGCAGGGTTAGACAGTGATAGAAAATAATGGGATGGTGACATGACAGCCAATGACATAGTCATTATCACTTGCCATCTGATGTATGTCTTCTTTATGTATAGTAAAATAATGTACTGGCTCTTAACGAATTTCATCCCATTGTTATTTTCTCAGAGAATGAAATATTTTTCTACAGTTTTCAACTAAGAGAATTGCTTTATTAAGATGATAATAATTATGATGATTCAATGTTGTATAGATTGAAATGCCATTTGCTAAGTAGTTAACTTAATAGAAACTTTTTACAAGTTCAACTTTTTCTATCTTTAATTCTATATGAACACATCAACCAAAAACCAGGCCTATCATATTATGGCACTCAGCTACCAAATTCCTAACAAACAGCTATTTCTCCCTGATTATGGAAGTGGTTGCTGATGTCAAAGAACAAAATTACAACAAATTTAGTTACAGATATAATTGGCTTTTATTTGTAATTCATGAATCAGAGCAGCTTCCTTCCTACAAAATAGAATGAGGGCTCCCATGGGATATCAGCAGACTAGCCAGCTTTGTAAGGTGGAAAAAAGGAAACAGAAAAAAGCAATCTGATAGATTAACATCAGTTTACTTTTTTTGTAAAAGTAGAGGGGACTTCCTCATTGCTGACTCAAGAAGACTAAAATCTCCTATATTCAGGAAAAAAAGTCTAGTCTATTTTGAGATCTGTTTCCTTAAAGTTTCAGTTTGATTACATGACATATAGCAGGATTGAGTCCATTTTGGTCTGGTGCTGGGGCTTGACACTGGCATCCAGTCCAAAACAATGACCTCCTATGATTATTTTTGTTCAACATGACAAGTGAGTCATGTTAATTGAAATTATATTATTCTAGTTAAATCATAAATTTCACTTTTTAAGATGCAAATAATAATCATTTGAACTGATAGAGCCATGACACTCCCTGAGGACAGATGGCACATCAATTCTGTAAAGACCTTTGCATCAGCAAACTATTTTTACGCTCTGTGAATGCATATGCATGAAGGCCTTTTTGTTGCTCCAGACAGCACTTTGGTGATACTTGACCACTATTATATGCTTTCTCAATTTATATTATTGTGCTTTTCTTTAGTCAGACACGGAAGTGCCAAGTTGCTTAAGCTAACATCTAGTTTCTAAGACTGGTCTTGTGGTTAAGCATCTGTGATCCAGAGGAAGACTCTGGTATTCTGACACAGCATGCGATGGTTACTCACAGGCCAAGATCCACACCTCTGTACAGTGGATGTTTCTGTTCATAATGTCAAAGATTCCAGTACCTTGAATCCATGCAGTCAAAAGGCTTTGAATAAGATAAAACAAGCATCATATTTAGAATAAATGTTTGCCAATGTGGTAGGTATAATACGCTTTATAATTCAAATACCATTGGTATCATTCATTATTTTCACTCTGTGAGTGGTAATTAAACCCTCTTATTATCAGGAAAAAATAAAACCTTGACCTCAGATCATCAGTCTTCTTTATTCATGTTAGATGATTTTTATTAATTTAACCAATACTCTCTAGGTCAGATAATTCCAACTGATAATATAAAATATAACTCATCAGGAAGATAAAGAACAAAATTATCCCCATTCCCTAATCTGCTCCAAGCACAAAATTTTTTTTATATAATCTCTGTTCACTGAAAATATTTAACCCTTTGACTACCACCATCAGGACACATGTCAAAAAGTGAGTGTGTATGAGTTTGACAGAAAATCAAGAAAGTGGTGGGAAAAGGTATTTTACAAACTCATGCATTCCAATTATTTTTCTAAACATGTTCTCATTTTGCTCATTGTAATGAAGAGTTTCTGGAAATAAAACACTTATTGTCATATATTTTGATTTGAAATTGGTAGATAAAGGTTTAAGAGATTAAAAATAAGTGAAATAATATTGAGGTCATATTAAGTAGTAATTGAAAGTATGGATTTTGAAATAAGACTGCCTTGGTTCACTGTTTATTAAGAAGAATCTACCAGTTTTGTGAATTTGGATGGAGTGTTCACTTGAGTGAGCCTAGCCTCTGTCTATACAATGGCTGTGACAACATGAGCTACTTTGAAGAAAGTAATCCACATAACTCATTCAGGCCATACAGGGCATGCAGCAAAGTTCAATGAATGTTGGTTCTGCTGTTATTTTACACTAATTTCTAATGATATAAATGTCCCTCATGAGATGCTTTCCTTTAAAGAGTTTTGTATACAGTGGGAAAAATATGGGGAAAAAAGGTAATAGCTATTGATCACCAGAAGCATCAAAGATCAGCATTATCCCTCATCATCTGTATTTCTCATCTTTCTTGACAAACCACATGACTTCCTTTAAGGTACTAATTAGAGGATATGTTCCCTTTAAGGTACTAATTAGAGGATATATATATATCCTCTCTCTCTCTCTCTCTCTCTCTCTCTCTCT